>SSNR01000177.1:120647-264538 GCA_006937965.1 Callopanchax toddi
GGGGGGGGGGGGGGGGGGGGGGGGGGGGGGGGGGGGGGGACATGTCCTCCCCTAACATAAAATTGTCCCCTCCAAAGTCTCATCAAACACAAATCATATTTTATTTACATATTACAGTTATGTCAGTTGAAAGGACAATTCAAGTTGTGCTACTTCAAAACAAACTTTAAGCTTTATAACTCTTCAAAGTTTCCAGTCCTTCCCTATCCTCAAAGTGAGTTGGTACAGTCCGTTTTCCTGATGGGAGGGGCTGCTCCTACTCCCTGCTCCGCTCCTCATTGAGACCCAGGTAGAGCAGGCGAGGGCAAAATGAAGGAGTTCATTTAAAGTTTTAAGACAGATTAGAAAGTTCAGTAACCAGTTAAGAAGTTATTGATCGTTTCAGTTGTTCAACAACTTTATCCATAACATAAAAAGCTGTATTTATTTCAGCTCCTTTGTGTGAAGTCTGCTGCCTGTTTAACATAAACAGCTGGTTAAACCGGTAGAGTCGATGCTCACGCCGCCATCGGATGTTTCGTTAATTTTGCAGTAACTAAATCACGTACAAATTTATTTTTTACATTTATCCACGTTGCTGTTTTGTGTAGAAGACGTCTGTTGCTGGTTTTAGTATGTCCTGAGTTTGTAATCGGTCTGTGAACGCAGCATTTGCTGTGGCTGCTTCTGTTCACAGAAGAAAGAGGAAAACCATAGCAACTCGCCATCAGCTGCTGATTTTAACGGAGAAATTAATGTTTGTAGAAGTTTTGATATGATTTCTGACTCAAACTCATCCTAAGACAGACAGAGAGAAAGAGAGACAGGGGACAGAGACAGTCAGAGGACTGAGACACATGCACCATCACTGTCAGTGACGTTTCTAGACAGATGTTGTCTACGTAGATTTGTTCATTTATGTCAGATATGATTCATTAGAAGCTGATTTTCTTTTCCAAATTAGTATTTTTTATGTTGTAGTTAAAACTTTGACCAGCATGTTCTGTTCAACAGATTTTTATTTTCTAATAATCTGACTGTTATTTTTCACTCCTTATTCTCTAAATCAATTTTCAAGTCAGACATTTTCTGAGACTTTTTTTTTAGTTTTCTGGACTTGACACATTTTTCTTTTCCAGAAGGAAAACTAAATCTGGACTAATTAAACACATTATCTGTAGCTAGCTACGTTCTAAATCTAATAATAACCTGTAGACTGGAGTTTGTCCAGGCAGCTCTAATAGTCAGGTTAGACTGGAAGAGGAGAGAAAAAAAAACACATCCAGTTGTTTTTCACTGAATCAAAATATCAAGTTAGTTGAAAGATCCCAATAATATTGAGGCAGTTTGTTGTAAAATATTCATCAAAAGCCTGTAGAAATGTGGGATATGGACTAATAATGATTACATCATAAATACAGTTATGGTTTAATATTATGTAAGAATGTTTAAAAAATGTCAGACAGCACGACTAGAAAAACGTGCATTTTTTAGTGTCCCCCTCAAAAATTTCTCTTTAAAATGTTACTGTTTAATGTCCCCCCCAACAATGAACTGGGATCTTCTCCCCTGCCTTCACTGAGGTTTTTAACTAAAACAGTCGACCAATCAGTTCCAGTGACTGTAATGCTTTTTATTATTGAGTCAAACGTACGAGATCCCTGTACGCCTCGTATTCACAAAGATTCTGTTCATTAAAATGTCGCATTTATAAGGAATTTGTGAGCAGAGCAAATAAATAAAATCATTATTTGCCTTTTCTTTTTTATTTAAAAAATGTTCAAACTTTTGTGACCCTCAAGGACTTTACACTTGATGATTTTGGCCCTCGTGTTGAAAAGTTTGGACACCCCTGTTCTAGTGCAATAAACAGCTAGCAGCAGGATGGCTAACTTAACATGGCTGACAAGTCCTGGTTACCTAATGAGAAGAACTGCAGAGGGAAAGGAACATTCTGTGATATTGTGCACAATAAGCGTATTACATTTTATTGATTTCTTTTATGTTTGTGTTCAAATGTAAATATTTTAAAAACGTGGATTTTACCTGATCTTCGTAAATTTAATAACAGATTCAGATTTAAATTCAGTGTCAGGAGTTTGTTTCATCTTCTGATTTGAAACAGTGACTAAAACCCAGTCGTTTTCTCTCATTTTGTATATCTTAGCATCAAAAGTTTTTTTTAAATCCTATATTTTCTATGATAAAATAATTATAGCCAGGTGCGCACTAGGGATGCACCGAAATGAAAATTCTCGTCCGAAAACCGAAACACCGAAAGAAATGATTGTCAATTATTAGAACCATAGCATTTATGGCTATGGTGTGTATTAACCTTACTAAAATCAAGTTATTGCAATAACTATTTTACAAAACTATGAACACATTGTTGAGAGGAGGGAAACATATTGTCTGTAACTTGGAGAAGCACCCTGTCTGACACTGTGACAGCAGCATGCAGCAGCCACGACAGGGACTGCTTTATTTGCAGCACTGTTCTAATAAAGAAGCGCTCTTAAGTCAGTATTACATTGTTACCAGTATTTCTCATGGTTAACTGGTGACTTCAGGCTGTGGTAAATGTGCGACTCTGTTGCTCCTGGGATTTCCAGAGGACTTTAAATTGTGACATCATCATTAGTATAATTATTAGAGCATTCTTTATTTGTTTCATATTTGTTCATGCTCTTAAAGTTTGGATTTTAGTTTTTAACAAGTGTTTGAGTTGAATTTAAAGTAGTGTGCTGCGTGGGGAGGGTTTTTTTTTTCATCCTAAACATTTTTTTAAACTCCCCACGCAGCACAATACCTTTTTTTCGTCCTACAAAAAACTACACTCTGTCTGGTTCTGGTCAGACTCGGGTCCAGTCAGAGCTGGACTGGGATGGAAAAACGTCCCTGGCATTTTAGGTCGTGGCAGCCCAGCATGATCTTACAAGTGATGCTCGGTTTCTGTCCGGGGGGGTTTGGGGGCTGTAAGCCATGTGAATCCCGCGTGAATGTCACCTGTCACTTGCAGCTCCATAGCGCTCTGCAGCGGGAGGAGCAAATTGAATCGAGCCACTCAGATCACAGGCTGTGCGGACTGCTCATTGCGGTCCGAACCGGTCCAAAATCACCAGCAGAGATTGAGAAATAAGTCCACACGGCAGACATGCTGGCTCTTAACCTTTTCATCATGTGCAGGCTGTTCTATTTGCTCGCGTCATCACATGTTTTGGCTGAAAACCAAAAATGCACTTTTGGGTCACTTTTGGCCTAAAATTTTCGGTGGCCAAATTTTTGGTGTATCCCTAGTGTGCACATAACTGATTTACCAGTGTGCATGTGCACTCCAGACATCATGCACGTACCTGATCCCTCTGCCCAAATGCACCTTTGCGGACCGGTTCTGTCATGCAGAACTATGTTTGGGGACTGTCTATGTTGTGACACCTAAGTGTGGGTCGCTAATTAGCTTCCCCGGTAGAACTAATGGGTTCATGGTGTTCTGCTCTCTGACATTGTTTTAAATAAAGAGCCGTTGTGTCTCAGCCAGCGACTGAGCGTTGTTCAATAGGGACTTCCGGGTTCAAGCATCACAGGCGCTTTCACGGTCCTGATCATGCAGCCCTGCAATCATCAGACACTGACGAACTTCACATCCACTTGTGGTGCTGTGAAGGAGCGGTCATATACCCCACTCCCCCACCCCTAACATCAAACTCATTGCAAGGTGTGTACCGAACAACAGCGCCAGGTTCTCCCCTGAGAACCTCAATGAACATGTTGTGTGGACCCATGATTATAGCTCCTTATTATTTTCCTTTCAGCGTTTCCCTTCAGGTTCCCACAGCGAATAATCTGGCTCCATCTAACCCTGTCCTCTACATCCTTTACTTTCCCTCCAGTTAGCATCCATAAATCTCCTCTTTGGTCTTCCTCTAGGTCTCCTGCCTGGCAGTTTCCACCTAAGCATCCTTCTACTGATATATTCACTCTCCCTCCTACAGGTCCAAACCATCTCAGCCTGGCCTCTCTGATCTGATCTCCAAAACATCTAACATGTTCTCTGCCTCTGAGAAAGCAGAGTAAAGTCACTCTTCTCACTTTTCTCGTACTCTCTGACTCAAGTGAACTAAATCAAGAGGGCTCTGGGATGCCAGTGATGACTTTGTGACTACAGTATGCTGGAGTGAACATTTGGCCTGCATTTTTTAAAACATGCTCAAATTTCTAGCATAACATCAAGACCCTGACCACGCAAGGAAATCAAGAACCCTTGAGAACATTTTTAAACATTTTGGAAACTCCCTTTGGAATTCAGAGTGTAATTTTCACCAGCTTTTGGAACCTGGTGAGATTCAAGTTCTTCATCAGACCACCTTGACCTCTTCACATGTGTCTTTTGTTTGTTTCACTCAGCCTGCATTATAAACTGCTGCTTGTTAATTCAATATTCATCATATTCAGCTGTCACGATTACCCCCCACTACTTAAATCACATGCCTCTGTTCTCTATGATCCATCCATGAGTTATCTACATCCGATTTGATCTATTTAAATCCTTCATAAGCGCTGCCAAGGCTCATTAACAGGAAACAGCAGAACGAGGCAGCAGGAACAAACTCAGATGGTGTCAATCACAAAGAATCCTGATGTATAAGGAAACTGGAGTCTCTGAGGATCACCCATCTCACCACCGCTTCGTCATTATGCACAAACACATCCTCCTTTCTCTGTGAGAGTCTCAGCTTCCTCTGGTTGATCTCAGTCCGTCTGAATTCTGCAGACGTCCTGCTGTGTTCCAACTCCACGGTTTTCCTGTAACAACACAGAAATGTAGCTCTGCATCAAAGCACAAGAAAGCAGGGATTTGAAGGGCAATGCATGAGGGTTTTTAATTTACCTTCATTTAACCTAGAGTCTGAGTTTAAAACATAGCAGCCCTACAGCATGTTAACCTTTTGACCGGGAGGACTTGGTAGAGAACGTTTTAAATCAGATTGTAGCGTGCGCTGAACTGGATCAAAATTCCACTAAACTAAAAGAATTCTAAAAACAGGGGGAAGTATGAACAACTAAACTCTATAAACATATAACAAATTAAATAATTCATCTTTATTACCTCACATTAAACTATAGCACTTATTTCTTCACATGGAAAATGTTTTTTTTATTGCTTTTCATCTTAATATTAAGAGTTAAAATCAATAAATACAAATATTAAAAAACAATAATATTTTGGGTGCTTCAATCACAGCTGTTAGTGCAATTAAAGTTTTTAATGGAAATCAGTTTTTCTTATTTTGGCAAATTTAGCTGAAAAAAAAGATAGAAATGAGTGTCTCACAAAGTGAAATGTACAGGACTTGTGACTTTAATATGTCTGGGTGTCAGTAAGGAGCTTTGATCACCTGAAACTCAGAGGTGTCCTGATAAAACAGCTGAACTTTGAGTCTGATTTTCACAAACAAAATCCCATGAGTCAGAGTTTAAAGAGTTGATGTTTTTTTAGTGTGATAAAACAATTTGAAAAGCTTTTATATCATAATTCAATACATTTCTGATGTTTTCAATCAAAATGGATTAATAGATGATAAGTTTTTATATTTAAATGTCAACACCAGGTGTCTCCTTGTTGATTTTTCAGTTTCATTAAAAAAATGTACCTATTCTTGGGAATAAATATTTTCATTCTCAGAAACACAAAGTAAACACAAAGTGACTTAAGAGACACAAATCTCCGTTTTATCATTAAACTAACTTCATAAATCATTAGATTTTAGAAGTATTCTGTAGCATCAATTCTAAAAGAGACTATCATTTCCTTTCATTCTGCTTTTTGGTTTCCTCCAGTATGTGTTCCTACTCTTAGGATCTCGCCACACCTCATTCCCAATTTCCACAAACACATCAAAACCCATGAGCGGCGCTTAGTTTGCACCCCACACACTTTATCTTCCCCGTCACTCAGCTCCTTGATCACCAGGTCCCTTCTGGCTCCGTCCTTTTTCTCCTTGGATGTTTGGCTGTCAGCGTTCGCTGCACTTTCTTCCTTCATTAAATATATCATTAATATATTCTGTCCTATCTCTCTCCAGGCCGCTTCCTCAATGGCAGCTACTGCTCTTTTGAAGAGGGTGAGTGCGGCTGGCAGTCTGTTGCGGGCCGGAGTCTCTCCTGGAGGAGAGTTCAGTCACCAGCTAAATCCAGCAGACAGAGCTGCCCACCATCAGGTTCGTGTCTCATCTGATTATAACGTAACAGCTGAGATCAAATGGTGAATTACAGGCTCTTAGACAACATCACAGCTTTACTAGAAAGGATTCAAAGCAGAAAATATTGAGAATTTCAACCATAAAAATAACACAACCTTGACCATGAGGATCTTGACTTTGTGGATTTGGAGGGAGTGAAACTTCTGACGTGCCAGACGCAATATCTTGTCTCGGTCAGAGGTCAGCTCTGTGCTATGAACAGAATCCCAGTGGGTGTAAGAAACAACAGAGTACTGCTTTCGTTGTGAGTGCAGTTACACAAGTGAGCCATGATTTTTAGGTTTGGTGAAGCATGAATTCATAGAGGTCTCTGGAGTGGTTGGATATATTGCTTTTTAATCTATGCTGACAGTGACCTAAAATGATAACCACTGAGCTGTCTGAGAACGACTTTAAATAACCTCCATCATCTGTGCATAAAAAATACAGTGAGTCTTTATTAGTACATTTAACATGTGTTAAAGCAACCATGGACATTTGTCTTCATGTTAATTGGTTGTATGTTTGTATGTGTGTGTGTGTGTGTGTGTGTGTGTGTGTGTGTGTGTGTGTGTGTGTGTGTGTGTGTGTGTGTGTGTGTGTGTGTGTGTGTGTGTGTGTGTGTGTGTGTGTGTGTGTTCAGGTGCTGCATTCACTGTAGAAGGGGGTCAGTCTAAAGGTCAGCGTGGCTCAGCGTTACTGAGGAGTCCTCTCTTCCCTCCTCCTCTGAGAAACTCTCCATGCACGGTAAGTCTCGTAGCTGTTTGCTAAATTATTTTATGTAAATCAGCAGTTTACACAAAATCAAATGTACACTAGCTAGGGTTATCTGTAGTTTTGGAGCTAATTAGAGTTTCCTTAAATATGGAAATGTTCCGTATTTAAAACCTAAAAGGTGTTCCTTATTAAATCAATGTAGAAGGCACTTTGTTCTGTGTTTTTAAAACGCTGCAAATTTATTTATAGGCAGCATCCATGGAATCATTTTATTTATTTATTTTGAACAATAATAAATAATAAAAATACATTTAGGTCCAACAAAAAGTTAATAAAACAAACAAAAAAGTAATCAGGTCAGTGTTCTTTCATTTTCTAACAGTTGTGAGCCCCCTAGGGGAGAGGCACCCAGCTGCAGCAAGATGGTGACAGCACTGGAAGTCGTTTGTGTCGGAAGTCACGTGACCTTCCTGCTGGAAGTTCCGTTTTTTTTTTTTTTCATTTTATTATTTTAAGTTCCACATCCTTAAGAAAATGAAGACAAATGATGTCATATTAACAGATTTACATTTATGAATATACATTTTAGCCATGAGAGAAAGTTGTTCTTCTTCGTGGGTCAGGAACTGTGTACCTGGTGTGTGCCCTGTAATGTTCACTGACATTATTGTGATGACTTTTATTTTGAAGGAGACTGACTCGAATAACAGGAAGTAGCATGTTAGTGCAGTTAGCTGTATCTGAATGTACGTGGTCTGAAAAATGGGAACATAACATAAATACATTGAGTGATTGCAGACAGTCTGAGTGTGCGTTATTAAACAAATCAGCGATCACAACATGTCCGTCTTGAAGACATGAGTTGATTGTTCAGCAGCTCAGTGGGTTAAGAGGTTAGTCTAGAGGACTGCAGGTTTGAACTCCAGGTGAAGCCTTTTTTTTTTACTTAAAGGTGTGGTTTACTCGTTTAATACATTGGCAGTGTTCTCTAGTCAATCAATGCTTTACGAGTCATTTTTTATAAAGAAAAAAGCTATGATGCTTCTATCACCTGATGCAGAGGTGTGCTAGAAACAGCCGGATTCCTCATTATTACTAACTAACAATATGCACACCCCTCGTTTCTGATTGGATAACAGAAACATCACTAATCCACTCCCTTATTCAGATTACGGTATCACATTACGTGTCACGTAAAGTGAGTCAAGATCGCAGAAAATCTGTGTCACTTATGATTTTGTGGGTCAATTCACTTTAAGAATATTCTTGCATGTAAATTTATATAAAGTAATATATTTTCTACTGGCCAATGGGGCCCCCGGACCACTTGAGGCCCCTAGGTTCAAGTCATATCAAGCCGGTACTAGAGCCTGCCTGTGGGGTGCGAGCCAATATGGATGATACCATGAATGCATATTAGCAGTGTGACATAGATCTGTGAGGTTTTTCAAATCCTAGCGTTTCAACCTGCATTTTCTATAAGAAGCTAAAGCTGGAGATCCATGTAGAAGACTTTAGAAGACAAGAATTTAGTGATAGAATTCATTGGATGCTAATTTCAGTTTGCCAATCAGCTAACTTCATTTTTCTAGCTAAATTAGACTACTGTAACGCTCTCTTTACCGGTCTGAACAAATCCCCCCTCAAACGTCTTCAATCCATCCAGAACGCAGCAGCCAGACTCCTGACTAAATCCAGCAGGCGAACTCACATCACCCCAATTCTAAAGTCCCTTCACTGGCTCCCTGTAGAATTCAGAATCCAGTTTAAAGTCCTTGTTCTCACCTACAGAGCTCTAAACGGCCAGGCTCCTAACTACTTATCTCAGCGTCTTTCTCCACACACAGTCTCTCGTAACCTTCGATCTTCATCTCAAAACCTGCTGGCTGTTCCTCGCACCAAACTAAAAACCAAAGGGGACAGGGCCTTTCAGGCTCTGGCTCCCAGGCTGTGGAACAGCCTGCGCCTGAAACTGTGTCTCTGTAACACTGTGGAGGCTTTCAAAAAACATCTGAAAACCCACCTCTTCATCCAGGCATTCCCTCAGTGAACATGTAGAGATTGATGAAACCTGGCTAAACTCCTGATCGTGTTTATTCCTCTCATTGTTTACTGTTGTGACTGTGTATATATCTTTGATCCTGATTATATTTTGCCCCTGCTACTGTTTTATTCACATGTGCTCTGAAATATTTGATTGTACCTGTGTTGTACAGCGCTTTGTGATCCTTATCTGAGAAAGGCGCTTTCAAAATAAAATGTACTTGCTTACTTAATTTTAGTTACTTCATTTGCTGAGTTTTCTAGACACTACAAAATGTCTCTTAGCTAACTTCTGTGACCTAATTAGCTAACTCTTTTTGATTTTAGCTTTGTTTAGCTAATTGGCAAATTTTGGGCTAATTTTTTCATTGACCTTGGTTAACTAATTTCACTTTAGCTTTGGTTAGCTAATTTGAATTTATAAGCTAAATCCTATTTTCTTCTTTAGCTAAATTATGCTTTTTTTAAACAAGCTTCAATTTACCACCTTTTGGTACGTAAGCCAACTTCATTTCACTAACGTTGGTTTGCTAACTAGCTCACTAGAGTTTTTTCCCAGCTTTCTTTGATAACTTTTGCAAACAGTAAAACTTTTGTTAATGGACCTATAGGTGACCTAGCTAACTTCATTTCCATTTAACATTGGTTAGTTAATTTTTTTCTATTCCGTCAAACTGGCTATTTAAAATCAGCTAATGCTTGTGCTAATAATAGGGTTATGCTTATAATAATAATAATCAAATGTTCATATTTACTTTTTACCAGTTGGGTCATTTTAAATGATGTGGCTCTTATTTAAATTTTCTTTTGCACATTTTTACAAAATGTCATCGAAAAGTGAAGAAATAATCTTTGAAGTACACGTTGATCAGTGTTATGTATTAATAATAATGTACTCATAATTATTTGAGTTGTCCTAATACACTGTTAGTCCCCAGCCACTTTGTGGAAAACTAAACTTTTTTCCAATTAATTCAGCAGCAAATGAGGAGGAGATATTTAAAATATTTGTATTTGAAATGTGTGGCATTTTTACTTTTAGTGAGATTTGTAGATAGATACACTTTAATTTGGTTTGGTTTGTTTAAGTATTCAGAAATCACTTGAGTCAAACAGTAATGTAAAGAGAGAAGTTTGAGATTTTCTTGTCCTTTAAATCCAACATGAATTTGTCAAACACGAGTTATAAAACTTTTATTAAGATCCCAAAGTATGTCCCTCAGCGAATCGGGTGTGTCTTAATTTATGCCGGTACATTGGTTTAGAGTTTGTCGGTTGTTTTAGTATTCCTCAGTACAGTGACCTTTGGCCTTTTGCATATTTACTTTGAACATTAGATATGGCGGTAAGGTTGAGGTGAGTGAGGTTAATACATAGGAGATACGAAGATCAAGAGGTCAGGAAAGAAAAATTAAAAAAGATGAAGGTGCAGTGGAATTAACCTAAAGAATAACAGATAAAACAAAACCGTCTGCCAGGCAGATGGAAATGAAAAACAGGAAGATAACAAAAATCTAGTTTCTGCTTCTCTGGTGGACATTAAAGGTGTCTGATATTTGTGAGCAGGAGGCAGAACCACATTGTTGCTTTAGTGCGTCGTGGCAAAGAGCCAAAGATTAGCCGTGAATCAGGATTAACCCCGAGTCCTCCTCGAGACTCGGTTTGTTCTGTTTCAGGTAGCTGGCTTGGCCTCAGACAACTCAGTTAGTGTTGGAAACAAACCAGATCTAGAATTTAATTCTTTAACTGGTCAATGTGATGAGAGCCGAACCCTTCTATAAACAGCACAGAGTCTATAAGTGTTAAATTCACCGACCAGACTTAAACCAGCATCTGTTCCACCTAAACCATGAAGTCAGAATAATGTGTTTGGCTCTGAAGAAGCTGTGGAGGAAAATAACCACCAGCTTGACATCCAGTTTGCTGTTTAAATCTGGTGACAGCTTGTGTGCTGTTTAGATTTAAATTGGTTTAGATTCATCATATTAGTGTGATTTGTTCCAGCAGAGATTGAAAAAAACTATATTGTAATGCAGAATGAATTCTTTTAATTTTATAATATTTATAACCTAACAGATGGATGATTCCTTCAGGTTCCTCCCTCCAACAACTAATAAGACACTGGGCTTAGATTTTCAAATCCTCAGTTGTGTGAGAAGCTGATTTTTAAAATCTGTGCGCTCTAATGAACTTTGACTGAACCGTGATTTGAAATCTCGTGTTTTATCAACAGGTGCGGTTCTGGTTGTGCTCTGGAGGCTTACAGAGGGACTCTCTGTCCCTGTGGATTGTGGAGAACAGTACAGGACCTGATGAGCAGCGCAGGCTGTGGCATTTAGCCAGCGAGTCCAAGTCCGACAGAGGCTGGAGGCTCGTCACACTTCCTCTTTACGGACTGGCAGACTGGTACGACAAACCTCCAATCATCCTGTTGATCTTCCCCTCAATCCTTCCCTCACTCAGGAAAAAGAACCTTAGATTCTTAGAGGTAGGATCTCTCCCCCAACCCAGAGTAGACCATCCAACTTTGGACTCAGATTTAGAGATGCTGATCCTCAACATTCAGATATTATTCTTCATTATTGTAATATTCTCTCTTAGTGTGTTCTAACATCTCAGTCACTATCATTCAGGTGTGGCTATCAAGAGCAGAGACTCTACTTCCATGTCACTCAGAATTAAGAATGCACTGACACCAGATTTTTTTCAAACCAAGTTTTTGCATTTGAGGACTTATCGATACCAAGTACTGATAAATAAATGTCATTATACTCCTTAAATCAAACTTATAATTGAACTTTGATGAGTGTAATTTGCAGTCAGCCTTACTTTTGTTCACCTGGAAACACCTCCACACCACTGTCATAACTCCTACTCTACCCAGCTGTTTAAAGTCACGCTGACGTTAGGCGAGTGTTTCAGATCACTACTGTACGTCGTAGTCGGATTCTTCTTCTTTTTATCTGACTTGCATTTATTTTATGGTGCATTACTGTCGCTTACTGGGTTAGAGTGTTTGTGCGCAAACTAATGCTGTCTGTTAGAGGGAAACGAAGCTCCCATCCCATCACACTGGTCCTGTAGTATCTGACCACTTTTATGAATATAAGTACAGGTTTTGACTACATGATATTAGGAAATCCTGCAATTTACAATAATAGTGCTCAATGTTGCGATGACGTGTGATAAATAAACACATTTAAGCAGTGACAGTGAAGATTAGTCATGTTTCTTCTAGAAAAAAAACTGCCTTTTATCTAGACCATGGGTGGGGAACCTCGGGTCTCTGGGCCGTATACGGCCCACGGACCTCTTTAATCAGGCCAGACACACAGCGTCAACTAAATAATTAAACTCAGAGGGAAAAAATATCAACAACTAATGGTGTTTCTGTGATCAAATCAACAGTATTTCATATTTCCAAGCCTGGACTGAAGTCAGTGAATGCAACAGCACTCGAGCCCAAGCTGCAGAGTCGTCTTTGTGTTTGTTAATGTCAGGTAGCTGTGGTGGTCACCTGGATCTGGGTTCACACTAACAGTTGGATAGTTGTAGATGAACTTGTGATTCAGACTTTTTGATAAAGTTTCATTTAAAATTGTCAAGTAATTTATGAAGTATTTTGATAACAAACTCACAGAAACAAGCAAAAACATAATAACTATTTCTCCTTTTGACACCAGGCGATAATGATCAGTACTTGATCTTTGATATTGCAGGAAGAAAAATCATGGTCAAAGCATAAAATAAAATTAATGTGTTGCTCAGTACTTTGTTCCTCTTGTAGCACTGATGTTCTAATAAAATTGGACACTAAACTTGAGTTTATTAAATAATATATTTGAGTTGGAAAGCCTAATCGTTTAGGAGCAGATAAATCGTCCAACTTTCATTCCAGTGTAATGGACATCGACATTATTTCTAAGTATATGGTCCAGATCAAGAAATGGATTATGTTTGTGTGACAATTGACCTTTTTCCTACCAGCTCACACCCTCTTTCAAACAGATTCCCCCTCAGGAGGTCATAAATTCCTGCCTTGGTGTCGAAGAACCCCTTTCATCTTTCTGTGACAGTAAAGATAATGCGGATGCTAATTTACAGCTTGGTGATAATTGTTCAAATAACAAACTTTCAGGATGGTGATCAAAGAAGTTTCGATAACTCACAGATGAGATGGAACCAGAAGACCCTCACCCCACCTTTTCTCACCCAGCGAAGAAAAACAAAGGAATTCCTTTTGTCTCTCCTGTTCTTAAGAATTTAAATGTCTTTTCAAGGAATCAAATCTAACTTCTCTCCATCCTCACAGGCTTCAGATGAAATAAAAACTTCAATGTGACCCAAATTGATATAAAGAAAGGTTAATATCCACAGGTTTACTTTTAAAATGTGTTTACAAGATAAAGTTTGATTTTTCCCTGTTTGATTTACTTAGGTAAAAGTTCTTTGGTTAATTTTCCTTGAAGACTTTTCACATTGTTTATCAATATGATACCAAATTATCTCTTTTAAATCTAATCTAGTCAAGAAACTAGAAATGTTATTCGTCTAATGTACTCTTAAGCTAAGAGTAACTGATTTCTCTGATTAATCTGATGTGGGATTTAATGTGTTTCTATGCTTAGAATAAACATGATGCACGCAGTCTAAAAGGTGATTCTGAATAACTCTTCACGTTTCAGAGAGAAAAGTGGTAAGGTTTATTTTATTGATTAGAAACTTTATTCCTCTCATCAAAATTTAATCCCCTCTAAGCCATTCCTAAGTACTTCCCCTTTATGCAGATGAAGGTGGAGTCAACCACACCATTGGCTGAACCCGACTCCACTCCTGCCCTTTAAAACCAGAAGGCGCTAACTGCTTCCTTCTCTTCAGCCTTACCTTCTCTTGCACACTCCTCTTCCCTTTGGTTCTCTTCGCTTCTGCTCTTCGCCTCCTCTTCGTCTCCGCCTCTCCGGCTCTCTGCTTAGATGACCTGATGACCTCACCGGCTCGCCTCCATGTTGGCCCTGCTCCCCCCCACCAGGGAGCTAGGATGCAGAGCTGCGACATGAGGCCTCCCCGGAAGGACAGACTCCAGACTTTAAGTCTTAGGAACTTTCGGCGTTAAGCTTTTCTTTTATTTTCACGTTACATTCTTCTTAACCAAGTTTAGACGTTTTAAAGTTTATTTTTCTTTTATCCGTCGTTAGAAACCAAAAGTTAGACGGCGTTATTATGAAACTAAAATACCTTAGACTTAATGGAAAACAACGACATCTCCATGCCGAGAGAACTTCACTGCTTGTTGCCCAAATCCTGGAGATCTGCTCATCAGCTTCTGATACCCTTCCACACTTGAGTCACCCATCGAGCGTTTTCATGCTTTGACTGCCTTCTCTCCAAGCTGGAACAGGAACCACTGTGACTGCTGGAGGAGACAAAGCCGTCGGTCCAAGCCTCAACGTATCTCGGGGATTCAAGTTCAGTGGTTCGGTGAGACAATCAACCTATGTGGTTATTGCAATATGATGCAATTTGAGTAAAGCAAGCTAAACCTAACTCTCTTCATCCATCCATCCTCCTGAAAATCCTTTAATCTTCAACTTCCCTTCATAGGCCAATAAATTAGCTTAATTTCATTAGTAAACCATTTCTCACTCTGAAACATTAGTCATTAATATTTATTTAACCTCAATAATTCATCTTGTTAATAACTTGAACTGGTTACAAAGTCAAATTCCTAACTTTGCTGTGTTGCGGTTATAACATGTTCATTTTGAGGTTTCTGTAAATAAATTTATCCGTATATAATCATAAATGGGCTTCCAGTAATTTTTGTGTTTTTCATATCGAAAATGGGTAACGAGCTTACTACTTTCAGATTCAGACTGATAAATGATAAATAACAATAAAATACAAATAGGATAATATTCAAGGTTGTCTCAGCTTACCTTCCAAAGAAAACGCTGGGTGGTGCCCTAATTACGAGGTTTTGACTATTATTATTAATTATTAAGAATAATTATAATAATATTCAATATATACAACTTTACCCTATATAACCCTACACCAGCAAAACTGTTAAGACATAAAAGAAGAGTTTTTCCACACAACTGTGGATCCTTTCAGGGGTTTTTTTTACACCACAAACTAATGAATCCCACAGGAACCTTTACTCTGGACTGTCCATGTGTACAACCGTACAAAATACTCCCTTCTCTCTTTGAATTCCACTTGTCTGTGACGAAGTGAATAGAAATTAACACAAAGAACTTTCTCTATACTCTACTCGCCTTCCAATTAGACGTGGCCCTGATTTCCCCTCGAGAAGAGAGAAATTAAGGCAAAATCAAATAAAGAGAGGAAAAAAACCTCCAGGAAGACGTTTCACTTCTGTTTGTCTGACTGAGGGTTTCTTTACATTCAAGCTTGGGTAATCCTGCTCCCCTGAGAGTGATTAATTTTTGATTCCTGGGTTATGTAGTCAGCTGTGCTTGTGCTTTTGATTAGAATGTCATGTCTGTAAGCACTGGGGGTGAACCTGCCAGACTTTGCTCAATGACCTTTTGTAGAGCTTAAATAGAATCGGAGATGCTGCTGAAAGAGTCGGTTAAAAAAATCAAGAAGCAGCAGACGGTAAACTGAATAGAGTCTGTAAACCTTGATGTATGACTTTTAGCCAGGCAGAGCAATACATTATACCTAGATCAGCAAACACAAACCTGTACTGAGTCATTAGGACTACTGATTTAGATTGAATGTTAATATTACAGCAGTGCTTTAAGGGCTTTTGATTATATCTCAGACAATATTTGCATAACTGCATTTACGTCTGAGCCAAAAGAGATGAGTATTTTATCCTTAAACAAGTCAAACTGCTCTTTTTTTATTTTATTTTCAGTGCTGGGAAGGTTTTAGCAACACAGACTGAGATGTCAGAAAACACAATCCACCCTCCTGAAGTCAGTTCTCTGCCAGTTTTCTTAAACTACAGAAACAGTTTCCTTGTGCTATTTCATCCAGAAGCTATTCAACCAAGCTGTGTGGTTGTTTTTTTTTTTAAAGCTTTGCCTTTCCTCAGGTTTTGGCTCCAGTTCAGTGCTGAAGATGGACCTGGACCTGGTTCAACCGTCTCCCTTGACAACATCTCTTTCAGCATGGACTGCTTCTTAGCCTGTGAGTACTTTAAAATGTTCTTTTTTTACCTTCTATCAGACTGGTTTGATGAATAGGAGTGTTTTTTCTGAGTTTTTGATTAATTGGTCCTAACGAGCAGAATGAACACGAGTGTTCTAATGGACCTTAGAATGAGGTAAATGCTGCCTCAGGTGATTCACACGTGGCCTAGCTAATATGACACAATCTCAGTCAAAATGCAGAAACCGAGAGAACACTTCATTTAAAAAAGGAATCTGCTCTATGAAAGCAGGAGTTTGGTCATATAGCTGCTCTGGAGCATACAGGTGTGTGTTAACACAACCAGGACATACATCATCAGTGACCTTAACTCCTATAACAACTGTGTTAGATCAGTTATATTATTGTTAATTAATAATTGATTTAATATTATTGTAACTGAAGGTGGTTACTTCCACAGCGGCATCCACATCTCTACTCAAAGAACTTCCTTCATTCCTTCACAATAAAAGTCTTAAACGTACCTCAAAACATCTGAAGCTTAAAATAGTTGATTAATATTGTTCTCTGTAAAAACTCAAACTATTTTTTATGCCGACTTTCAATTTTTTTCTGAGCAATTTGAATGTAATTTCTACTCGTCCACCTCATTTATAACTCGCTGTTCTCTGACTCAGAGCAGAATGTTTGAATTAAACCAAACTTTACATGTCCGCTTGGCCAGCTGTCAGCACGGTGGAGGAGGAGGATGATATGGGCTTGTTCCGTAGCCACAGGACTCATTGTGACAACAGTAAACTACTCTGTGCACTTAAGTGTTCTAGAGTTAAATGTGAGTCCATCTGCTTGACAGTTTGGACCAAACTGGGTCATAAAAAGGACAATGACCCCAAACGCAGCAGCAGATCTACAACCGAAGCTAAAAAATAAAGAATGAAGGTGCTGCAGTGGTCCAGTCGAAGTCCAGACTTCAAGATCTGAATAAATCTGATACTCTTGATTCTCTCTAAACCTCGCTGAATGGGTCAGAACTCCTCCAGAACAAGTGAGAGTCTGATAAAGTTCTATAAGCTGTTGGATTAATAATGACAGACTGTGTTATAATGTGTGTCATCTATCAGAGGTTGAGTTAGGATGATTTTAAAACCTGGCACAGATTTTATATTCAAAATAAAACATCATCATTCCAAGCTAATAGATGTTTGACTCTCTCTGACATGCTGATTGTATATTCATTCCAACCTTTACCGTGTTCTTTTATTCTGCTCAGAACTTTGTGATCTTACTCAAGTCAGTATAAAATCAAATGTTATCAGAGATGACAAGGTGTTTTATGTCTAAAGCACTGCTAGGAGTGATCTTTGTAAATCTCCTGCAGCTTTGACTTTCCATAGATTGACAACTCTTCATGAAAATGACACATGATTATATCCCTTTAAACACTTTCTTTGAGTTTTAAAATGTCAGACGCGTTTCGGGCTGATTGATGAGGGTTTATGTTCCAGTGTTTTACTGCCAGCTTAAAAAGGTCAGGCCTCATGTCACCTCTCCAGATATTCTTCTGTTATAACTGAGGTGGTTTATTGGTACGAAAACAGGAGCGAGATGACAGCCGTGTAGGAATGAGAATGAAAGGTTAGGAGTTCAGTGCCTCCCCACGTCTCTGCCTATCTGAGGGAACCTGTTTGAACTGTGATGAGAATAGTAATGACTGAGCATCTCTGGGCCTGAAATAACTCCAACAGAAAGAAGTGTGTTGAAGTGGAGCAGTGTATTAGCCTCTGAGGGACAAGGACGTGAGTTCAGCCTCAGACTGCCTCGTCTGAAGCTTGTCGGTTAATAATTACACTGATCCTATCGAGGTTTTGGCCCGACGTGATGAGGATTTGTTGTGATATTTCACCAAAAACTATTTGATTTGAGATTTATTGGAAATTGCTTTGTTATCAGACACATTAAAACACATTATCTTGGCTACAATTTTCCTTGAAATGCTACAAATGATCTATTTCATGCCACCTGTAGATAAAGTTTGAGATGAATAAGTGCAGATGCAATCACAGGGTGGGTAATCAGATGAATGTGACCAGTTGTTGATCTCATTAGGAGGACAGTCACTATATCCTCCTGATTCACAGGCTTACTGGGCCAAGGACTTTTTATTTAAAGAAATTACATTTTCCAGGAAATATTTGTGCTCCAATTTGTGCTTCGTGTCCTCCAGGAGGTTCATCCATTCCCGTTTTGCTCCCTCTCTCCAGATGGAAGGTTCTCTATCTTGTACCCGGTATCTATTACCCACAGCCGCGCTCGACACAGTCACTATTTATTGCCTATATGTCCAAACGGTCGATGTGAGATGCTGAGGCTCTAAAAGACATAATTTCCAAGAGTGATTACTGTGACTGATGAACATGATGGATCTGTGCGCTGTGACGCAGCCCTGTAATGTGTTTTGGTGTGCAAACACACTGGAAACACATTATGCAGAGGATCAGCCATCCATGGCCTTTACCCCACACTTCTCCCAGCTGTAGTGGAATATATAGTTTGACAGGCTGGTGATGCATCTGTTGCCCTTCAGGTGTTGGACCTGGCTGTCAGTTTTAGCATTTTTATTTTCATCCAGCGTCGTTAAATTAGTTTATTGGGTTAGGCAGCGCAGGAAGTTCATCCCTCTCTCTCTCTCTGGCGTGTGCCATATTTCCTTTTTCTTCAAATTGAGCTGCTTTTATGGAAACACAGTCCCCTCCTTACAGATTCACAAACATTAGAGAGCCGCCTCCATATCAGTCAAAAGTCATTTACAACAACTCAGTGTTTGTCTTTTGTTTTAACGTACCAACTGTAAAAAGTTTTACTAAAAAGAAGTAAAACAGTTGATTTAAAACTCTGAAAACATCTGGAGTTGATTTTGTGTAAGTAATACAACAGTAGGCAAGAAAAAATATGTAAAGAAATATTAAGAAGACATAATAAGATTATTATAAGACCGAACATCTATTTGAGCTTTAGTTTCCAGGTATTTGCATCTACCTGAGTTACACACCTTGGAAGGTTTGTTACAAAACAAAACATTTCTGATTCAGTAAAAATATCCATCCATCTTCTGAAACCAAGGGGCAATCTGGTGTCTCATCTCCAGCATCGGGGAGTGAGAGGCTGGGGACACCCTGGACAGGTCGCCAGTCCATCACAGGGACACACACAGACAAACAAGACTCACAACCAGTCACACTCTCACTCACAACTAGGGACAATTCAGAGACACTAATTACTGTACCCTAACATGCATGTCTTTGCACTGTGGGAAGAAACCCAAGTACACGGAGGAAATCCAGGTGTGCATAGAGGGAACATGGAAACTCCACGCAGAGAGGCTGCAGTCAGACCCACGACCTCCTTGCTGCGAGGCAGCTACTAGCTGAGTTACCATGCAGAGTAAAAATATAGAAACAGCTCAAATGGATAAAGTGGTGATTTGCAGAACATACACTGCTTAAATGCAGAGTCCTTCATTATTATGCAACTTATGAAGCAGCTCAGATGTCTTCAACAAGCCTGAAAATCACTAAGAACTGTGGACTTAGGGTTAGCACGATGTTGGCTCAGTTCGCAGTGCATTACAGTCTGTACTGATCAAGTATGAAATATTGATTTCAAAGGTGGGGGGACACAACTAGCTTGAGTACAGGGGTGGGGGGTCTGGAGGTGGAGAAGAGGGTCTGGAACTGTTTAAACAGAGCCTGATATCAACCCTACACCTAAAAACAACAGCCAGTGTCCATTTACTATAGTGGAACTTTGTTTTTAGACAGTTAAAACCACAAGGCTCAAAAAAGGGCAGTGGACATGTCCCCCCTGCACCCCCCAAATTACATCCATGGTACAACTTCTGTACACTAATTTAACAATACCAGGTGACGTGTTTTTAGGATGTTATGTAGTGAAGACGTTTTGAACAGAGCCCAGGGTTTGAGGGTTCCTGTCCTGCTTGTTTTATATCACTGTTTCCCAACATTAGGGTCATGACCCCACTGTGGGTCACAAAACACCAAGCTTGGAGTCTTGAGATGATAAAACTAAAAACAAAAAAATAATTTTTTGTAGAATATTTTCATTAAATGATTTATTCTGTTATTTGTATCCATTTATAACTAATATTTTTAACTTTAAGAGTTGACGCTGTTGTTTTTGTTTATTTAACTTTTCCCCCAGTGTTTACATGGTTTGGGGAGCAAATCTTTGCCACCGTAACTTCATGAATCAGCAGCTAAAAGGTTTGGGAGCTACGTCTTTAAATGTTTCTAACACGCCTGGTTTGAATTAATGGGCTCCTGTAAAACCTGAGGTCATTCTGATTGGTTACACAGAATCAGGTGTGTTGGAGGAGAGAAACATCTGAAACATGCAGGATAGTGACCCCAAAAGACCAGGATTGGACGTCAGACTCAGTAGGAAATGGCTGACTGAGTTTTTCATGTTTTGAGATGCTTTATCCACAATCTGTTTCTTTATTACATCTCAACATCTGCTACATTTAATTTGGTTGTCCTAAAATGTTTTATTTGTGAAAGTTGCATTTGGTTCAGCAACAAAAACATGGGGCGACCATGTCCTAGGGGAAGAGAGGCTGCCTTCCATGTGGGCGCCTCAAACTCTGTTTCCAGCCCGACAATGTGTCAGAGTATCCGCTGGCAAAATACTGAACCCCCAACTGCCTTTCAGGTCTCCCTTGTAAAAGAGATTCATAATCTCAATGGCATTTTACCTGAATAAATAAGGGTTTTAAACCTCCAGCCAGTCATCTGTATTAATAAACTTGTATTATTTTTAGAACTAAATGTAAATACCTGAAAATAAAACCTAAGATTGTATTAAAATCTCTTGATGTCAAACCCAAATCTTTCCAGTTGTAGAAGGAGCTATGTGTTCCCTGTAGTACCTCTTATCTGTCAGCATAATACTGTTGTTATCAATCCCCACTTGCAGCTGAAACATGAAGACACATCGGTGAGATCTGATTTCCTTCAGGCCCTCGGTGCATTCAAAGTGAAGACATATGGGGCTAATTACAGTGTTTAACTTATACCAGGGGCCTCGTTTATAATATGATTTGGGATTAATTAGTTCTTTGGTTTCACTTTAACTGAAAACCAAGACTAAGGACTTATTAATAAACACATATGGAAAGGATCGGAGTAAAGTCTGGACTTGATAAACTGATGTTTTTTTCCTGTTTATTATGAAGCAATCCCTGCGTCAAGCCTGTAGTGAAGTTGTATTTAAAGTGAAAAGGTTATAAATTAATTAACTGACTTATATATAGCTGTTCCTGTCTACTTTGTAAAGTTATTTATTTGATTTTTTATACCTAGTATTCCTCACTTAGTTTGTGTTGGAGATGACTCTCAGATGAAATGTAAAATTATTGCTCCCTATCTATAAAATTGCCTGAGGTATAGACACATATGTTTGCTAATGTCAGTTTGCTGTAATAGCCCTGTTGAATGTTGACTCCAAAAGTTGATCGGTTGTAGATGAAAAGTTCTGAATATGACTTTTTGTCCCTGATTAATTTTTGATTAGTTACCTGCTGATAAAGTTTCAGTCTTAACTTCTTTTGCAGTTTTTTGCATCACAGATTTGCAGACTACAGATTATAAATAAGTACATCAAACGTATCAAAACCGTGTAAGTTGCTGTAGAGCAGTACTTCTCTAAAAAGTGGGGTGCACCCCTTTTTTTGGGGGGGAGGGTGTCGTCAGGGGCAGTGTGTGTGTGTGTGTGTGTGTGTGTGTGTGTGTGTGTGTGTGTGTGTGTGTGTGTGTGTGTGTGTGTGTGTTTGTGTGTGTGTCACAGTGGTACGAGTGCTCCTTAGCTGTGCCCCGCAACAGGAAGTGCAGATCTGAACATGCCAAGCATGGACTTAAAGTCAGGAAGACGTTTTGGGATCAGTGTCTGTATTCGAATGACGAGCCGGCGACAGTTGAACATTGATGTAGTTCGGGGTGGCATAAGAGACAATGAATGTTCTTTTCACCTGATGTTATGTCTTTACAGTAGGTACAATAACTATGTGACCAATGATTAAAACCACAAACATTTCAGGAAGAGGAAAGACGATGAGCTGATAATATTCTGACCACATTGAAGTGGATAATTTAGTTTTAAATAATCTGGGTTAAGGTGTATAATTCAGACTTTAAACATAGTACTCACAGTGTTTTCATTGGTTTCCTTAAGCCTGCATCCAGCTGCTGATGAAAGAAGTTTTTTCTGAGTTTTTGCTGTAAAAACGGATGTTGGTCAACATTTCAGATTGGGAGTCCAGTGTTGCCATATCAGTCTCATACTGATCAATGAAAAATTCCCAGATCACTACTAGTAGATGTACATCTAATAAAAACTTCCTGAGAGTTTTAATAAAGTCTGTTCAGTAGTTCGTGAGGTTTACGTTTCTCATGAATTCCACTGTTGGTGTTTTTGATTTACTTCCATAATTTGTATATTAAATTCTTGTAGGGTTGGTTGTTACTGGAGCTGGTTTTGATTAAACTTTTATTCTAAATGATACTCCTTTTGTCTTGCAAGTTAAACAGTAATGTAGGTGTTATTTTTAGCAGTGAATTGATCCTCAGTCACATTTTTAGCGATTGATTTGGAGTCCTGCATGCATTAATCAAATCATTTAGTTCTATATAACAAAGCCTTCCTAACAACACGTTAATGAGTGCTGAGTGGATTCTGCTCGGATTTATTGCAGACTTGAGGTATTTTAGATGTGCCTGGGTGGTAACAAGGTGACCATCATCCCCACACACACACAAACACACACACAGCTGGCCCCTGGTGGGCTTCAGGTAGCTTACAGCACAACACTAATGAACAGTGACAGTCACGGCCGCCGATGCCCTGCCCTGTGGATCACGCTGCTCCGTGGTGGACCCAAACGAGCTTGTGCTCTGGCTGCAGCAGCATACCAATGCTTCTAGCTCTGCTGCAACGTGTTGCCATGTTCAGAATAACAATGCAGTCTGCTTCATTAGCCGCTCTGTCGGAGATGTAAACAGTCGCTGAAGTTGTTGAGAACAAATATCACATCTAAGGGTTTTAGCCTGAGCTACATGGAGGACTATACCTGAGGAGTCTCTCTGGCCACTCATATCTGATCTATCAGGTCTGATCATGAACTCTATCTGTATCAAAGCTCCAGAGCAGCTGAGCCTCAATCATATTTATATGTGGATTACAGAGCTACGGAATGAGATATTGATTTTCTTGCAGGCAGATTTTAGGAAAGCAGTGCTGAGGTTTCCAAAGCTTTGAAGACAAAATTGCACCATTTCTTCACCAGAGGACATTCTCAGCTGCCAGAGCTCTCAGACTCAAGTATTTAAAGGTAAACTGAAGATTTGTGATCAAATCGGCTTTTAATGATGGATGTTACCTGCAGGAACAGGTGAAGTTCAGCTCATGCACATTTGGATGGGTTTTTTTTTTTTTTTTTTGCAATTCAGAGTGAGCAGATCTCCTTTAACCAGGTGGAAAACTGCCACACAGTAGCTTTGTAAAGCTTTCAGCTGCTGAGGGAGCCTCCTGCCAGATTGTCACAAATGGGGAGACTTCAGCCTCAGGTGACGGGATGGAGGAGAGGGAGTGCTGTTGTGCTAAAATGATTAGAGATAAAGATGAAAAGTCGTGTTTTTGTCCCCCGATGCAGCCGTAATGATGGCAGGGTAAAAGCGAGCCTGATTCGATCTCACCGAGGAGGCAGATGAATCATCGTGGGCAACTCATCGCAATTAGCCAGATTTCTGCTTGATACTGAGCTTCAGCATCCTGGAAGCAGCCCTCGCTCATCAAGAAGGAGCTGATGTTATATTGAGCTGCAAATATTTACTCCAGAAGTGATTAGCTTTAGAATGATAAAGAAAAAGAAAGAAAATTCTTCTTATAAACCTTTAAATAATCCTTTTGTTGTGTTTGCCACGCAGGGCAGTCCTGTGGGGAATATCATGTAGCTGCCGTGAAAACAAACGTTGCGCTGCTGTGTAAGACGGCTGGAAACCTTTTCTCTTGTTGTGTGAAATGCAAATAAACCTCCAAAAACCCTGTTATCAGCCTCTCTGTGGGCTACTCCACGTGTAGAATTTAAATGAGCCTTAATATTTGGGTCATGTGAATATAAAATCTTTATTTACAGTTTATTGTTTGTGTGGTTTAAGTATCTACACTGAGAACAACAGAAGGACTATGTTTAGATGCTAATGTTGTGTTTTCACTCGTCCTGTCTGAACCCGTTTCATGTTGCACGGTTCTATAAAAGCATAGTTGACATTTCTGTTAATAATCTCAGTTGTGGTTGTTTCACAACAATTATTAAGCATCAAAGCCATGGAAGGTTTTGTTCAATAGGAAATAAAGATGAAGTATTGATATGTGGGACAAAGCTGCCTCTTCTTGGAAACATATTTCAGTTCCAAGGACTTTTATTTAAATAAATAACTGTACATGTAGCAAAATAAAAAAATCACTTTAGGTTTTTATTTCAGTTGGATTGGATGTTTAGACAAGAAGAACAAATCAAACTTAAAGGGATATTTTGCTATTGTTGGGGACTATTTTGTGCACCAAGAAAAATCATCTGCTGCTCAGAATCAGTATCAGCCCTCGATACCAGAGTCTGTAAAAGTGATAAATATTTACTTCCTGTTGATAGTTTTTGAAATTCCCTCTGTTACAACCTACAGGACTGATGGGCTACCAGCTAATCTAAATACAGGACAACCAGCACCATTTAGACCAAAGGCTTCCCGTGGACCGTTAGCGTGGTCCTCGACTGCAAAGGCAGAATCAATTCAGGCTGTTGATGAAGACAAAGACATTTTATGAGCTTTACTCATGTGAAGCCAAACAAAAAAATGCAGATTAATCAAATAATTTAAAACAAAAGTTTAAGTACAATCTAAAGTGTTTTTATTAATGAGCTTTTTTGCTTTTAATTTAATTTCTTAATAAGAATCACAAACCCTCTCTGATTTTTAATAAAGAATAGATTTCTGAGCATCATTCCTAAAACCTGCAAATACTACTAAAGAAAAGGACCCACTTCCTGTTCTTGTTGCAGATAATAAACTCAAGTTTCTTTTTAAGGCCAAAGAACTAGCAAACAATCAACCAGGGAATGTGTTTCTCTTCTTTTATCAAGTCGGACGAAACCCTTTTAATGTCTCAAATCTACAAAGATTGTTGATCCTTCTTTATAAACAATTTAGTTCTTTTCATTAAAATATTTCTTGTAATTTATTGTTGAGGAATTAAAAAAACTTAAGAAAATATTTTTTACAATTACAAACTTGACATGGCCCATGTCTGGAAACATTTGGTTTCATACTGAGGTCCCGAAATGGTTCTAATCTCTAAATCTAATTAGTCTTGAATAACAAACTATTTCTCCCAACAGAGGCTGTTCATAAAGCTAAATACAACCATTAAGATAGTAATTAATTTATCCTTTTTACACAAAAACCCTTTCAAAATAAATTAAATATCCCTTCAAGATGCCAGTATCAGTTTTTATTTTGACACCTGAGTAAAACTCAACAGCTACAATAGAAGTCATTTCTATCAGCATATCGGTTGTTTTCTTTACGTTTAACATGAAATCAATGCTAAAATCTCAGCTGGACCCACCGGGTCACGTCGAGGCTCTGAATTGATCTCAGAGTTTCATGTTTTGTGTACAAATACTTGGTATGTCAGTTGTTGTAGGACTGCTATTGGACATTGATTTTTTCATTTGAGACTCCTATGTTCTCTCCAATGCTTGATCATGAGTGGCTGCATGTCTTTGATCAGAGAGCGAAGTTCAGAGCTTTTGCTCTGTTGTTTCTCTTGTAAACTAAAAAAGTCTTTGTTCCGTTAAAATGAGTCCTATCACACCAGGAGAGCTTCAGCCTTGAACCTTTGTAGACAGTCAGGCAGCTTTTCGTCTGTAAGATCATTTTTAATTTGAGGCAGAGGAGATAGAGGTGTTTATGATCTCAGCTCTGAGGAAGTTGTGAAGCTGCAGGTTTGATGGATTGCTACCAAACATCTACTGTGAGACAGAGACCGTGTGAGACGAAGTGGAGCTGCACGTTTTGATTTTCCTTCCTACTGTATGTTCAGTGGAGGTACAAATGAAAAATGGACCCCTGCTGGTTGTTCAACACTTTCTGCTCCGGCGAGGGGTATGCTGTGTTTAATTTACTTCTCCTGCAACAGGATTTTATTTTTGAACAAACAGGAAATAAAGGGCTGCTTTTTCAGTAGATGTTTTTGATTTACTTTCAGCTAACGGTGAGTTTCCGCCTGTGACCACCAGCACAGCCAGGATCTCCTCCAGACCCACAACCAGGACCCCGATCTCTTCCGTCAGAAGCCCCACGGCCACCTTCCCCACCACCGATTACTGTAAGTGTGAACACGTTTAATGAATGTCTGCAGCTTTCTGCATCTGTGGCTCACTCTGTCTGTGTCAGCATTACGCACACACAAACATTTGTATATGCATTGAAGTTAGTAACAAAGTAAGTGTGCCCCCTGCTGGTGAGAAGCACAGCTGAGTGGGAGCTGCAGAGATCTCCTTTGGCATTAAATGAAGCAGGACGGGCAGTTTTGATGTGTAAAATCCCCCAATTTGTCTCTAGAGAATGTCAGTGGAGCCAGTTATACTGACAAGACATTTTACATCCTTCACTCTCTAAATTCTTGCTCCAAAGCAGCAAAGACAAGCTGGGGTTTATTTTCTGTGTTTACAGTTTTAAGTATTCAAGCAAGCCATCAGCCTTGATGCTGATGTTGGGTCAAACTCACCTCAGACTTAACTGGATGGATGTTTTCCTCACACACAAAAAACACTGATATAGAAACATGCTTGTTTTCAGTTACAAACATTCTACGAACACTATGTTCATCTATGATTTGTTTTCTTTTCTGAGAAACATCAAACGTCTTATGGAATTATGTTCAGCTCTAGAGGCTCGTTCTCTGAGTGAAAACATCTGAACACTCAAACCAGATCTGGTGACAACGACAGCATCTTCTGGTTTTTACTAAACAGATGGCACACACAATGACACATCTATGATGACGTTAAGTTACACATGCAGGCAATAAAAGGTTTTCTAGATTCTACACTTGATTTTGTTTCCAGACTGATTTTAGCTTAAAAGTAAAGAAAGTGTCTCTTCGTTAGGTTGTGACAATTTGGAGACAGTAAATTGTGTTAAAAGTAGGGCTGTCAATCGATACATTTTTTTAATCGCGATTAATCGCATGAGTGTCCATAGTTAACTCGCAATTAATCGCAAATTTTTTTAATGCTGACCTAAACTGACCTAAATTTCTTTTTTCTTACTTCAAATATTCTTTTAATTTAAATACAGTTTGTTTACCAGTTACTTCACTTGTTAAGATGTGATACAAGAAATCAGATGTTCATCCATTCTGACTCTGACAGGTTGAATCAGCCTTAATATCAAATGATTTCTCTCCTATAGAATTAGTTCTACTCATCACATCACACTAGGACCTTTTCATCATCCTGTTAAACCCCAAAATGTCTAAAGCTGGACTTTTTCTGACAGACTATTAGTGTCATTTGCAAAACCTAATGCTTTTCTGAATGCTCAAAAATGTTCCTAATCTCAAATAAATTTACCTGGTTAAATAAAATAATATAAAACAAGGATTTCAATATTAATATAATTAATTTTTCTTTGTATTTGACCATATTCTAACACTTCAATATCCTTTGTTACAACATAAAACTTTAGTTTTTTGAAGTTAGTTGTTTTTTAGGTCTATCCCTTTCTGCTCCTTTTCTCTGTGACGCAAGCACTCTCGTGCGTGCGGACCGGGAGAGGGGGGGGGGGGTCATGTCTACACTCTGCAGCGCGCCGCTGACAGACTGACACACAGAGAGGAGCAGGTGTTTGTGACTCAGCTTTGCTGCGTTTTTGCAGCTTTTAGGAGGACAGACGCCCGAGGAGCCATGACGAATTGTTAATTTATTTATTAGAAACATCCTGATCGTCGGTATGATCACGGAGCGGGTCAGGTTTAGCGGCGAGGACACCAGGAAATCTCCCTGTTCTCCCGATCGCCAGTCCGTCGCTTGCGATGCTGTTGAAAGCTTACTGGATATACGCTGAAAACTCTAGTTTCTCCGAGGAGGGGAGGGGAGGAGGGCTCTGCATGAGCTGCATGTCCTCAAAGCAAAACTATGGATGCCTGCTCGTTAATTGCGTGTTAAAATGATTAACGCCGTTAAAGGGGGCTTTGAGCTAACGCTAGGGAAGTCCCGATCCGATCACGTGATTTTGGACTCGATCGGAATCGGACGTCACCTCCCGATCTGGACTCGGGTTTCTTCTCCATGCGCACAAACACGGCAAAACAAAAGCCGCCACGCCTTCAGAGGGAAGTTTGGGTTTTTAAATATATCTTAAACAATCTAAAGCACATGGGATTTATATATAGTCTATATTTGTGCACTTATATTAACCATAATCAGTTTCCGGTCCGGGAGGAGGGAGGGGGTCGGGAGACACGCGAGCTTATGGAGCAGCGACCGGGTTTGCTGCTCACTCCACACCCACTGGGACTCGTCCTCCCCCTGAACAGAAAGCACCGACGGGAGTGCTCGGTCCCGGAGGAGGTGGCGAGGCCGGCGTGGAGCGAGTCACACCCACACTCACCCTACACTGCGTCTCCCTCCAGGCTCAGGAGGAGATTCTGCTCCGTGCTGCACAACACCCGCCCTCCGTCGGGACATAAATTGAGCGATGTTAAGATTTTTAAAAAGCGCTTTCTGAGGAGGAGTTTGGTGATTAAGTGTTGCTCCAAAACGCACCAAACACTGACGGATTTCTCCAAATAGTCTAATTAAGAAGTTGTTCAGAGCTGCTGCAGTCACAGGATAAAGCAGCAGGAGTGAAGGAGAAGCTGATGACTTAAGACCTATTCATACTCCACTTGAAGAAAGAACTTTGTTCTCGCTGGGGGGCTGCGAGAACAAAATGACGTCATTTTGTTCTCGCAGACCCAGTTTGGCAGCGCTAACGGCTTGTTCTTGTGCACATCAGCTGGGCCGAACTTTGTTCGGCAGGATGTCCGAGAACAACCGCTGTGATTGGTCAGAAAGGGAGGATGAGCGTGGTTACTGCGGGTAGTGGTTGACGTTTTTCTCCGGCGCCTGCTGCTTTGTGCGGACGGACCTGAAGGGTGACGGTCTGGATCGACCCGAGCTAGGAGAACCAGCGCGGACCGCGAGGTTTGCGCCAGAGACCCGTATACCTCCGCTCCTCACGTAGCGAGGACAGATTGTTTTAAACTGTACACACACACCCTCCCCTACACACACACACACACGTGATACGCACACCCACTTGATACATCGCTGAAGCAGTTCGACAGCTGAGTTCTCGGGGAGTATGAATGCTCCCTGCTGAAACGAACTTTTTTCTTGTTCTCGGCGCTCCCCAGCGAGAACAAATTTCTTTCTTCTCGTGAAGTATGAATAGGCCTTTAAGAAATTATCCAGGTCATTGTCAGTAAACAAGTGTTCTTTCTGGGCAAAAAATGGACCAGAGTGTTAAAATAATGTTGACATTTCTGCACCTGAACAGCTGTAGGAAAAAAAAGATTTTCCTCAAAAAGTTACTTCAACCACAAACTAATTCATGAGGATTTTATGCACAGAGAAATGTGTTTAAGTATTTAAACATATATAGATATGATAGATTTCTATACAGATGGATGGATTTATGTCTGCAGCATGACACCATTTTGTGGCTTGTTTGTTTTTATTAGTTAAACATCGGCAAAGTAGAAGGCAGAAGCAGCTTGAAGCAGAAAGTGTGAGTAAGTCTGTGGTCTGGAGGCATTATAAAGTTGATCATAACAACATATTAAAAGATTGGATCGGGACTCGGGATGGGCAGATCTTCAAAATCTAATGACTCAGACTCGGACTCGAGGGCAAAAAAACCTGATCGGGACATCCCTAGTTAACGCGTTCTTTGACAGCCCTAGTTATAATACTTAGTTTCTGCTGGAATCGTCCTGAATCGGTACTTAAAGACATACTTTGCAACTTTTTCATATTTTTAAATCTTTTCCTTGAGCCAGTATGTGCTAGTATGACCCTTTGCAAGGTTAATAAAAAGTCACTTAGCCCCATCTGGTGCTTAGATCCGGAGGGAACTCTGTAATATACGGTAGTAACGAGTCCGTATCGGGAGCTAACGTCCGATTCCGACTGAGTCTAAAATCACGTGATCGGCCCGATTTCCGATTACGTTATTGGATCGGGACATCCCTAATATTAATAATAAAAATGTATCCTTTATCGTTCATCTTGGGAAATTCCCATCCCTGAGGAGCTGTGGGCTGCCATTTTACGGTGCTCAGGTAACATTTGTAGTTCAGTATTTCACCCAGAATACTTTGACAGGTGGCCTGCTGGGGCAGGGGGGCAAAGGATCAAACGCTGATATTTGCATACAACATCTCTTCCCTCCTGATCCACAGCTGCCCCATAGACTAAACACATGGTTTCAAGCAACATTGTAGAGGAATAGAGTTTCTTGTCACTTTATCTTTTTTTTTTAATCAAATTCTGATCTGCCTTCCTGCTTGTTGTGGTTTGTTTTGCTGATGTGAAAACAAGCATCAAACCAGGATGAGGCCCAAAACCACCTTATGGATGAGATGGTATCTGTACGCGCTCAAACTCACTCCAGAGCAGTATGTTTACAGTGTAACTGTAATCCGACCTCGATCTGACAACTACCAGCTGTATGCTGCAAGTCTGAGCTAAACTCCTTCCTATAGCCAGGGTTGCTTTGCATTCTGGGATGTGGCAGCTGGCCAAAAATGAATCTAGGACTCACATGGAAGAACAATGCTCCATCGTTATTTAGACAGCATTAAATTCTGTATATGTTGTGGAATTGCTCAGGGTCAGAACACAGAACCTTCCTCCTGTATTTACCTCTGGTAGCCCCGCCCTCAGACACATCTGACCAATCTAATAAACTCTACTAATTCAGACCAGAAGAAACAAACTAAAGGTGTGAACACTCCAAGTCACAAAATGTTAGTTTTTTCTGAGATTTCTCATAATTTACCCTCTTTCTTTATTCACAACCCCGACCCCTCTCAGATTAAATTACTTGAAACATTTTTGGCAGCAAAAGCAATAAAAACACACTATAATGTTACAAATGTCTTTTGAAAATTTTCCCCATGTTTTTGTCTGAATAATAAAGGCATAACTGTGTTGTTAGGTTGGGAAGCATCAATTCACAAATATTTCAGTCTCTGCAGAGAAGCTCTGCTGGGTTAAAGGTTCAGACGATTCTAAGACTTTAACAGAAATTCCTTTAGTTTCTGCGCTTCCTGCACTCGTCTGCTTCAGGTTGTTGTTTTGTTCAAATAAAAACCTTTGGCCAAGTCTTTGAACTCAGATGTGATGGAAAAGTTTCTCTATTCAGAACTGTTCTGTTTTTTGCATCTTCTTTATCCTCCTTTCTAGGTGCTTTCAGTTCCCCACAGAATAATGTTACTTCTGAAATGTTGGCTATAATAATGATGCTGACCTTGTTTCCTCTACACTGCTGAATTAAGTTTGTTTTATTAGATCAGAGGAAGCTGCTTCTCGTGACCTGTAAAGGTTAGTTTCTCTACATGATTGTAAGAATGCTGTTGTGATGGTTCTGCTGGGAACTTTGGATCTCATTCACTATTGCTCACTAGTTTTTTCACTTTGCAGCTCAGATTTAGGGCTTTCTTTCTTTTTAAAACACAATTTACCTTGGGATCATTTTAGAGACTGGAGATGTAAGTCAGTCTTGATCTACAGAAGGTTTTCTATATGTCACTCATGGTGTATATCAGGGATTCCTGAAGTGTGGTGCAAGGGTGTGCGAGCTGCCGCTAGGGGGTGCGCGAGATGAAAAATGTAATGGCGGAAATATGTAATGGTAATAATTACACAATCACAGAGTTTTTTCACCCCCCACAATAAGGATGTGTAAATAAACATTTCCTGTCGTTATTGTGTGGAGCTGTGAGACAGTATTTGGATGAACTCTGAGTCTTTTTGTGAACTCCTCCGAGCATTTTATTTTGAAGGGGATAAACTCTTCATTTTGTTCCGGGGTGATTTGTTGCATCCTTCTTGACAGCTTGTGACAACCCTACTGATTGATTCCATGATGTGCCCTTATTTAATCAACTCCACGGTGATACATTTGCTTTGTTTGTTTTACTGAAAATGTGGTGCTATGTTGATGAGCTAATGGCTAGGCTAGCGAGTTTTAAGCTCTGATAAGTAATTTTAAAACATGTCTTTGTTATCATTATGGCTGAACGTTTAAAAGACATGGTCTCCTCATTATATTTATTCTAGAGGGCAAAGTGGAATAGAAGTTCATGGAGTTGGGTTTTAATTTTGGCATCATTGAGAATTTTATATTTTTTAAATATATAAAGTGATTTAATTAATTATTAAACACTCATAAGTGTCTAAAATTGGTACAGTTAAGTACCGGTATTGAATCCGAGGTACCGGGAATTCATTCAAATGTGAGCGGTACCCATCCCATGGAGGATTGGGGGTGCGTCAACATGGTTACGACATAGAAGGGGGTGCGCAACAAAAAAAGTTTGGGAACAGCTGGTGTATATACAACACATCAACTGTGAGCCCTCACATAAAGAAGTGTGTGTTTTTATTGATGTCTGTTGAACTCGGTTAGAAACAGATGGACTTCAGTCAAGCAGTAAAAAAAACGCAGAGAGAAACCCAAAAGTAGCAGAAATATTTGACTAAAAGACTCATTCAGTGCCATTTTTGTCTTTTACCTTGCAATGAAAAAGACATACAGAGCTGTGGAAAAATATTCACTTCCCCACCCTTTTCCAGCCAAGAACCATGGTCTCAGACTTGGAAGTGCTGATCCTCATCCCAGCCGCTTCACACTCGGCTGCGAACCTCCCCAGCAAGAGCTGTAGGTCAGAGCCTGATGAAGCTAGGAGGACCACATCATCTGCAAAAAGCAGAGACGAGATTCTCCTGTCACCAAACTCGACACCCTCCACACCACGGCTGCGCCTAGAAATCCTGTCCATAAAGGTTATGAACAGGACCGGTGACAAAGGGCAGCCCTGGCGGAGTCCAACCCTCACTGGGACGGTACCTCTCAGTGGCTAATTTGTGCAGAATTATTTGGTTTTAGTCCTTTAGTTTGGGTCAGCTTTAAGCACTGAGTTGACATTTTAATAAGAACAGAACTCACAGAGAGGATGATGGGAGATGGAGTTCATGCTGCTGTCACCTTTCTGATTATCAGAGAAATGAACTCGGGAGGAAGAAGTTGAAGTTCCAGAGATGCAGCCTGAGTGGTAACCATCTCCGTCTTCCTGACTCCTTGGCGTCTGCTGGATGGAACAGAAAGCTGATGATGGTTTTAGCTCAGCAGATCTGTCACTCCGAACAGGCTCTCGTCTTCCCCCGACATGCTCAGTGATTAACCCCACCAAACGTCAACGTCTCCCCTTCATCTCTCCTTTCACCCTGCTATCTGGGACGAGGACATTTTGTTCCCTTTCATTTCTACATTTGTCTCTCGTCTTCAGCCATTATTGCCTCCGTTAGCTCGTATCACTGCTTCCCACCCCGCCATCCTGTCAGAACTCACTCTGATCTCAGGATGTTGTCCCATTTCTTTTTCCTCTCATCACCCTGATTTCACCTTCATCCTTCTCTTCTTATTCTTTCTTCTCTCCTCTTTTTATTCTCCTGCTGTAGAAATGTTCAGTTCTGTCCTTTGTAGCATCCAAACCCAGCACATCGGTGGCTTAATGGAGGAAATTAAACAGAGAAATCAGCTTAAATCAATACATTTTAATGCTGAATAAATCCTTTTTATAACCAAGAATTAAATATAAATCCACTTAATAAACCATCTATTAATGTTTAGTTACTGATACTTCATACAATAATTAACTTTTTAATAATAATAATAATAATAATAATGAGGATGCTGCTGCTGCTGATGATGATAATGGAAAAGAATAAGGAGGAAGCACCAAACTGGTTAGTAATCAGTTTTTAAGCTTCTTAATCTGAAATCCTGGACCTTTTTTATTAAAATAATATAATCCAGCTAATTATCAGAAACAATTAATAACATGTCTCCTTGACCCACAGATCAGAAGAATAGGTTAAAAGAAAAGCTAAAACCAAACCTAAACAAGACACACCACAAGACCTTTACCACCGCTGACATGGACTCATTCTTTTACATATTTTAGACGATTATTTTATTTACCTAACTAAATTAGAACTTCTAAAGTAACAACAACTTTATGGGGTGCATATGAATACAGCCAGGAGTTACACTTAGTTGCAGTAAAAAAGGATGTTATTGCAGGTCTTGAGAAAATATCTAGAGTCCAGCAGGTCTGAGACCGAGACAAGAATGAGTAAAAATGTGGTCAATTCCAAGAAAAGACACATGGTTTTGAGACAAAGGCCAATCTGGAGAACTACAACGCTACTGTACTTCAACAGTTATTATTTTTATCTCAGACATTTCAACTTTCGAACAAACATTTTGCTAACAAAACCGTTCAATCAAAACTACACGATAGTCCTTAAATCAGCGTATGTGATGATGAGTTCAATCTCCTCAGAAGGAGATATTTCCACTCTCCTCGACCGCAGGCTGGCTACTATCTGAACCCCGGTACAATATAGAGGAGCTGACAACGTGGTTTTTCACAACCATGAACAGAACACCCAGTCCGATAAACCAACAAGTAACTCCGACTCTTTCATCTCTGTTTTTGTTAAATCCAGTAATGCTTCCACCTTCTCACAGTCCAAAAACATACAACAACATACAGGATGCGAGCTGCTAAACCTTTAAACTTTAACGAGTGTAGGTGATGAGTTAAAGACGTAGTTGGCTTGGCAACCAGTGGCTGTTCAGTTTGAAATGTGTTAAATTGTTAATTAAAATGTTCCTATTTTTCATTTTGTATGGCTAAAAATTTAAATTAAAATGTTAGAAATAGTTGAAAATAGTTCTAATATTAATAGTATTCAAAAAAGAAATATTAAGGTGGTGGTGTAGTTCATTTAGGGGGCGACGCCCCCAAACGCCCCCTCGTGGCGCCGGGCCTGCGCCAACAGAACCACATCATCTGCAAAAAGTAGAGATGAGCGATTGGTTCAATTTTAAAAGAAACACACCCAGCTATTTAATGGTTGATTTGACAGTAATAATACTAATGAACCATGTGTTTGAAACAGTCAAATCTACAGTTAATTAAATGTTAATTTCTGGTTAGAAACAATATTTTATGAAAAATCATTCATTAATTAGTGCAGTACATCATCATGAGTCATGCATTAAGAATGACTCCTTATCAGTTAAGTGAATAACTGTTAATAATGATCATAAATGACCGTTTGTCTATTTAGAAGACTAAAATCAGCAAAACCCTAAACAACACCACATGCAGCCTCATCGTATTTACTGCAGATCTATCAGGATGGAGGCACTCGTTCTGACAGATTTTAATCTCAAACTGTCCCACTTTTATTCACACAACAAGAACAACTCTAGTTGTGGAGTTGATGAAAACTGGCATCAAATCAAAGACTAGCAAGTTGTTGATTGATGTGATCTGATTGGCTCTGACACCAGATGTTGTCCCTCGAGCGCTCGATGCAGAAAAGGAGTTTTTGACCATTTTCTGTTTGTTAATTAGCTGCACAGAGGAGAAGTCATTCTGCACATCATCATTCTCCTGTTGATTAAAACTGACCGGCAGAAACCGGGTTTTGGTTTTAGATGTGAAACTTTAGAGCCTTCAGACATGAGACTGATAACGAGATGCACAAACCAGGTGTTGCCATCAATTTGTCTCGTGAGCCTTTTAGTTTGTATTCAGGTCCGTTCACTCTGCCAGCCTTGATCCATCTCCCTAACAGTCGGTCCAGAGAGGACAGCTGCCACTTTCACAAGGAGAACACGTGTTAATATAGGAGAACAGCATGGAGGAAAAGTCCTGATACCGCAAATACTAAACGGTGTTTATAATTATCACTTTGACTTCTAAAGTTAGTCGAGTTAAAGTTTCCTGGACGTATAGATGGTTAAGACTGGTGCTTTCTGACCACAGACAGCTTCTCGCAGTTCTCATAAATCATTAGAAGTAGGTCTGTTTGGTTTCTGCAGGAACTGTAGCTGTTTGGAGTTCCGCCTTTTTGAGGATCTTTTTTAGTTCCTGCTTCAGGAGGTTTTTTTGTACCTCATCACTTACTTATTAAAAGATCAAGTTCAGCAACTACCTTATTTATGAATGCATTTTAACTATTTAAATCCTCAAGTTGAAGAAAATTACTAATACAATTATAAAAAGAGAAGTGGACCAACATCAGGAATAGGTTGTAACAACTTGAGCAAAAGGAGCAAAAGACAAAAGGATACATTTAAACACAATAATCTTTGTCAATTTAAGTCTAAAACTCGTAAAATGTGATATTTGTCTTCATTTTTTTTTACTTATTTCATTTACTTGAAAGAAACCTACATTCTAAAATGTAACTGTTCGTATACATTTAGTTTGTTTCGTGTGCTTTTCTCAGTTTCTGGATATTTAAAGTACATTTGATGTGTTAGCCCTCTAGCATTTCTTTCTTTGTAGAAAACTTACTTCCCATTTCCATCAACAACACACCCAATCTTTGATAACGTTGTTTATTTCTTGTTATTGTTGTTGGATGATGAGTTCATATGGGAGGTAGACTCACTGATCACAGACTGTAGTTGATGTGGTTCTTATGACAACTTCATATGGAAGCTTCCCGGGTTTTTTAACCCCCAGAGAGCCATTTTGAGCAGATTAATCCTGTGGGTTCAGGAAATAAAAGGCTGGACTTCTATATGTCCTTGCAGGTGTTTTGCTTCTCATCTGAGTAACTTTCTCAGTTCAAACAGAAAAGGTCAAAGTACCAAGCTTTTAAACTGTGGTGAGATCTTTGTTGTTGTGAATTAGTTTACAAATCACTCCCCATCTCGTCTCTCCAGAGGGCCGTTAGGGTCTTTATGGTCCTGGTCCTCAGGCAAGATGTTTTGATCAGTTCTGAAGGTGAGAATTACAGTGAAGGTTTCTGGAGATTAGATTCAAAGCTGCGTTGTTATTAACTCTGAAACTTACAATGCAGCTTTGAATCTAACTCCTAGACAGTTTCACAGCAATTCACAACTTTAGGAACGTGATCAAAACATCTTAGGTGAACACCTAGACGACAAAACCCCTAACAACTCTCAGGAGGGACGAGAGGGGGAGAGATCTGAAAAGTAGCTTGATTAACAAAGATCTCACTACAGCTTAAAAGCCTGGTACTCTGCACTTTTCTGAGTGAACTGAGAAAGTACTTTGACTATGAGACAAAAACAACTTCAAAGAAATTAAGAAGTCCAGTTTTCTTTTATCTGAAACTTCTGATGAGCATGTCTAGGAGGACCGAAGACCTTCACCAGCATTTAGAGTAATTGTTTTTCTTTAAGTAAATAGTTTTTGGGATGAAGTCCCACTGCGTAGTGACTGTTAAAGACAAACACATTCAAAAAAATATGCTTGAACTCACGCTGAGATGAAAGTAGTTTTATTTTGTTGGTCCATTTGATGTAAATGTGAAAAACAACAGCGCTTCAAAGTTTTTTCTCACAATTTAGTCACAAAGCATCTTTAATGGGTCTCAGTTTGCAGTTTGGTCACCAAGCCTTTCTAAAGTTTTTTCTCTTTTCTCACACTTTTGGACTGAGGGAACTTAAATGGAAAAGAGTTCCAGATGACTGCAACAGATCTGTGACTATTTTGAGACACATTTATTGTGTGAATTGTTTAAAATAGATCAAGTGACATGAGCAGAACGTCCGGAGACTCATGATGAAATTAGAACCCTCACAAACATGTTGGGACATTTTGGTCCCTATTGTTTTACAGTCAATAGCCCGGTGAAATTGTGGCTTTACATTAAAAACAAGTTCTTTAAGTGTAAATTTACAGAAAATACGCATTTAAATAATAGAAAAAATGTTCAAAATTTAAATCTATTTACTTAAAGCACCCTTGGCAGGAAAAAGGTCAATGACACTCAAATTTTTTGAATGTTTTCCCAGTTTTTGGCTGAAAGTAAACACAACCAGGTTTGTTGGGAAGCATCGATTCACAAATAAGTTCAGTCTCTGCAGAAGCTCAGCTGGGTTAAAGGTTCAGATGTCTCTAAGATGAACAGGAATTCATTTAGTCATGTCAACATTTCCTGGATTTTATTTTCTTCAGGTCTTTTTTCTGTTCAAATGAAACCTTTGACCTTCTCTGTGAACCCAGAAACCCTTTCTACTCCAAACCCAGTTTTATCATCCCTCCTTTCCATTTCAAGCATAAATCTTTTTAAACTCATTAAAGTTCCCAGCAACACGAGAGCGAGACCCCGAGACTCATTTGAGGAAATTAAGAACCCTCACAAGCATTTCCAGACTTTTTGGACGCTCCTACAGGAATGCCGTTTATAATTTGTCCCCAGCAGCCACAGCCCAGTGACATAACTGGTTTTGATGCCTGTTCCAAACCAGTTTAGTGACTACACCAAGTGATCTGGAAATATCTATGAATTTGTGATATAATGTACGTGGTGCATCATCAACATGAAAATCTCTCATCCTCTCCCAACTTTTGACAAAATGTTCCTATTGGTTGATGGCGTTATCTGAACAGCCTACCATCAAATGTCCTTTTCCTCTGATCAAAGCAGCATGATTTCTTACAGCCTTCCTCTGCGTGGTCAGCCCATCTCTGGTTGTGTTCAAACAGATGCCACTGGTCTGAACTCAGCCTCAAAGATCTGATCGACTCTGTTGTCTCCCTCGGTTAGAGGGAAGAACCGATCCAGGCCAATTGTAATCATGGTGAGAGTAAAAAAAAAACCCAACACAAAACAACCTCAGCTTTTGACTCAACATGCCGTCCAGTAGAGCGTGACGAAGGCTCAGTCCATCTGTCTCTTTGACCATCCGTCTGTCACGCAAAAATGTTCAGATCACTGAGAGGATTTCTGTATGCAAACGAACATATTTGTGTTTCAGATCCAGTTTGCCCCCAAGATGGCCTGATTGGTCATAAAGAATTAATTTTGTTTTATTGCACCATCTGAAGGCACTTTACATAAAGCACCATGACATGAATGATGATATGTTTGCTGTTGTTTTAGTGTTCAGAGGGGATAAAGACGGATGTGCTGTGGTCCAATCAGAAACATTTGTCTTCTTTTCTTCGGATCTTTCTCTCCATCCCAGCGTCTCTGGAACAATTCCTCCCTGATGAACCCATTATCTCTCTCCATGATGAAGGTCACTTCTTGTTATGATAATTTCATGTCACTGGTGGCAAAGTTCAGTAAAAGGAGCTTGATATAACATTCAGGCAGTGTTTTGGTCTCCCGGGGATTTATTCGGCGTTATGTATGTGTCTGCAGACGTATTATTACTAAGAACTCTCATCTCTGAGAGTGCATCTTGTTTTTGTTTGCTCTGCCAAGTGCTCATCACAAAATGGCTCGTTCCAGCTGCTGTGTGTGTTTTAGAGGAATGTGTGTGTGTGTGTGTGTGTGTGTGTGTGTGTGTGTGTGTGTGTGTGTGTGTGTGTGTGTGTGCTCCGGTTAACTCATTCACATTGATGGACCAACATAATCGATGAGATGGGTTGAAGTGTGAAACCACCTGCACTCCATGGAGAGACGAGAAGAAAGACTAATCGACCTGAAGACTCGTCTGTGTTTAACATCAGAGCTTTTAAAAAATCATAATTAGTTTTATATAACAGTAAATTATACAACCAAAACTTTAATAATGAACTCTTTTATTACCGTCGTGTTGTCATTGACAGGATTTAGCATCTCATCGCCACAAATCCCGAATTATATTTTAAAAGGTCAAAAAGAACCAGAAAACTGATCAATTGTGCTCTTTGTACATCTACTGTTCCCTATAGAAGCCTCAGGACTTCAGTAGTATGACCTCTACCAATCACAGACAAGATAGTCGCATTATCTAATCAGGATTGTAACACCTTAATGCTTGATCCAATCCAAAAATCAGATTTAGAGCGTTTCCTGTTGTTAAATACAAACGAGGAAGATAAATCCAGGAGGCTGGTGTATTAATTATGATCATAAGAGAGTTGAAACCCCAAAATTCAGCCTCTTTTCTTTTCTTGTGCATTATGGGGTTTTAAATGAACTTACAAACATTTTATAAACATTATCAAAAAAGACAGTATTAGCTATGGATAAGATTATACACATGTTTTAAATGTCCTGCGTTAGCAGAAATAGATGAGATTAAAGCTGGAATCCAGAGTTTTCCCTCTTTCAGGAGTTATGTATGATTTATTTATTTTTTTTTATAAATTGATATCGGTGATATTCTGACCCTGTTCTATGATATAAGGCAAGGCAGTATGTCTTTTTTTTTTTTTTTTACTAAGCCCACTCCTCATCCTGTAGAGCCCCACCCAATTAGAACTGAGCACCGGTCAGCATTAGCCAATAGCATTAGACATCCGCCTACACACAGATGTCAATCTCATTGTGTGTGTGAGTGTTTGTGGAAGTAACTAGACTGATGCAGTGTTGGCAACATTTTCTTATGGACAATTCTTTAAAATAAATAAATATATACCTACAATCATTCAAAGAGGTCCAGAGTTGAAGGCGGAGGAAGGCTCTTGGTTGGAGCGGTTTAAAGCTCTTGGTTCCCCGTTGCTCCTGGTTATGTGGTCAAATGTGAGTCTGCCTTCCAAACAGGGTGACATTTTTCTTCTGCAGACACTTCTTTTTCAGCTGTTCTGTGGTGTTTGGGATCATTGTCCTGTTTTATGACCCAGTCTGGACAGATGACCTAACATTAGACTGTAAACCTTGGTATCCAGAAGAGTTCATAGTGGACTGTGTAGGGAGAAAATTCCTACAATGTTAATTATAAAATATATATTATTATGATTATTAACAACAATAGTGATATTATTATTAATAATGCTAATAATAAACCTCGGGGCACCACCCAGGTTTTAGGATAACCTGAGAAACCTTTCTGTTGTGTTAAATCAGTCTGACAAATCTGAATGAGTGAATTCTTGATTTATGAAGTTTAACACCATTCAATTCAAAACATCACAACTACGTATTACTAAGAGGGTATATTTATTAACAACCAGTCAAATCAACAGTTTGCAACCTTGTCAAATAACAGAATCATGCATGAACACAGGTGATTTTAACCATCTTGATAATTATGACAGTGAGAGTAATTAACTGGAAGTTTAAGTGAAATATTGAATACACCAATAGTTAAAATCTTAAGATATGATAACGGAGCTTGCAGAGTGAGATATAGGAGTAAAAAGGGGGTTATTTCGACTGCTGTAATTTGGAAGAGGAGAAGTGATTTAAAATTTAGGCTAAGGTTTATGGAAAGGGTTGGGGTTTAAAAGAGTTCAGATATCAAAGGATGCATCATTCTTAATGTCACAGCCACATGAAAGTTCACGTAAGACCAACCTTCAGCGCCGAATGGATACGGGAGCCGTCGTTCCAACGGGGAATTGAGATTACGAGATGGACGGACAGGGTTTTTCCTGCGAGTCCCTCGAGTTGTAGACCCGATGGATTCGAAGTCAGGTTGACGTCAGCCTTCCGCTCCGGAGGTCACTGATGTTGTCGGGAACAGACTGTGGGCTGCTCTGTTTGAGAGTTCGGCTTCGACCCGCGGAACCAGAACTCTTTAGGAAGCTGAACTATTTTAACCCCAAAGGCAGATGGAGTTGAATTTCCTAAATCGACGTCTAAACTGATTTGAATAACGTCGCAAAATTAAACTGTAAAAATGAAGAAACTGAGTTTCTTTAAAGGTACTGCAAGATTAAAATAAAAACGCCGCACTAGAAAAAAGGTTTTGCTGAGGCCTGACGATGATCAAGGTAGGAAGAAGAGTTTGTGCAGGAGGTCATCAAAGGTCCAAGCAGCTGGTTCTGAAACGACCGAAAGTAAAAGTTAAAACTGAAAACTTGAAACTAAAACGGAAACTTAAACTAAACTGAAAAACTGAAAACAACTGGCTAAACTGGAAACTTGAACTAAACCTAAACTAAAACTGAAAACTGAAAACAACTGGCTAAACTGGACCAGGACTCCTGAAAAAGGGGCTTTTATCCTAAAAAGGGGTCTTTTTAGGATGACCAATAACATCTTCTTAACTAATTTTGGGAAGTCCTGTAGGCGTGAATAATTATCTTAAGAGGAGGTTCTAATGTCTTTAAGAGGGGACGTGAGTCGAATTACTACAAGGAAAATAAGTTTAATTTTCTCTCACTCTGAAAGGTCCCTAAAGTCAGTTTTACAAGTCACACATCCTTCAATTTTAATTTGTCATTAAAACAAAAGAACCGCACCACATTTAATACTCTTATCATAACAAACCAGGTGAACTTTATAGTTTGAATGGACAGTTTACCAGTTTTATCAATATGAACGTAAAAAGGCCTTCGGAAGAGTGAGCAAATAAGGGAAAAGTGAAACTCCAGTTATCTTAGCAACACAAATTGTTATAACTTTATTATCTGTTTTACCACAAAAACAGATAATCGTCTTTAACACGTCTTCATAAAAACATCAAGTAAAATGCATAAAACTCTCCCCTAAAAACATTCATAAAAACACATTCAAACTTCACTTAAAACTTATACATAGAATTAAAACTTAAACCTAAAGATGTCTAATGTCTAAACCTGAGTTGAGGAATTTACCACAGATCTGGTAGACACACTGAAACACACTGAAATAGACGTAAATGAATTTCAAACACAGCAATGAGGACAATGACCAGACATTGGAATTTAAGAAGTTAAAGTTCTCTTCTTGAGAGTAGAAGGGGAATCTCTCACTTTCCTGTGAAACAAAGAGGGGAGCACCTATTTGGTTAGATTAGATTTGGTTAGACATTATCTGTACTTTGGCTCCTCATGGTCTGTTCTCAGCTTTTTGAGGCTGTGGTCACAAAGTACTGAACATTAGCATCTGAAAGACTTTCATGGTGTCTTCTTCGGGCTAGAGACGACAAACCTGTTTGGGGATTCTGATATCAATGGGATTTCAGTTGTTAAGACAGGTCTCTGGATGAAGAATGTTGATTCTGCTTCTTCAAAGCACAGGAAAAGAATGTTTATGGCACTCCTGAGGAGACTTAATTCTACAAGTCCCTTGAAGATATGAGGAGGTGCTATCTTACCACCTGAGGTCAGAGACTGTTGACATTAGTTCACCAGGCCTGCAAAGTTCCTGATAGAGTGAAAAGAGTCTGGTGGAACAAAGGTTTATCATAGTTCAAGCATTAGGACAGTTTTCATATAATGCAGGAGAAAGGTGGATTAATTGAATGATGCTACAACTGAGTGACTGCAAAGTGCCCAAACCATCAGCCCTCCACTGCCATGCTGTTAGTTGAGATCAGCTGTTTGTGCTGACATGCTGTGTTCAGTTTTCTCCAACCACGGAGCTGTGCATTATGGGAAAACATCTCCACTTTTGGACATTGTCCCCAGGGTCTTGTGGTTTGTGCCCATAAAACTTTACAACCCCAAGTCCTGCCGCCATGTTGTTTTTAAGATAGAGGTTTTCTCCTGCAACCCTTCCATATTAGTCTGTTCAGTCTTTTACTAATCTTGTCATGAACTTTGACCTTTAACCTACTAACTGTATTTCTCAGAGCTTGGGGTGATTTGCAGGAACGTCCACTCCTGGGAAGATAAGCAGCTTTCCTAAATGTTTTCCACCTGTGAATAAACGCTCTGTATAATGACATACTAATGGTTTGTGAATTACCTTAATCCCTTCCCAGATTGATGAGCAGTAACTCTAAGGTCCTTGCTGATGTCATCCTTAACACACACCTGTATGCTCTAGACCACATGCTTTATAGAGGAGGGTGTGTTTATTATTTTAATTCAGGAGATTTCACATTAAAATTCCTTTCTTTATAGTGAGTTAGAAGCCTGAGAACATTCAGATGGGATGGAGGATGATTCCCTTCCTCACTGTAGTCTGAACAGTCTTAAATCAGGACTTATTTCTGCAGCCCTGACTTCCTTCATGTCCATCTAAAGCTAATTACAGTGAAAAACACTTCAATTAGCTCAGACAGAATTAGACAGGAAAAGAAGAAGTGTTTGTCACCTGTGATCCTGTCGCCACATCCCCTGCTGCTGTTATGAATATGATAATAGTAGCGTGTCACACGAGGGGCTCTCAGATCAAAGCTTCCATATGTGCTGCAGCAGCGGGAAATGTTGAGCTGAAATGAATGACAGACAAATAGAAGAGTGGTGAGTCTGTGTTGTGCTCTGAATGTCAGCCAGCCCATCATCCACATGTCTGTCTGAATACTGAATCTGCTTTTCTGCAGCTGCTCCACAACATTCTAAATCTTTTTTGTTTTTTTGTTTTTTTCACTTGCAGCCAAAAAATGGATTTTTCACACCTGTGGAGCTGTGGGTCCCGAGGGCCCGACTCCCACTCAGTGCCTCAACTCCTACAGGAGCAGCAACGTCAACGTGACAGTCGGCACCAGCGGTTCCTTCAAAGCCATCCAGACGTGGCGGGTCCCAGAAACCGGAACCTACAGGTGGGACTGCTGCCTCGTGACCAGTTTCCACTGGAATCGTTTTACTGAAGGCTCTCAGTCTCATTCCCAGCTCACACACTCCAGCTGATGAGCTTTTAACAGCTATAGTTTACAGCATACACTTGACCTATGTGCAGCTCATATTTTTTACAACAAACCTGACGCTCCACTAACGCCCACCTCTACTACTGCGAGCTTCAGTCCTCCACGAGCAAACTGAGAAAAACCTGATTCACAGAGGATGGAGCAGATCTGGAGTCAGAGCAGCTAAATGTTATGAATCACTTTACACTCGAATCCAAAACCCAAAACCACCCACCTGTGTGTCGGCGAAAGCACTTTAAAATTTGGAAAAGCCTCAATGTTCCAACGTGGTATGTTAACTTCTAGCTTATGTAGCACTTTGCGTTTATCGCTGCAGCATTTTACAGAGATCAATATCACTCCTGTGGGCACTCATGACAATCTGAGGCATTTAAACTTGGATTTGACTCTGAACAGAAATGTTTGTGGAAGCTGCAAACCTCCCACATCCACATAAAAACAAGCTCCGAACGAATGTACTGCTGGGATCAGCCGAACGCCCCGAGCCATAAAAAAAACAAACTGTGGTGTTTTAAAGTTTAGGAAACTCCTCAGCTGCTCTCGATGTGGTCCTGTATGGCTGACAGACGGCCACAGAGATGAATAAGTTCTCTTCAGCTCCCAGAAGTCATTATGCAAACAGCTGAGGTAGCTAATCCTGAGCACCAGGCTAACAAACCCAACCAACAGGAAACAAAACTATTAAAGGCTTCCTGAAACTGTGGAGACATGGTTTTTAGGATTAACAATTTAAAGGAATATCTCCTGATATAAAACAATCCTGTTTGTCTACATTTTGTGTGTTTTATCTGCAGACAGGTGACTTTTAATACACTCAGAGTGTTTTAGTGTTTGCTAAATTATTTTAGCACTTTCTCACTAATGAAATTACAAGAATAATGTAGGACGCCTTCAAAACACCAAGCGGCTCCAGGCTCTCACTCAAAAAAAAAACACTGACAGCAGGTTCTCTCTGAGTGTGTGTGTTTTGCTCCTGTTGTTAAACTGCAGAATCACGGCCTACGGTGCAGCCGGTGGGCGGAGCGTCATGGCCATAAGCAGGTCACATGGTGTCTACATCACAGGAGACTTCCTGCTCAGGAGGGGGGAGCTGATTCACATCCTAGTGGGACAACAAGGAGAGGACGCCTGTCCCAACGTGGGTACACACACACACACACACACACTCTTCAACTCTAATATATCACACAGAAAACAGGACATCATGACCTCACAGCAAAGCTACACAAACACAAATAACTGAAAATCTGTTGGAAATGCAAAAATACAAAATGTTTTCTTCTAAAATATTTTATACAAACATTGAATAAATAATGTTTTTCACACTGAAAACATCAGATTTCAACAATTTATAAGATGAAAAGTTTACACTTCTGAACTGGTGTTCTATTAGCCCATTCTTAAGAACTTTTATGGGACTAAAAACCAGAATAAAAGCATTGCAAAGAAATAGGACCTGATCTAAATGTTTACAAATCTGTAGGTTTGACTTTTAAAACCAGTAAATATGTAAATGATATGAAATGATCAGACATCTAAAGTCAGTTGCATTCATGAGGGCGTTTCCAAAATGTCTCAAAACGTTTGCTAGAGTTCTCAGTCTCCTCTGAGTCTTACGGTGTCACTCTTTTTTGTCACCTGGACTTTTTAGCAAATTGAGTCAAATTTTCTCACAAAACAATTGTGAAATTGTTGACAACATCTCTGTTTTATTTCTGAGTCAGAAAGTGTGAGAAATTTGAGACAGCTTTGAGAGGGATTGGAGATAAAATGGCAAGTGAGTCAAGACTCATTTAAGACACTTTGAGACCAAATTATAGCAAGACAATGACATCATCTGTTCAAGGTGACCTGTTTGGATAGAAAACATATTTGTTTCAACAAACAATTTGCATAATTACTCAGCTTTGTGTCTCCGACTAGTTGCGGCCCAGTGAGATTCTGTCTCAAAGTGTCTGATTGCGTCACTTTGTTGTTTCAGAGCCTTTTCAGAATTAGTTATTTAGCTCGTCTGGGAGCGAGACGGTGACATTTTGTGCAGCTGGGGTTCCCTTTAGAGCCTGTAATTTAGCTTTGTGGGTTGTTACTGCTGAGCTGTGTTTGTATTTTGTCTCTGTATTCCCACTCGACTGGTTTGTGTTGTAGTTCTGCATTCTTAAAAGAAAAAGAATAGCAGGGGTCTTCTCTGCTGCCATCCTCTTATTAGTTCTTATCACAGTGCATCTTAAAGCATCAGCGGAGAGGGAGTTACAAAGTTTAACTGAAACCGTTTTTCCCAACACCTCACGTAGATTTCCCATCGGAGAGGATGAGGAAAACACACACACACCTCTGTTATACTGCTCTTTTTTACTCCCAGACACAAATTTAGCTTCATAAAGTGAGAAGATGCAACAGCAAAAGGAGCTGAGAGGGAGAAAAGCTCTGTTTTTCACCCCGTCTACCTGTCAATCACAGCCTCCCTCCTCTTCCTCCCTTCAAGACCCTTTAGAGTTTCAGCTCAGACGGAGCAAGGGAACAAACTCATGCCCCTTCGCTCTGAAAGTAGGACTGGCTCCAGGCTGTTCAGCATGATGGCACACAGAAGGCAGGCGCATCAATTCCTGAAATCTCAGCTGGGGAAGAGTCCCTGCGTGTGACTTCATTTACCAACAAAACGTCCAGATTCATTTTCATGAAGAGGCTGAATCTCTGGGTGAAACATGGCTGCTGGTTTAGGTTAGCAACAAGAAAACAAAACAGATTTTAATCCTGCTTCAGTTTGATTAATTCAGAAGGAGGAGATTAGTGAAAACTAGAATCGCTGCAGCCTGGTTTCAGTTCTGGAGCGAATATTTCTGCCTGGTTTTAAACTGAAAGCAGCAGCTCGGTTTTCACAAGCAGCTGACATCCATGAAAGGGAATTCTTCAGCAAACTGACATCTTTCTCCCTGGTTGCAGTCCAACGCCGTGCTGAATAAGATCTGCCTGGAGCAGAGCGGCCCGGTGGTGAACAGGAGTCAAGTGAAGGGAGGCGGGGGAGGAGGCGGCGGGGCGACGTATGTGTTCAAGGTAAGACGGGTCAAAGTCCTGCAGGATTCAGGTTTCAAAACCTACCCTACAGGAAATAGAGCTGTTCTGACTACCAGCAGGGATTATTATATATCAGATGTAAACTGTTTATTTTTTATGCTGGAGCCAGTTTCTGCAGCGTGACCCAACATGTGTTCTGAAAACTGCAGTTAGAGCTCAGATAGTTGTTGTAAATTAATTAGTAAGTAAGTGAAACTAATTTATATTTCACCGTTCACAGGATGAAAACCACAAAAATATAAAAACAAGATAACATCCTGAGCATAATAGTAGGAATCACAGAATAAAAGCCATTTTCAAATGAAGCTTATTTGATTAAATTGATTGATTTTCAGCTACTTTTTGAAAGAATTACAGAATCAGAGCAACTGAACAGAATAAATGAATATCTTTGATGAGCATTTATATTTAAAATATCTGCAGGGGAAATATACTTTATATCCTTTAAATATGTAAAATTATTAGAACAATAATAATAAACATCTGTTTTAGATGTTTCAGGTTGTAAATCTGTACGTGTTTTATAATATTACAACAACATTTCCTTCTTGTTTTTTTCTATTTTGCTTTTTATACCCCCAAAGTTATTTATTACTGTAAACATTTCATTTTCTTATGGGAAACCTAAGATTATTAAAAGGCTTTTTCTCTAAAAGGAGCAAAAGAACATTTATGAGGTCAGAAAATAAAATATTCACACAGACTGATTGATCAGAGTTTTTTCCTCCGCCTCTTTTTTAGGGCATATTCATTTTTGAGATATTTTTCAGAAATAAAAAAATATTTTTAGAAATTTATGTCTTATTCAAGAATGTTTTTTCTAGTATATTATAAAGTATACGTATATAAAAGCTGACTTAAACAAATACAAAATTTCACACTCAGTTATTATTATTATTATACAACAGAGAATATATATTCACTTTAGAAAGAAGTTGCATATTTATAAGTTTCACATCAGACCTGATCATTAATTTATTGGCAACGAGTCAAAATGATAGAAAAACTCTGATTCTGTTGATAAAACTGGACAGAATTCTACGACTGCACTGTTAGGATCAGCCTGTTGGGAATAAAACAGGAATGATGAAAGTGTTTTAACATGCTGGTGACTCTTAGATAATCTACTAGAACAGAATAAACAATGTGTTTACGATGTTGCATCAGGTCGATGGAAACTTGCACGTCCCCCTCATCATCGCCGCCGGCGGTGGCGGTCGAGGCTACAGCAGCCAATCAGAGACTCAGCTGGAGCAGATGGACTATGACCTCAGCCAACCAGGACGCAATGGGAGGTCTAACGCTGCAGGTACACAACAACAACACACTGCTTTGTGTGTCAGCGGTGTGTATGTGTGACAGCTGTCTGAGACGCCTGCGGTTAAATTAACGTGTTTGTGAAAGAAACAGCCCGCTTACAGCCTGAAGATATTTATTTTTGTCCTAATTTAATTTTTAATAAACACCAGAGTCCCTGAGTGTTTTTGTTCTTAAACAAACAGAAAAACATATTTTTGTTCTCAAAATTATTTATTTATCCTGTTGTTCAGTTTCAACAGAAAATCAGGAGAAAGATCAGGAAGAATCGTCTCGTTTACTTTTCCCAAATATTCCAGCTCATGTTTACAGCGACCAGATTACAGCTGTGAGATGAATAAAGATTAATTAAGCTAAAAGTTATAAACTAAAATAAGAAGATGCTTGTTTGGAAGTCAGGGGAAATGCTCATGAAGAAATCAAGCTCACGGCTCAGAGAACAAGAACCATTTAGGAGTCCAAACTTTTAGGTTTAGACTTACAAAGTAAAGTCTTAGAGACTCATGACCCCAACGATGGCTGAAGTATGAAAACAACCTAATATTTTATTTATTATCCTTTTATGACTACAAGTTTTATCTCTTTATCTCAGACCAGATGAGGAGATTCAGCTCTACATGGTAAAAAATGGTAAATGTCCTGTATTTATAGAGCGCTTTCTAGAGTGTGCTTCACTCCCCAAAGCACTGTACACTCCCCAAAGCACTGTACAACACAGTCATTCACCCATTCACACACACATTCACACACTGGTGGTGATAAGCTACACTGTAGCCTCAGCTACCCTCAGGCACACTGACAGAGGCGGGGATGTCATGCACCGGCGCCCTCCAAGTCCCTCTGACCACCACCAGTAGACAAGGTGGGTGAAGTGTCTTTCCCAAGGACACAACGACATAGTAACCCAGCTGGAGCTGGGGTTGAATCAGTGACCCTCCGGTTGCCAGACCGACCACTCTACCAACTGAGCCCATACCTGACTTTATCACCTAAATATTAAAAAGAAAACATAAAAGACCCTAACGGACTCCCAAACAGCCTGGAGCCTCATAGACAGACTGATGGCTGGTGGCAGAGAGGGGAGGGCTTAGTTTTTATTATATTACAAATCAGGGCCTTTCAAAATAAAAGGCTGGGTAGCACATGTAAACAAAAAGTAAGGGATTCTGTGATTGGATGATTATCTGTTGTAATGATGCTCCTTGAAACGCAATCTTTTGTTGTTAGAAAGCCTGATTAGTCACATTCACCCTGATGTTTAACCTGTAAAAATTGTAATAAACATTTAGGGTTGATCCCCAAATCACCTGCAGTATACTTGGTGTTCATTCTTGTTAGGAGTTTGAAGTCCTGCTAGGTGTGTTTGAGTCACAGGTGACCAACACCACCAGACTACCAGTAGTTGATCTTCCTGGTTGAGGAATGAGACTCATTCCACAGCAACATACATTTTATGGTGCTGATGCTGCTGCAGCAGGGCATACAGTAGTGTAAGAAGGCAGACGTTTGGTTGGAATAATAAATAACCCTAACCTTAATAAATAAATAAATAAATAAGCTGCTAAGTTGTGATTTCCAAACAGTTAATGCAGTGTTTTAAAGTATCAGTGTATTAAAGCAAAAGCTGTTTTAAATACCAGAAAATTAATTTGTCACTGATCTGCAGTAGTGTCTCTCCTGAACTGACCAACCATCAGTATAGCTTCGGCCAGAGGACTAATTCCCGTTTCTAGAGACCCTACTCACGCGCCTCTTCAAAATGACCCAAACATCCTTTAATGGTTAAATTATTCAGTTGAATACTTGATGACCGTATTTTTCCAGCCCAGCTGCTGCTAAACGCACCGAGTCCACCAGGACTATCTCTGACTCGTAAAGATGATTTCTCAGTTCTCAGTTCTCAGTTCATTTTCACTTCCTGTTGTTGTTTTAGACCAACTGAGCTGAGAACTGTGTTTTTGTTGACTTGCAGCAGGATACATTGAGAAGCTTCACATTAATAGAGAAACACAGTGATCAGGCATACATACCTAATAGTGTTTGCTTTCTTTACTCAGTCCCACTTCAAGTAAATCCCTTTAGGAGTTGCTGGTTTCCCTCAGTCGAGCTCTTTGATTGGTTTAAATTTGTGGGGTAAAAGTGTTTCTCTGGTACCACTTCCTGTTCAGGAGGTTGTTATGTTCTGTGTGTTCCCTTTTCCTCTTTCAGCTTCCAGTTTGCCTGGCATGAGATTAAATGTGGGTTGTGTTTGACAGGTGGAGGTGGAGGTTGGAATGACAGCGCTCCTGTCAGCCAGGGTGGCAGACCGCTGGTGTTGGGAGGCCAGGGAGGGCAGGCCTGTCAGAAGTTCTGGCAGACCCGCGGTGGCTTTGGGGGCGGCGGGGGTGGATGTATGTCGGGCGGCGGTGGCGGAGGCTACAGAGGTTAGTCAGAAAAGTTTAATAAATAACCTCACTCAGCTGTCAGAGGATTCATTTTGTTGGTTTATTGTGATTCTGAGAAACTGTCACCACCTTTAAGTTTAATCTGACTTCCTAAAAGTGTATTAAACTGGTTCTTAATCATTCATATTATAAAGTTGTATTTTTTTCTTGAGTTAAGGTTTGATTCTAAATGTCTAAATGTTCTTTTGACTTCTAACTCTTTAAACATGATTTCAAACTGTACAGGAACTTATTATATTTCTTAAAAATTCAGAAAATGTCTTTAATATATTCAGTCATTCTAATTAATTAGTTTTTTCAAAATTCTGCGAAACACGCAAAAAAAAAGTCCAAAACATTTTTTTAAGTAATTTCATTAGGATACTGTTTTAGGGAAATTTAAAGATCTTAAAACCTGAACTTTATTTTTACAAAACCTGCTTTGACTTAACTAGTACTTGATGATTTTTTTTTTTATGTTTTTTTACTTTTTGTTTTTTAATTTAGTCTTATTTCCTTTATCAATAGAGTCAATGTGTGACCTTTCATCTACATTCAGCATTTCCTCCAAAAAGTTTTAAAAAAGGTTGATGGATATTTTGTTGTCATACTTTGAAAATCAGTGGTTGAAATCCATTTTCACCTCCTGTGAGATTTAAGTGACTTTCTACAACATTAGACACTTTTATCAACCCTCTTAGCCGTAATGTGTGTGTTCAGCACACAAACATAAATCATACAAATAAAATGAGAAATAAATATTACAGAATCTTCCTTTAAATGTTTGTAGAGTTTGTAAATCTTTATTTCTGTTTCCAGGTGGAAACACATCCCTCCATGACAACATTAGCGCCGATGGTGATGACGGGACGTCCTTCCTGGGCCCAGACGGAGAGCCCTTCCTCTATCCTCTGAAAGGTAACGTCTGAAACTATTTAGAGCTTTAATATAAACACAGGGAGTAGAGAAAATTCAGCATGAAGCATCTGAAGTTGTGTTTTAAAGATTAAAACTCTAAAAGCTAAAGTAGGTCTGAAATTAAATGAATTTATTTTTAAAAATCAACAGAAATAAAAAGATGTTCTGTCTGTGAGACAGACTGAAGATTTTCATGTCAATTATAAACCAGACTGATGTTGATGAAAAGCCTCCGTTCCAGGAACTGATCAGTCATATTCATCCACTTCAGCTCCTAAAACACAGAAAACTTCAGTGGTTGCTAAAAGCTTGTTTCTACATCTTCACTCAAATCAACAAGAGGACATGGGGAACAGAGCGACGTGGTTTTCAGGCTGCAGTAAAATAAAAAACTTCATCTCTGATGTCTGGTGGTGCAGCTCCTCATCATCACTTTAGTTTCTGCTCTGTAAAAATTAACCAGTTATTTTATTATAATTATCCACAAATTATTCATAAAAATGTAAATGTGTATTTAAAGCAGCTATGATGAGCATTTTCTATGTATCAGAGTTTTCTAAATGTTCTAAATGATATTTCAGGTCTAAACTATGATCTATGGGTTGAGTTCCACAACATCTGTCATTCTGATGAAGACCCTCCTTCCTCCTAGAGACCCCTTTCCATTATTTCTTGCCACCGACATTTTTTAGCTAATAAATGTCAAATTTCTGCATTGTCGGCTTTCTGACAGCATGCACGCGCATCGAGAAAACCTGTACCAGTAGGGGGCGCTGTTGTACAGGACGCTCCGTGTGTTTCTCTGCCGTCTCAGCCGTTCACTGAGGACTCACGGCTCATTTCTACTAAAAACCTACCCATTCTCCAGCTAAAGATGGATTTATTTTTATTTTTAAACCTTTCACCTCACAGAATGGCAAGGCTTGACAGGGTTACGCGTTTATTTTGGTCAGAAAGTTCATCCAGGGCCGAGTCAAGTTCAGCTTCAGAGTCCAGCAGCAGCTCGGTGCTAACAGAGCTAATATCAGAAGCAGCAGGGACAGAGAGGGCTCATCAGACCCTCGTAGTGTTGGAATAAGATTGTGAACTGTGAGTGATTAAACCCTACACATTGAGCTGTACAGTTTACGCCCGCAACGTAATGCGCCGAGGTGTTTTGAGGATGAGCTGTTGGACGTTATATTCAGAAACTGCTCTCTTGATGAAATAATCCACAATGTGGCTTTAATGTTCTTAGAGGAGTGTTTTAAACATAATATGTTAAATAATCGCTTTAAGATTTGTAAAGACTTGTGTTCAGAAGTCGACTGATATGGATTCCTCCATGGAGAGCTGATCTTTAGAAATAAAGACAACTGTGCGTGCGTGCGTGTGTGTGTGTGTAGCTAGCTTGATGAGCTAGCTCCTAACTAACACTTTAGACCAGCTTCTCACTCGACTGTAGTTGGAATCACATTGATTTTGTGCTCCTGTCATATTCTCAGCAGGTTTTCTTTCTCTCCAGGTCACATGGAGCTTATGATGTGACTAATAGCACATTTTGACAGCGGTACAGATATTTTCGTCACAGTTAAATCACAAAGTGTCTTCATTCTGTCTGCATTTGCTCTGGTTTTATTATCCTTTAGTCACTATTTGGTCTTCAGTTCCAAACTCGTCTCACCCTTTCTGACTCAGAGCCTGAACTAAACTGGCTTCCTGGAGCCTGCAAAGAAAGAAAGAAAGAAAACCTGTCAGACACGTTCAAAACTCTAGCAACACAAAATCAAGACCCTGAGACTCAAGAGAGGAAGCTGAAAACTAGAAAGGGTCTGGTGATTGGAATCAGCTGATATTCAGCATCATCAGCTTAACAGATCAGATCATCTGAAACTCAGATGTCTTCTTTTGGGGGGGGGGGGTCTGTGAATGCACCTGTAACAAGAACTAGTTTACACTGACAGGAACAGATATTATGTAAGATTCATAACTTTCACTCAATCCATTAAAAAAGTCTTACTTAGTTATAATTCTTTGACACCTCGATTTTTGGTAAACATTTAAAACACTTTTTTTTTTTGTTCCCACTCTGAAAATGTAAAAACCATCTTCATTACTGAGAGACAACCTTCAATTTAAGTGTGGGTCAAAAAATCCAGAAATTACTTATAAAATAATAAAAATAAATGGAAAAATAGGGCAGCATTGACTGCTGTGAAATGAAAAAAGAAGTGCTGAATTATCAAATGCTTTGATTAATGTGAAGCTGCTCTGAATAAAACATGTTTGGTTTGATGGAAACAACAGCTTCACATTCATAAATTCATCATTTCCAACAAATAATTCCATGTATTCATCTGGGGAATCAGGATGAAGGTGAGAAAAACTAAAATGAAAGTGATGAAGATGTCTGCAAATTATTAGAAAAATTAAAAGCGTGTGAGCAGAAGAATAAGCTGATAAATTATCTCCTGATGTGATCATCTGGGCTGCTCCTCTGCTGTCTACCATTCATCATTTAGTGACCTTCACTGACATTTATCATTTGCAGCAAGTGATTTTTACCAATTTGGGAGAATCTGGAGCTCAGATAAAATCAGAAAATGAATCAGGAAGGACCTGATCAGAAGAGTGCAGAGGAGAACAAACAGGATCAAAAATCAATAATAAATATGTTTGGATACAGAGACGCCTGCAGAAACTTCAGGTGGTTCATTATTATTATTGGAGAGGCTGGTGAACATAAAGGGGAGATGCTGGGGAAACGCCCTGGATTCATTTAATGCATCATAAAGAAAAAGAACTTCTTCATGGTGACTGTAGTAAATTATTCAACTGGCTTTAATATTAACCTTAAAGTAAAGAAAACGCTACATAGCTCCATTACTATCACACACTAAATAAATTATCTCTAAGACAAAAGCCCTGTCTGGATGTTTTGTTAAACTGATAAACCTCAGTAACTGGTTTTATGGGTTTACTTAATGAACATTTTGAATTCTGTTAAAGCATTGTCTAATCCTAGTTCAACATTGTCTTCTGGGACAATTTTAAACCTTTTTTGCACCTAAAATATTTTCTCTAGGATGAAGTCTGGTTTATATCCAGGTTTAGACATTCAGGGCTCCTCGGCAGCAATGGCGTAGATTTGCTCTTGACATTGGTGGGGAACGAGAGGGGGACCAGGACGGAACGGGGGTGTAATAAAGGATTTATTGTTTAATCTAAAAAACTATATGGTTTTTTTTTCCATTAAAAATGTCTTTTAGCTTTTTACAGCTGTGAGAGCAGTATTGAGTCATGTTTAAATAAATCTAATCTGGTTCTTGTATTTTCCTTGAAATACAGTGTTTTTAATGTCATATTTATAATGATCCAAAAAGATGTCACTATGCATATTGGATCGTTTTGAGTGGAATAAAATCCACACAGAATAGCTGGGGGAAACTCTGTAACTTACTTTAAAACTGTTCCCTGAAACAGTGAACAGAACTACAGACCCACAGCCCCACTCGGCTAGCAGCTAATGACCTCCACTACAAACAGGACAGGTAATGTGTTGTCCTGCAGCTGGAGGACTTTTTACTGACCATCATGCACCATGCCCTCACACACACCGTCTGCTTTAGTTGACTTATTGTCCAAACTTCAATTAATAAACAGTTTAAGTTTAAAGGATTTAAATTATGGTTAAATTCAAAAACTATATATTTTTTCATTAAAATGTCTATTAGCTTTTTACAGTAATTTCACATAAAGAATTTTTGCCTTTTTTGTTTCTGCATCTTAATGATACTGAGCGACAAAACGATCATTAACTGAACAGAGACCTGAATCTGACTGAGACCTGAACCTGCTAACTGGTCCAGACCTCGATTATACTGGACTCAATATCCAGTTAGCATCCTGTTGTTTTGTTTTAAGGTAGGGTAACTGACCAGACGTCCTGTTTTACCCGGGACAGTCCCGTTTTTGAGTCCCGTGTCCCCGAGGATTTTTAGAAACCCATTATATTGTCCTGTTTTTACCCCAGCCTGTGGAAGTGCAGGTTAAAGCGTGCCGTCCTGTAGCGCTGGTCCCAGTCCAGACCAGCCCAAAGTTAACATAATGACCGGGAAAATGCCCAATGTCCAGTCCAGTCCGGTTCACACCCAGAGCAGGTCCTGTTGGCGACAGCGGCTCGGCGCAGAGACACACCTTCTTCCCCTGGACACAGGTCCACGCACAGCAGCGCCAACGCATCACCACGGTCCGCTGGGCATCACGTATGGTGGGGATGCAGCGCTATTTCTGCATCCTTGCATCGAATTATTGCTGGGAACGTTTCAGTGATTTCTGAATATTGGTGGGGACACGTCACCTCCATCCATGCCAAATCTACGCCCATGCTCAGCAGGATGGGATATAGTTCCCTCCTCTCCTGGTGTTTGTTCATACATATAAACTATCCTTACAAATATTTCACATCTATAAAACCCAGGATCATGTTTTAATGGCTCATTTTAAAAAAAGTTTTAAACAAACTCACTGTAGTGTCATTATTTCTCATCATAAGAGGATCTCATTCTCAGTTTAAAATGCTGGCATGAAAGACCCTTAATTTAATAAAGAGATGCATCAAAAGAACTTCTTCAGCTCCATCGACCAATCTGAAACTCAAAAACCTGGTTTTAATTTCAGGTCTGTAAACGCATCATCGCTGAACATTAATTCCCTGTAGAAGTTTTAACCTCCAGAATCAGAATTGTTCAATTTAATTATAATTTAATATTTACAGTTTTTGAAAACCTAAAAACCTGAGTGCAGTCAAAGTTTTGTCTCCTAGTCATGTGAAGATACATGCATTCATCAGATTCATCTGAATGTGGTTTATTCTGACTAACATTTGTAATTTAATCCTTTCTTTTTTCTGTCTGGCTGAAAGGTAACTCAGAGGAGGAAACAACACAAGCGTTTTTAAAGATGCAGAACACAGAGCAGGACTCATCAGTATGCAGAGAGCAGCTGGACTCAGGACATTTGTATTCTTCCTCTGAAACCTTTCCAGTGTTTCTCGGTTAGATTTATGTATTTGTACTTACAAGAGATAAGAGAATCATGGGAGAAAATAGATTCTGCCGATGACTGCATTGGCTTTGCTTACTAAACAGCACATGCTTCCACTGACAGACCCATAACTAATTCATGTAAGGCTGCTCTGTCCCCGCTCGCTGTTGTTTACTATTAGGAGAATTAGTTTCTTCATAAACAAATTGAGTAAATGATGTCAAAAATATGTCAAACTTAATGACAGGAAGTCATTAATCCCAGCTGCAGATTTTGTTCCAGAAAAAGATGAAAACAGATTCTGTTTCTGGTTCAAACGCTGCCCATCGGGGTCAGCGCAAAAACAACTCACTGAGCTGCAAACATCCCGAGAACGAGCCGAACAGCAGAGAATGTTAATGAAACTCAATGCTACTGTAGAGGTCTGCAGCACAAACACGAATAATGACGTTTAGCCGCCGTTTCAGTACATTTTACATAAATATGAAGCTCATTTTGTTCCTGACTGCACACGTCTTCAGCCAAGCTGCATTTATAAATAACATGTTGTTTAATGACCTGCCTGCTTCCATTTACACACAAACGTCTTCGTCCACATTTGAATTATTCAGCAAAACATCAAAATCAGTGCAATTTAAAGGATTTTATAAGATTATCCTCTAGAAACTACAACATAATAAACATGCTGCTCTTTTTTAACAAATAAAATTGCAGGTAAAATATCAAATGATCAGATCAGACAAGTTCATGTTCAGGTAGATCCAACTAATTTGAGCTTCAGAATACAATAAGTCTTTATTCTGCTGTACGAGGACAAGAGTTTATCATCATTTTTTAAAGCTGTGACGTCTCTTTGAAAAGACTTTGAGTTACTGAAAAATCTAGTTTCTCTCAGGGATAATTCAAGTACTTTTAATTGGTTACCTTAAAGTAAGCATTATAAAATAAAAACCTAACCTTCATTTAGACTAGAAAACACAATGAATGATTGATTGAATGAACAACTACGTAAATGGCTTCAATAGGACATGGGGGGGGGGTGAAGGGGAGGTCATTCATTCATGACTGCAGGTCAGCTGAACAGAGAAAACTTGTGTTTATGAGGATTTATTTGAGCTAAAAGAATCTTCAAACCTGATGATCAAACTTAAATATTTTGAGGAGAAAACATGTAATTTGACTCTAACTGTTGGGTCATTTAGATATAGGTGTTAGGTTTGTATTATCCTTCCCCGTCTCTGCATTATTTTTGAATCTCCGTTCGAGGCCAGGCCACAGAGATAACAAATCCAAGTTCCTCTTTTCAGCTCTTCCTGGGGAGAGGAAATATATAATCCTTCCAGTGAGTCCTGAGCTGGCCCCAGAGTCTCCTAACAGTGGGACAAGCTCGGAAAACCTCAGGAGGAAGATGGAGAGCTGGAACTACAGGAGCCGACTCCTTTTCCATGAGGAGGAGCAGCAGCTCTACTCTGGGCTTCCCCAGAAGAAAGAGCTCCTCACTTTATCTGTAAGGCTGAGTCCAGCCTCCCCATGAAGGAACATCAGCTCAGACTCTCCTCCCCCACAACAGACTGGAGCAACGCCCTGATTCCTGCAGACAGCTTGGTCCATTTCTCCTTCATCTGACCATTATTCTCAAAGCAGCAACTCGATCCTAACCATGAAGTGGAATTCCATCTTTTTCCAGTTGAAGACCGTGACTTGGAGGAGCTGATCCTCATCCTGGCTGTGAACCATCTCAGGTCACTCTGAGGTCATGGCTTTAAGACGCCAACAGAATCACATCATCAGCATAAAGCAGAGAGACTCGAGGCTGAACTCTGACAGATTAATCATCATCATTAACAGATTACAGATTCATTTAAATATGTTTCAGACTAAACTTCTATCCCCATCTCATCCTCACTGACTGAACAGTGAAGGCCGTCCTTGTCATAATCTGAGGTTTTGTGAGGATCCTGGAGCAACACAACAGTCGGAGGAAACAGGAGGTAAGTAAAACAAATGTTTTATAAGGTTTTGGTGGAGTGGAGGTGGATCCAGGAGGATCCGGGTACAGGAGTCTTCACTGAGAGGAGAGAGGAGAGTGAGTATATGGAGATGAGGATAATACGTGCTGAGATGAATATTGAATGGAGGTCTTACTGGTAGGATGAAGATAGGGATCTTGGGAGGTTTTGTCTGTCCTGGGTGAGGATGGTTGGAGCAGTGGTGAGAAGTTGATGGAGGATGAATGGAGTGGAGGCAGCTGGCTGGCAGGGGGACAGGCAGACCAGGCGGACATGAGGTTTGAGGAGGACTCTGGAGAATCTTGAGGTGGACGGCGCTGGGTAGATGGACTGGAGGAACAAGGATATAAGATTACAAAAAGGTCAAAGACAAGGTTTTAAATAGCAGACCTGTGTTTACCACTGGTGAGGTGGAAAAGACTGGCGTCGTCCCTCTGTAGATCTGCTCCTTATGAAGGTCCTCCTCTGATGAAGCTGATGAGCTGCAGCTGGAGAGGATCTGCCTGCCACGCCCTGAGGGAGAAACACAGACTGCCTGCAGGCACCCAGGACATGACAGTACCCCCCCCCCCCCTCAACGGACGCCACCTGGCGGACGAGCGGAGGTCGATGGAGCAGACCGCTCGAAGTCGGTGATGAGAGTGGGGTCCAGGATAAAGGAGCGAGGAACCCAGGACCGTTCCTCAGGACCATAGCCTTCCCAGTCCACCAGATACTGGACACCACGGCCACGGGGCCGAGAGGCGAGGATGCGGCGGACCGTGTAGGAGGGATGTCCAACGATGTCCCGGGCAGGAGGCGGCGGCTCGGCCTGAGGGGCCAGAGGACTGGAACGAACAGGTTTGATCTGGGAGACGTGGAAGGTAGGGTGGACCCTGAGGTGAGAAGGGAGGGCGAGACGCACTGCAGAAGGACTCAGGACGGCCTCGATGGTAAAGGGGCCCAGGAAGCGCTGGGACAGCTTCCGGGAGCCGGACCTGAGGGGAAAGTCCTTAGCAGACAACCAGACCTTCTGGCCAGGGGCATAGGCTGGAGCAGGAATGCGTTGACGGTCAGCAATGCGTTTGTTCTGGGCAGAGGTGCGCTGAAGGGCGGCCCGAGTCTGGTCCCAAACTCGACGACACCTATTGAGGTGTGTACGGACGGAAGGTAGAGCAGAATCAGGGAAGGTAGAAGGAAGGAGGGAAGGTTGGAAACCTAGGGAGGCTTCGAAGGGAGAGAGACCAGAGGCAGCAGAGATGTGAGAGTTATGGGCGTATTCTATCCAGATCAGATGTTGACTCCAGGTAGTCGGGTTAGCAGAACACAGACAGCGAAGCATGTTTTCGACCTCCTGATTGAGGCGTTCGCACTGACCGTTAGTCTGCGGGTGGTAGCCAGACGTCAGTTGGGGTTTGGCACCCAACAGGGAGCAGAATCCCTTCCAGACTTGGGAGGTGAACTGGGGTCCCCTGTCCGACAGGATCTCCGTGGGGATGCCATGGAGCCGAAAGACATGCTGAACGAGGAGATTGGCGGTAACCACAGCAGATGGGAGTCTGGATAGAGCAACAAGATGGCATGCCTTGGAAAAACGGTCAATGATAGTGAGGATGACTGACCTGTTGTTGGAGACCGGTAAGCCAGTGACAAAGTCGAGAGCGATGTGGGACCAAGGACGTGTAGGAATGGCAAGTGGCTGAAGGAGACCAGAAGGGGGTCGATGAGAGGACTTGTTTTTGGCACACGTAGCACAAGCTAGGACATAGTCCGTGACATCCTTAAGGGATGGCCACCAGAAGTACCGGCGTAGAAGTCCAATGGTTCGGCTGGTCCCCGGGTGACACGAGAAGCGGGAGGAGTGTCCCCATTGGAGGACTGCAGGACGGACGGGGACAGGCACAAAGAGGCGCCCAGGAGATCCACCTCCAGGATCAGGGTCCTGCAGAAGTGCTGTTCTGACACGGTTCTCCAGGTCCCAGGTGAGGGCTCCAATGGTGCATGTCGGTGGTAGGATGGGTTCAGGACCTTCGGGAGAGCTGTAGGGGGAAAACTGACGGGAAAGAGCATCAGGTTTGATGTTTCTGGTACCTGGGCGGTAGGTGATGGTGAAGTTAAATCTTGAGAAGAGTGACCAGCGGGACTGTCTTGAGTTTAGACGTTTGGCAGCTTTCAGGTATTGCAGGTTTTTATGATCAGTCCATACAATGATCGGGTGTTCAGTGCCTTCAAGCCAGTGCCTCCACTCCTCCAATGCCAGTTTGATGGCTAACAGCTCCCTGTCTCCTACGTCATAGTTCTGTTCTGCAGGAGAAAAGCGTTTAGAGAAAAAGGCACAGGGATGAAGTTTACCATCAGAGGTGTTACGTTGTGAGAGGACGGCTCCGGCTCCACTGTCAGATGCATCCACCTCCAGGACGAACTGGGAGGTGGGTTCTGGATATGTGAAAATGGGGACTGAAGAGAAACGGTCTTTGAGGAGGTTGAAAGCCTTCTCTGCATCTGGGTTCCAGGAAAAAGTCTGCTTGGTGGAGGTGAGGGCTGTCAAGGGAGAAGCAATTTGACTGTAGTTACGTATGAAACGTCGATAGAAGTTTGAGAAACCAAGGAAGCGCTGGAGTTGCTTCCGGGTCTGAGGTCTTGGCCATTCCTTGACAGCTTTTACCTTATCTGGTGTGGTCTGTACCTGCCCCCCACTGAAGATGTGTCCGAGAAAGGTGATGGTGTGTTTGTGGAACTCACACTTTTCGGCTTTCACGAATAGACGGTTCTCCAGTAAACGCTGCAGGACCAGAGAGACATGGCGAGAGTGTTCCTGGGGGTTAGAGGAGAATATCAGGATGTCATCCAGATAGGCAAACAGAAAGACGTTAAGATAGTCCCTGAGAACATCGTTTATAAAGTTCTGGAAGACAGCCGGGGCGTTAGTGAGCCCGAACGGCATAACCAAGTACTCAAAGTGTCCTATGGGGGTCTTGAAGGCGGTTTTCCATTCATCTCCCTCACGTACACGCACCAAGTGATAGGCGTTACGGAGATCCAGTTTGGTGAAGATAGAGGATCCTAGGACGGGTTCAAAAGCAGAGGTGAGTAAAGGCAGAGAGTACTTGTTTTTTACCGTGATTTGGTTGAGTCCCCGGTAGTCAATACAGGGTCTGAGACCACCATCTTTCTTGGAGACGAAGAAGAAGCCAGCCCCAACGGGGGATGAAGATGGACGAATGAGGCTCGCCTGGAGGGATTCATTTATGTATGTCTCCATAGCGGTTCGTTCAGGCCTGGATAGGTTGTAGAGGCGACCTGAGGGGAGTGGAGCCCCGGGGAGCAGGTCAATAGCACAGTCGTAGGGCCTGTGTGGAGGGAGAGAAGCAGCTTGGTCTTTACTGAAGACTTGGGCTAGACCATGGTACTCGGGCGGAACGAGCTCCAGGTCAGGAGGAGGACTACTGTGGGGTTCAGGACTCCCAGTACGAGGAACAGCAGAGCGAAGACAGATGGAAGAACAATAGGGACTCCAGGCTTCGATATGGGACTCAGCCCAGTTTACATGAGGGTTGTGGAGTTTCAACCAGGGATAGCCTAGGACCACAGGACAGGAGTTGGTGGGAAAGACTAGGAACTCAAGCTCCTCCTGATGGTTACCCGAGGCAGTGAAGAAAAGGGGAAAAGTGCGGTGTGTAATAGTGACTAGGGGGTGTCCATCTAGTGCACTCACAGACAGAGGAGGTTCCAGAGGTCGAACAGGGATTTGTAGCTGGTTAACAAGCGTGGGATTTATGAGGTTCTGTTCGGCACCAGAATCAACTAGGGCTTGAACAGGGAGTTGATGTTTGTTATGCTGGAGAGTTATGTTGAGGGTGAACCGAGGTTTGTCAGTGTTGGAGCACCCACCCACCAATAACCACGGTTCTATTGGCGGGCGACCCCGTTTGGGCGTATTGGACAAGAAGAGAGGTGATGTGAGGGGGAGCCACAATACAGACAGCAACCTGAGGTTCGTCTGCGAGCCTTTTCCTCAGGGGTGAGATGGGTCTGGACCAACTGCATGGGTTCAGAGTGATCCTGTTCGGGTTCAGGTTGTTTATGTTTGGAGCGAACAGCAGGTGAAGGGTCGGGAGCAGGCATAATAGCCAGGAGAGGAGGTTTGGGTGAAACGACAGGACCACGACCTCGTTCGGTGGCCCTTTCACGCATCCTGGCATCGATGCGACCAGCCAGGCTGATGAGTTCCTCCAGGGTTTTAGGTGGGTCCCGGTAGGCAATCTCATCCTTTATGCGGTTGTTGATGGCGTGCCAGAAGGCCCCCTTCAACGCCACCGAGTCCCAGCCGGACTCTGCTGCAACAGTCCGAAATTCAACAATAAAGGTTGACATAGGACGGTTACCTTGGTTTAGGGTCCAGAGGCACCTGGCAGCTGCATCAGGGTCTGTGTCTCCAGTGAAGGTCTGTTTGAATAGACTCAGAAACAGATTGAAAGGGAATGTCTGTATATTGTCTGTTGTAATGACAGACTCCACCCACTGGAGGGCGCTGTCTCGGAGGAGACCGATTATGAATGAGATCTTACTTTCATCGGAGCTGAACTTCCGGGGTGATTGACGGAAGACAAGCGAACACTGGAGGAGGAATCCACGAGCTCGATTTACATCCCCAGAAAAAGGAGCCGGAGAGGGGAGATTGACGTCAGACTGAGGTGACAAGGAAACCGCCGCTTCATTAAGAGCCTGTCGCGGCTCGTCCGGTACGGGACCGGCTGGGGAAGAAGAAACAGAAGAACCAGAGGGATTAATGGTGTCTTGACTTATGGTTCCCTGGAGGAGTTGTTTGAGGGCATCAAAGTTTTGAGCCTGGGTCTGGAGCTGTTGGGTCACCGTTTGAGTCTGGGTCTGGATCTGTTGAGCCAGCTGTTGGATCAGAGTTTCATGGCGGCCAAGAGCCACGCCCTGTTGGGCGACAGCGTTACGAAGTTGTGTCACAGGATCCAATTGGCCAGTCTTTTCTGTCATAATCTGAGGTTTTGTGAGGATCCTGGAGCAACACAACAGTCGGAGGAAACAGGAGGTAAGTAAAACAAATGTTTTATTATAAGGTTTTGGTGGAGTGGAGGTGGATCCAGGAGGATCCGGGTACAGGAGTCTTCACTGAGAGGAGAGAGGAGAGTGAGTATATGGAGATGAGGATAATACGTGCTGAGATGAATATTGAATGGAGGTCTTACTGGTAGGATGAAGATAGGGATCTTGGGAGGTTTTGTCTGTCCTGGGTGAGGATGGTTGGAGCAGTGGTGAGAAGTTGATGGAGGATGAATGGAGTGGAGGCAGCTGGCTGGCAGGGGGACAGGCAGACCAGGCGGACATGAGGTTTGAGGAGGACTCTGGAGGATCTTGAGGTGGACGGCGCCGGGTAGATGGACTGGAGGAACAAGGATATAAGATTACAAAAAGGTCAAAGACAAGGTTTTAAATAGCAGACCTGTGTTTACCACTGGTGAGGTGGAAAAGACTGGCGTCGTCCCTCTGTAGATCTGCTCCTTATGAAGGTCCTCCTCTGATGAAGCTGATGAGCTGCAGCTGGAGAGGATCTGCCTGCCACGCCCTGAGGGAGAAACACAGACTGCCTGCAGGCACCCAGGACATGACAGTCCTACTGTAACAATATCAATGTCTCGGTCTCATCTCGGGTTCAGATGCCGTCTGCAGTGCCGTTTCCTTCTGAATGCGACGTGGCGTCTTTGAATAATGGATTTATTTCCCGTCTGTGACTCGTCTCTGGTCGTCCTCAATTTGCTAACATTTATTCAAGACACACGTCTGGTATTCAGGCGGAGTTACACTCTGTTTTCCCTCAAAAGTGGAGTTTATGAGGTCCTGATGTTTGTTGTTCATTAAACTGTAATCCACTGGAAGTGAGTCGACTGAAGGCTGTGTGGTGATGGAGGAAAACATCGAGGAAAGCTTTTTCTGTAGGTTTCATCAGACTGTTACTAACACAGAGTCATGATTTATTTATCTGAAATGAGTGTAAATATAAACATACTGGAGTTTCCTGAAAGACTCTTTTCATTAGAAATCCTTTTTCCTGATGATATTAAGAGTCAAAAATATAAAAATAAGCAAAGCAAACACAAAATGGAAACATTACCAGTCATGTGTGATAAAAAGGAATGAAAATGTATTGAACACATGAAGTTAGGAAGGTGCAAAAATGCATGGAAAGATCTGTAATCAGAAGTAATCTTAACTCTTAATGCAAATCACAATCAGCTGCTTCAGTCTACTGATGACCTAGGAAAAGGGGTCTCATTACCAAGGTGTCGCACAAGAAGCATCCCATGATGGGTAAGACAAAGAGCCTCTCATGACCATCACAACCTGAGTGTTGCCAGACATCCTGATGGTGTTGGTTTTATTCTAAAGAATGTCTAAACAGCTGATGGTTCCAGTGAGCTCTGTTGGGGTTCAAAGAAAACAAGAAGTAATGAGTCAACCTCTACGGTCTGTAGCAGCTCACCACTAAGACTCCATGATGAAGAAAAAACAGGTTGAAGAGTTTAAAATGTAACATTTAGACAAGTCAGTGAAACACTGGGAGGATCTAGTCTGGTCACATGAGACCAGAACTGAACTCTTCAGATGCCATAATACACACCATGTTTGGAGGTCAAAGGTCACTGTGTGTCACCACCATACAAACGGTGACGTCTGGAGGTGGGAGCATCATGGTGTGGGGCTGTTTTAAGCATATGGCTCTGAAAGGAAGGATGAATGGAAAAATGTAGCCAAACATCCTGGATAAAAATGTGCTGCCGTCTATTAGGATGATGAAGATGAAACCAGGAGGACGTTTCAGCAAAACAATGATCCCAAACACAGCCAAGAAACTCCCCGCTGGTTTCAGAGAAGGAAAATAAATCTGCTAGAACGGCTCAGCTAAGCACCTGCCCTGAATCCTCTAGATCGTCTAGAACTAAAGGTCAGAGGTCATAGAAGGAACCTTCAGGATCTGAGGACTGTTTAGACTAAAATCACACCTGATCAACACATGAGACTAGTTTCTCCTCCAGGAGGCGTCTTGAAGCTGCAGCAACAACAAAGACTTTAGGACAGAGAATTAAATCCATTTCAGGAAGAGGCTAAAATTATTTTTCCCTGAGTCGTTCCATTTATTACACATAACCTAATGTTGGACATGGACGGTCAGATTTCATGTGTGGAGGATGGATTGTTACCAACATCTGGTGAGAATTCCATGTCAGCAACACCTTTAGATATATATTAACTTTCATGTACAAAAATGGACTCATTTAAAAGTATTAACATAGAATATAAATATACAGAAATCATTCTACATAAACTCTAAAGCCTACAAGCAAGACCTGACATGGCTGAAACCTCACTGGCTTTTACTTTTAGATTTTAGATGCTTGTTGCTTTAATGATGTTTGACAGCTTTCAATTTTTGCTTTGATGTGAAACATTTGACATACATTTTAAACATGGGAAAGATCTAAACTGAAAGAGACTGTGTAAATTAATTTTGAACTCAACAGAACTCGTGCAAGAAGACACAGTTTGTATTTTCTTCACCATTTGTTACAAACACAGAGAAATAATTTCATTAAGTAACACACGAGGAGAGCAATTCTGCTCCAACTGCAAAACGGATTTCCAGAAAACCTCCCAGCAGGCTGACGCTGCTGCTGCTGATCGCTGCTCAGATCAGGGATGCTAATGTGGTTAGCTAAACCAACACCTGTTGCAGCTTTTAATAAACAAGTTTCAGAAACACAAAGTGTTGTTCGCTGTGAATCCCTCTGAGCAGTAAATCAACAATGGTCTCATTAGTGACCTCATTGACCCTTTCAGTGTCCGTGTTTCTGACTACAACATGTAGGCCTGATACTTCAGCCCAGAGAAGATAGTAGAATCTAAAAAAAAGAGTATAACTGAACTTAGATTTGTCTTAACTAAGATATGTTTATAATAACCTCTTCCACCTGTGTGTGTGTGTTCACCTGCAGCGATGGAGGGAGACGGTGAGGTGATCATCAGCCCCGTTCAGAACTGCAGCCACTGTGAAAGCGACGAATGCCACGAGAGCACAGACGGCATCGTCTGTTACTGTGATGAAGACCTGATCCTGGCTCCAGACGGAGTCTCCTGCGTCAACGCTTCAGGTCAGACACTTGATCATTTTTCTCAAATAAAAAAACCTCATATGAATGAGCTGAACTAAATAATACTCAGGGGGTTGTTGTTTATTAGAGCTTCAAATACTTAATAATTATTATTATTATTATAAATTAACAGGATAAACTGATAAGTAAATGAGCTGAGATAACTGTTTAACTGTGTGGATTCTGGTTTTGTTCTGCCTTCACATAAAATCTCTTAACCCTGACACAGATTTTTTTAAAGTCTTTACCTTGATTCTGGTGTAACGTCACACACAGGATTTATAGTGATTTCATGCAGTGAATAGAAGAATCTTTGTGTAGCTGGATTTGCCTTTTAATCTGAGATAAATCACACATTCATGGATGTCAGTCTGAAAATAATTAGTAAGGCTGAGAGTTGCTTCATAGTTTGAAGCAAAATAAGGTGGTTATTATCATCTCTTAATAACCAACAGACTGAGATCTGATCTCGTTAATGATTTCAGGTCAGAAAAGGTCGCAGTTAGAATATAATCTCATTCAGTTTGCAGATTCATTCTGTTCAGAAAACAGAAATCACCTCCGTCTCTTCACCACTGAGAGGATATTTACATGCACCAGCCTTCATCACTTTCACATCATTAATTAAGTCGGCAGAGAGAATGCTAATGCTCCTCTGGAGGAGAGAAGAACTGTATCATGCTGTTGTTTCCTTTCGTCTCGTAGACGTGTCCCCGCCTCCTCAGCAGAGTCTTCCCCACCTGGCTCTGAGTCTGTCGGTGGGTACCTCGGCCCTGATCGCCGCCCTGCTGCTGGCCGTGTCCGGAGTCATGATCAGTAAGTGGACTAACAGTAACACAACAGAGCTGATGTCCGTAAAACTCAGTTCAAATTATATCAAACTGTTCAGAAAGACACTAAATATTAATAATTCTCAGCTGTGACTCACAGCCCTCTGACTCGTTACCTCATCAGCCTACTAGGGACACTCAGAAAACAAATGAAAGGAACACAGGAAATTAAAGAAACTTTTGTTTTCCAAAAATTTAGGTAGAAAAAACAGCCCTGTTCAAATCAATTCAAATGTCAGCTGATTTTTTGTTTTGTCTGATTAATCTGGGTGTTAGGGTCAAATTTGTCTCTGTAGCTTTTGTTTTAACAGGAAATGTTTGTTTGTTTGTTTGTTTTACTTGTTTGAGCAAAATGAATTTATCTTTTTTTTCATATTAAAATGCTTAATTTTCTTAAATGTTGAGTTGTTTTTGTTATTGTAAACACAAGGGTCCTAACTTGAAAGGAAGTAGTTTTATAGCAGAAATATGTGAAAACTTTGTTTTTCTTTATCCCATTAAAAATATCTAATAGTTAGCTTTATTATTGATGATAGAAATAAGAAAAACAATTTGCTGTCCTGTGTTTTTATTCATTGCTGTGAAGATATTCCTCTGTAGGGTTCTGAGATGTTTTATATTCAATATAATCAGACGCACAGTTCACACACAGACCGCGATTTATTTTACAACCTGGAATTATTGGCAGAAAGTGGAAAATAGGTTCATGCCTTGTGTTATTTTTCATCTATCATAACATTATGACCACCCTCAGTTATTGATCTGACCTCACGTTCTCTGAACAGTCCTGACCTGCTGGACTCTCCTGGACCTCTGAGGGTCTGCTGTTCTGTCCAGCTCCAAGCTGGAACCTTCATAAATGAACCTGATTTGTCAAACACGTCCCACAGATGCTCGATCAGACTGAGATCTGGAGAGTTTCAGGTCAAATCAACACCTCAAACTGGTTGTTTCTCAAAGAATTCTGAAACAAGTTTACAGTTTGGTGGCAAAGTTATCCTCTGCCAAGAGGATGCTGGAAAATTCCCCTTATAAATATGGACCAACCTCCTCCTCCTGTTTGTGTTCAGTTCAGTTACGTTTAGTGGTGGAAACGTGTTGCTATGGATACACTGAGCCTTCTGTATCTGAACTACACAATAAAAAATAAACTGCTAAATAATATGGTAATAATGTAATGGCTTTTAAATATAAATTGAATTTTTTTATGTGTTAAAAAAAATCTATAAAACAAAAGTAAAATCTAAAAAGATAAATATATAGAATCAATTAAATCAATGGAAAATAAGACAAAGAAAATATATAACAATAATTAATAAAAATGTTAGATAATTAAAAAACTAATCAAAGTATAAATTTTAAAAATTGCTGAGGTGCCAATGTTTGTTTCCAGTTCACCTAATGTAATCAAAGGATCGTAAACTGAATTAAAATAAATATTCCTCTAGTTAAAAAAACATATTTAGGGCTTTTTATAGTTTTCAGATTATGACAAGTTTGTAGAAATATTTAAAAATGTTTGCCTGGTTGAAAACAATCTATAGTATAGTCAGGGTGGCACATAACTAGTCCACCGGTTATCATGCACACCCCAGATATCATGTGTGGACCTGATCCCTCTGCCCAAATGCACCTTTAAGAACTAGAGCTGCTCGTGGAACTATGTTTGGGGACTCTTTTTGTTTCAGCACCTAAGTGTGCATCACTAATTATCTTCCCCAATAGAACTGGTTCGTTTATACTCTGACATTGTTTTAAATAAAGAGTCATCCTGTTTCAGCAGCGACTGAGTGTCGTTAGCGACTCCCGGCTTCAGGCGTCATAGGTGCTTTCACAGTCCCAATCGCACCCCCCACCCCCAAACTCATGACATACATACACATACACACATCAGCGTCAGGGTCTCCCCGAGTGCCTCAATGAAAACATGTCTATAGTGCTGGCAAACTGTTTCTTAATAAAACATTTAAAAACATTGAGGTTTTATTTTTTGTAAAACAGCTAAATATAATCTTTACACCTGATTTAGATTTAGCTTCATAATAAGTTAAATATTCATTTAAAATAGCTGATTTTATGTGTTTATTACAGGTCTTTTTTATTTAAGAGCCAGATGGAGAGGCTGGTTCTGGCTCTCAGTCTGTGTTTTTCTACTGGGTCCAATAACAAAGGCCAGCCTTCGTTTCCAACATGCATCAGTGAGCTGTGGTCAGGTTTCTTTCCTTTGACCACTATTGTAGATGAAGAACTTGGAGATTCTTTGATGCAGCTGTCCAGCATCATAATTTGGCCTTTTTGAAGTTGTTTATCAGCCTGGTTTTGTCTTGTTTTACCTTCAAGGACAAAACATTCTCCCTCTGCCTGATGTATCACAGCATAATGTCACCCGTCAGGTTGATTACAGAGAGTTTTATTACCACACTATGCATTTATTCACTGATAAACCACCAACGTCTAAATGGTTTTACTTCTTTAGTTTCATTTTTTATAAAAACACACACACTACCTCCATTCTGGTTCCCTTTCTGTCCCCTGTCAGTATAGAAAGTCCAGCCTGACTTCAGCCAATAACAGGACTCATTGAGCCATCATCACCTGCACCTGCACACACACACACACACACTCAGACTCCCACCTTCACTCATTTGTTGAGGAGGTGGAAACAAATGAGGACGGAGTGTGTGAAGAATGAAACGTGCTCGTGATGGATGGCTGCTGAGCCGGCGCCTGACGGCGCTCGTACATTAGACAGCACTTTGTAAATAAATAACTCCCCTACACACACCTAAACATACACAGATAATTCTCCCTGCGACTAATATGTTTACAGCCCAGGTCGAGGCTTAGAGCACTGAGAAGTGTGTCGGTGTGTGCGCAACAGAACGGCTGAGGTGTGTTTATGAGTAACAGTGAGGAGGAGAAGTGGTTTATTTATGCAGGATCCGTTTGTTTCTGTATGTAATGTGAATATTTAAGGGATTTAATTGATCAAATATCTTCAACACAGACAGAGAGGGTTCAATAAAAATCTGTTGCTTGTTGTTGTTGGCCTTTAGAGGAATAACCCTTTAAAGCTTTACATTCTGAGCACCGTGTGCCTGTGAGCCATAATTTTCTACTAGGCAGGTTCCAGGGTTTATGTTTGTTGTTTAAACTGTGGATATCTCAGTGGGGGCATCAGACTCTTTCATTTTCTTCCCACCAGTGTACCGACGTAAACACACAGAGCTGCAGTCGATTCAGCTGGAGCTGCAGAGTCCAGACTGTAAGCTCAGCAAGCTGCGGGCCTCCACCATCATGACCGACTACAACCCCAACTACTGCTTCGCCGGCAAGACGGCGTCGGTCAGCGACCTGAAGGAGGTGCCACGGCGCAACATTTCTCTCACCAGGTGAAACATCAACAACAATCTGAAAACTTTAAAGCTGTAATTCCTGATTCAACAATATCAGTACAGATGGGTATACATACACAAGATGTGTGTGCGTGCGTTCATGCATATGTGTGTGTGTACTCTTTTTGGACAAGGAGGCCCTCAGGAATACTTGAACAAATAAAATTCTTCCGGTATTTTAGGTCACACCTAAAATGTAAACTTATCAGAAAAAGGCTCAGGCAAAAAAAAAGCCTCATTTATAGAGTTTGTTTACGCACAAAACGGGGTCTGAAAGTTGTGTAAGTCATTTTCTATGCAAACTTTGTGATTTATAGAAAAAACCATGACGGAAAAGTTAGCATAACTCTAAGCAAAAGTTGAGAAAATTTTAGAGACGAGGAAACCGTCAGCACAGCCAGTGAGATGGAAACATGGTGAGTTTAAGCCACATTTACAGACTTATAGACCCTCGCGCACACACACACACACACACACACACACACACACACACTCACACACACGCACGCACAAAACAAAAAATACCCACCCCCACCCCTATCTCTGAACAGAATCAAAATGAGAGTCTGAACAAAAATATCTTGCAATAAATATTGGTGCATTAATTGTGATCAGGTGTGAATCAGTTATTGTGATTACTGAGACATACTGTATGAAGACATCAGTGACACTCTGTGTAATGGATGAGCTGAGCTCCTTGAAGATCAGCCAATGGCAGAGTCAGGATGGGGAGAGTTTTTAGAGAACACGTAGATTTCCAGGCTTATGATGATGACTGGCTGATCAGCTGATTTAGATTCCCTACAGCAGTCCTATGGATCTATGTGCTGAACTGGGCACAGTGTTAGATCAACTGAACCACCGGAGCCGCGACCCGGTGTCACCAGTTCACCTGCAGCTTCTGGCCTCACTCGGGTTTCTTGCAACCGGCTCATTCCAGCAGGAATGATATTTGTTGATAGGATTATATTTGTTTTTGCTGATATTTCTTTGATAGGATGACCGACATGACATTTCCTGCCTGATGCCCCTTTGGGTTAAATTAAATATTTTTATTAAAGGTTCCTCTTAGATCTGGACTATCTCAGACAGTCATCACTGAGCTCTGTCAGACTGACAGCGTTCACCCACAGTGACACTCTCACACTCTGAGCACTTCTGTGTATTCATGATGCGTCAACATGTGATTCCCAAATAAAACATTTTTCTGTTCTTTAAACTTGATTTCAGTCTCTGTGAAATTAGAAAATTTTGTAGAAAATTAAATTTTCTAGACCTCCCCTATGTCATGATTTACTGTGAAATGCCTGAAATTTACTGGCTTTTGTTCATGCAAACAATTCATGAGATGACCATATGTGGCAGAATGTGGGTGTGTGGGAGGCGGGATCTAATCCAAAAACAGCTGAGCACAGTTCTACGGAAAGGAGTGATTTATAAAGAAGATTTGCATGAAACAGTGTGTGTGCAGTGTTTTATAGGTCTGAAAATGACTTTGCATGAGTAAAAAAACTTTGCTGAGCTTAAGTACACTTTTAGTAAGGATTCTATGCAAAGTTTTATAAATGAGGCCCCTGGTACTAAAACACATCTGACAAAAATGCACCAAGTATTAGAAAAGAAATCTGTCAGGGGAAGAAGACACAGGCACCAGGAGCCTCAAAAGACTGAACTAGATTTGTTCACACTCAAAGTGTGCAGAACTCTAATTTTATTTGCAAAAGTTTCATAAAAAAGGGAAAATGTACAAATCCTAAATGATCCATTTGGAATGAAAAAAGATCCAAACACCGTTTAAGGTCCTCAATGCCAATATTTATATTTTAATTTGTGATGTTTTGGGTCACCTTCAGAATGACAAACTAGTCATAGTCATGTTGAAAAATAAATTGATATAATTTGTAAAATACAGAGAAAATATACAAATATATATATTTCAATAGTTAAATCCTGTCACAATAGAAGAAAGATAGCCTATAGTAAACCAGACCATCAGTTTGCTCTGCTGACTATAGTCTGGCTTGACAGGCTGGAAGAAAGATATATTGTTGCATCAGGACCTCTTTAAGAAATACTTAATTCATCCCAAAGATCATTTCTTCCACGTATTGTAAAATATAATAGAAAAGATAAATGACATTTCTGGCTTTTCAAACTAATTATGTGAGTGCAGCATCATCTTCATCAACAGGAAGTGTCATGTATACAACAGACCTATGAGTTTATCGTGGTTTAATTCAGTGAGGAAGGTGTTGTTGTTTCTTTATCATTTTCATAGACTGGTCAAACAGGACCCCATGCTAGTGGATCAACATTACAGCCTTTTTCCTGTTGACGCTGCCAGTATCTGGTAGCAGAGAAAAAAATCATCTCATTTGTCTATAAAATCTTCCCTAAATGAGTTTTCAGGTGATTTAATTTGTTGCTTGGTCTCAGTCACGGCTCTCCGTGTCTTTTATCAGGTTACTGAGGACTTCATTATAATCACATGTTTACACAAAGTCATCACTTTACAGTTTCAGTTAAATGATGAAGTGTGTGTGTTTTTCTGCAGAGGTCTGGGTCATGGAGCTTTTGGAGAGGTCTATGAGGGTCTGGCAGTGGGGATACCAGGAGAACCGAGCCCACTGCAGGTGGCTGTAAAGGTCAGTCCAAACCCACTGAACTGATCAGAGGAGTCAAACTTTAAGAGCTTTATTTCAGGGTTTTAATAAAGTGTTTAAAAAACGCAAATTTACAAGTCTGAACAATCAGATTTTTGAGTCTGAAAAAAGTCTCTTTAAGGAGGAATAACCATCATTCAATCATTCACTCCAGACTCTTCCTGAAGTTTGCTCTGAGCAGGATGAGCTGGACTTCCTCATGGAGGCTCTGATCATCAGGTAAGACCCAGTTACTTTACCCACACATCCCAGTCCATCATCTCTAATCATTAATAATTCACATTTCCCCGCTGTGTCAATGACCCTGCAGTAAGTTCAACCACCAGAACATCGTGCGCTGTATCGGGGTCAGCCTGCAGGCCATGCCCAGGTTCATCCTGCTGGAGCTGATGACCGGGGGAGACCTCAAGTCCTTCCTGAGGGAGACCCGACCCCGGCTGGTGAGACTCTGACCTCTATACATCATACACCTCTGTGTTTCTCCACTAGTGACATCTGTTTTGAAGGTTCAGCAAACAGTTGCTCGTTGACTCGTCAGACATCTTCTGTGTTCATTCAGCTGATGAAGCCTCCTCAGGGGCTCGTTCTCCTCCGGCTCTTCAGCTGCTAAACGCTCCGTTATCTTCACCAAACTGTTTCTGCTGTTTAGTGACTAACAGGTGGCCAACAGTTTTCAGAGCTTCTAGAGACATTTTGAAATGAAACATTAGAGAAATAAAGGTTTTCTATTCATTTGCTTTTTGCCCTTTTTGAAACTGAATTTAAGTTCATCAGGACAGAAGAAACTCTGCTGTTTGAGTTTTGAAAACATGAACAAAACTGGAATAATTCGTCCGTTTAATGCAGGAGACAGCTTTATTTGACTTTGATGTCAAGGTGGATTTGGTGCAGAAATTTTCTTCATGAATAATATAGATGTTGGTAATGACAACTTCTGACATCAAATTGAGTGTAGCATAATAAAAATATATATGGTAAAATACATTTCTGATGTTGACACATTTGATTTTTTTTTTTTTTATGTCAAACACGTTAAAAAACAGTAAAATAAAAATAAACATTTCAATTTCTATTTCCTTCCATCTTGTTCAAAAAGGAGTACCGGTAGATAGAAATGTAAACTTCTAAATTCCTACCCCATTGAGCTACTCCGTTTACAATCAGCTTTGTAGTTTCTTCCAACTCTTCATAATATACAGTAAATTATTGTCTTTTAATACCAATTTGAAGACTTATCTCAGCTTCCTGACGTGGGGTGTCTCGCAACCTGCTGCAGCAGCAACAGATCTGGTGATGCAGGAGGGAACGCAGTTTTGCGAGTCAGCGGGACTCGCCTCCAGGACCGAGCTCTGAGCCAACTATGGAGCGGTCCGTTCAGGGGATGCGAGTCCCCGCTTTTCCTCTCTCATCCAGTGTTTCACCAAATTCTGCCACCCTTTTGGAGTCACTAAATACGGGTGACAGATGAGTTCTCTCATCCACCTGCGTTTCTCCTGCACCGCCCTCCGCACCTCCCGCCATGCGCTGCTCATAATATGAGGCAACTACGGCCACCGGGAAAGCTCAAAATTATAGACGTAATACCGAAAAAACTCCCGGTACGGACGGAACGCTGGAAATAAGTCCTGGTACGCTGAGGGGTCAAATTTAGAAGTCCCGGTATGGCGTACCGTTCCGTACCGCCCCACTTAAAGCACTGGTGCATGTTGCATTTTTGTAATCAGAGCTCTCAGGATGTGGGTCTGACATGACCCGTCTACTCACCTGCACACAATCATGTTGGTTCAGACGTCAAAGAACCAGTTAGAACTTTAACAAAAATGTATACCGTTTTGACCCGAATATAAGACAAGGTTTTTTTGTTGAGAATAATTTAAAAATTTGTTTGTTATTTTTGTCTGGGTCTAGTTGTTTGGGGTCATTACACGACCGCAACAGTGCAGGCTTTTTGTGAAGGCGTCAGCAACAGGAAGCTCAAATTGTGACCGGTCCCAGAACAATCCTGCCCAAAGTTACAGGCCCACTGGGGATTAAAATGCCTGATGGCCAATCCAGCCAGGTTCACTGCCAGACCCAGGGCAGGTGAGCGGATCAGTGCGGACTTCTGTCCAGGTGGAGGGCTCGCACTGGTCGATCCAGACACACCTCCTTCTCCTGAGGTTTTCGCACACCTGCACAGCACCTTGGTCCGCTGGGCTGGCGCTGCATGTATTATTGGTGGGGATGCAGCGCTATTTCTGTACCCTTAGATCGAGTTACTGGTGGGGACACGTCACCTCTGTCCACGCTAAATCTACGTCCATGACCTTCACTATTGTCACGTATCTTCATTTGCAACACACACAGAGAGAGAGAAGGAGAGAGAGACTATTGAGCCCAAGAAAGAACCTGAGCAGAAAGAGCAAGACAGAGATTTGACTGAACTATTTTCTCTTTTTTCCAATTGACGGAAATATGTCGCCACGACGGCGAACTTTAACTCCTGATCAATAGGCAAATATTAAAGCAGTCTGTAATTACGGTATTATTTAAATGACTTTCTCAAAATTTCAATAAAAATAGATTTTTTAGAAGTGATTTTAGTCATTTTTCTGAAGATTAGTCTTGGAAAGGGGGGTTGTCTTATAATCTGGGTCGTACTATATTCGGGTCAGTACGGTATTTGAAAATGCAACAGCAAGGTTGATGCATATTGTCTTTATTAAATGTTTAAAAATAATTTAATCAGACCTAAATTTGTTGTTTTCAGTGTCCAGACTTAATATTTGGTATGAACTCCGTCTGAGTAACACGTAACTGTTTCCTCTGATGGTTTAGGACCAGCCATCCAGCCTGACCATGGTGGACCTCCTGAATGTGGCCAGAGACATCGCTAAAGGCTGCCAGTATTTAGAGGAGAACCAGTTTATACACAGGTACGTCAGCAGTGTGATGACTGGATGATCTGTAGCACAACAGAAGCACAAACAGAACAGAACGAGTGTACAAACGTTGCCCTCGTTCATCTGTTCATGCATCAGTCCAACAGTGACATATGGACTCCACACGCTTCATGTCTTTTGCATGAAAGCATCATGAGTTTAGCATCAGGGCAGCCAGATGGGAGGCCGGCTTGTGTTTTTACGGTCAGTGTCTCCAAACCACAAGTTAGAGAGCATGTCTGTGTTTATGGAGGGAGGTGAAGGATGTGAGGACATCAATAAAGAATTTAAAGAATCCTCTCTTGAACTTGTCTCTAAATCTTCAGTGATGAGAAAAGCCAAGAACAAATTCTGGTCAGTGCCGGTTCTACATTTGTACCAAGACAATAAAAAGCCCATCTGTTTTTCTCTGGATCTTTTTGTTTTTTGCTCTTCCTCAGGATTAGCCGCTGACAAATTGAGTCCATTAAACCTTGTTTGGCCCAAAGTGCCACAGTAAAGCTCAGTCAATCTGTCTAATGTCCAACTCTTTACTGGAGGCTTAAAATATTCCACACAACCTGATCTTCTGCCTTCAGACGTGCATTAAAATAGCCTCTAACACTGTCCTTGAGGCTTATTGAGTTTTATGGAGGTGTGTTTACTTGAGGTTGAGTAAAGGGCAGAGAATGAATGGAGATGGTTTTAGAAAATGCAGCGTTTTCTCGAGGATTTACAGGCTGATGTGCTTCAACGAGATAAATCAGGAGAGTTAATGCTGTTGAACAACATCTAGCTTTTGTATTTCTGTTGCTTATATCTCAGATATCTACTAAATGTTAAGTGGATCGTTTATTTTAGAGAAGTCTTTTCCGTCTTCCTGAATAGAAGCTCAGTGTTGTCCTTTAATAAAACAGCAGGTGTGAAAACAGATTATTCTTTAAAGCTTGCAGTGAAATGTGAATTCAGATGCACTTAAAATTTTACTACAAAACGTTCTGCAGAGTTCAGTCAGTTAAATACATTTTAATATCCATCACTGTGGCCTTCAGCTTGTGGAAGTTGCTGCTGCATTTTAAAACTCGTCCTTGTCAAGAAGCAAGTGGTTTTCATGAATTCTTCTCTGCTGTTACAAGACGACTACTCGCGTTTATATTTAGACCCTCCACCAATAGTTCCTCTCAGAGGTGAGATATGAAACATGAGCAGGTTCATCCTTGTGTTTAAATGCAGCTTTTACGTCAGCGTTCCTTACGGCTTCGCTCAGAGTAGAGGAATGAGTCCAGTATGAGTCACCCACACTGGACCAGCAGTTTGAGGAAAGGAATCACAACAAACTTTCTTGAAGTCAAGTTTTATTTTAACAAGTCACTTTAATAATGTCTTAGCATGTAAAGCACAACATAACGATATAAAAAACGTTATCTTGTTTCAGGGTTTCATTGAAGTATAAAACATTATTAGCTGCATCGTCTGAATAAATACGTTTGAGTGAGACGTCTTTGGCCTTGTGTGCACAGTGAAAATATTTAAACCGCAAACAAATCCTTTAGCAAAGTTGTGATGTGTGAGCTACTACTAGGAAAGTGGTGTGTGTGGACAATTCAGACAGGAAGCAGCTGCTTTCAGCTCAGTGGTGAAAGGTTTGATAGATGTCTCGCGTTTTTTGGTTCTTTAACTGTGATACCACAGCTAAGATGAACTTTGACCTCTGTGCATGGTGAGCTTGCAGAAGTACGATGAGAAACCATTGTTTTGTCTGAAAATAATCCACTAAAAGAAACAGTGTCTTCTCTCTTTCACATGTTGACTGCGATGGAAAATTTGATTTAGTGCTATCTGAAGGTTGACATTTTCAGCTGCTTGGTAGTGCCTCGTCCCAGGAGATCATCGGCTCGACAGAACACAAAAGAAAACATCTCACCTCACAGCTTTCCGCCCTGAAGGTTAGGGATTCCAGTAGCCACTTTGCCCCACTTGTCTGCTGAGAACTTTTCTATAGGGGAGGCTTCAGTTTGCTGGAGTTTTCCCTCAGATCAGGAACAGAATCACTTCAATCCCACCTCTGCCACCATTTGTTGTGGTGACCAGATCAAAACCAACAAAATGTGGGACAACGTTGGACATGTTAAATGCTAATTGATTGCGTAAATTAAAATATTTAACTTAACAAGTAAGCACACTCAGTTCTACCATATTGATCTTTTAAACCTAAGTGAAATTTAAATTCCACATCCTGAGTCAAATCCAAGTATCGTCCTTTATTTAAAACTTTTTTGTAATCAAATTTTATATTTAAAAAAATAACTAAATGTAAATGAATACCAGCCAGGAGGCAGCAAATTTTGTTCATTGCAACGTTTTTAGTTCGTCATTACAATAACTTCAGCCAGGCCTATGTAGGGTCTACACTTTAATGTCAAAACAAATCCAGTCTGACTTTAAAACTGCAACACCAGAGGCCCGTCATGTGACACTAAACTCCAAATGTCATCTTAACTTAGATGATCTTGACTTCATTCTTTTTGCTTTCAATAAGTCTTTCTTCCAAATCTGCACCAAACGAAAGGGTGTTATCTATAACTGTAGTGTGGTCCTCCTGGTCCAAACCAGCTCATATCTTTTTTTCCCTTTTTTCTGTCCTTTGTGTGTTTTTCACAGGGGGAAATTGTAAACTAAACAAAATGTGTTACTAGAGTAGCCCAGAAGAAACCAACCCAAGCTGGATATCTAGGTTTGTTTTAGAGCTCTTTGGCTTCTTTGTGAGGGTTTAAATTTGGTTTATAAGTTAAAGATTGGAATCACTTTGGTATCTTTATTCTATTTGCTTTTTGACTGTGAAAGGTTAAAGAAAAATAAGAAAAAATCATGAAATATTAATAATTTTGTAGGTTTTTGTTTCTGTGATTTGTACCACAAACTATGACAAAGCCATAAAGAAATGAGCAACGCTTTAATTCATTTCATAGAACAATCCGTCTGCATCCTATAAAAAGTAGATTAAACATTCTCTATGTTGATCCAACGACATGACTGCAGTTCACTTTTATCTGAATGTGATAATTAAATGTTAGCGATTCAGCTCAGTTAGATTGCTGTGAGAAGTCATTTTTAGAAGCATCAGTGTGTTTATTCAGACATGGAGCTGATGGATGCAGATTAAAGCTGTGAAAGAGGCTCGTTGATGAAGAGTCAGTGGAGGAACCTGAGACGCCCTAAAACTGAACGCCTGCACCGTCACTCATTCATCACCAGGAGAGTCTGTAGTGTGATTAAACAGATTAAGAGCTACTCTGTGAGTGGTTCAGACGGATCCGTTTATTGAGAAACAGAAACACGGATTCGTGCCCTTGAATTACTTTTCGTTCCATGATGAATTATTTACTATTAAATTTAAAGTCGTTCTGAAGTTCTATAAGTTAAATTGTTTCAGGCTCTCTGACACTCTGAAGTGGAGCGAATATAAACAGCAGAACTTCCTCTCATCAGTTCAAATCAGACTAAAGCAGCATTTTATCCTCATTGTGTCATTTCTCATCTAATTTAATCAGACCGCCGAGGCCAAACATCAAAACAACGAGTTTCTGTCTGCACACTCACAAGCCTGGTGCTGCAAGTTTCCCTCCATTTCCCGTCTCATGATTTAGTTTCTGCTCATGATGTTTTTATGTTTTATTTGACCTTGTCTACATTTTTGTTGATGTTAGAAAAGTTGGACGCCTGGAGAGGAAAACAGTGTGTGGGTCCTGCATAAAATAATCTTAAAGATCAGTTTAATCTGCACAATGCAACACATGACCCATTCTCCCTGCAATGGAGGATTTAAAGTCTGTAAGAAACTTTATGCCAGCTCTGCCTGGAGCAGCTTGGTAGTGAAACTAAACGTCAGATGTAATGGATGGAGCTTTTTATTTAATAAAGAAAACTACTTTAGATATGAGGATCAAGTCACGTTGTTAATGACTTACAGCCTTGTCCACAGTTTCCCTAATAGTTTAGTTTTTGGTCGTTTTTTTAATCCTTAAAAATAGGGCATTGCATCTAGAAATTTGTTCATCCTAAAATGTTGTAGTAACTATGCCAGACCTGTATGTGGCGCTGTGACACTGCCACTATATGCAGAGCATGCAAATAAAACCAGAAACTTCTGGTTGATGCATAGACAGTTTCTGCTAAACATAACTATAAATGGATAGCAATGCTGTCAACAATATCCCACTTATCAAACATTATTATATAAACATTTACATCCCCTTTATTAGCAGCACTAAGAGCAGCAGCTGTCTCTGGTGCAGCCTGAAACACGTCCTGCAGGACTATTAGAATATTTCTGCACAATTGGTCATGGAATGTTAGATGAATGGTAGTGTAACGATTTGCTAAATAGCATTTATATGATCCACTGTGGCATTTTAGAGATGGTGTTTTAAGATGGTAGCAGTACACTTTGTGATCCTACTCAGCCTAGGCAATAGCTCATAAGTCCTGTCAGAATTTTAACTATTTTTCTAAAGTAAGTCCAATTTAAAAATAATAATAATAATAATAATAATGTATTTATTGACTTTCCTCTAAACTTCATTCTTTCCAGTGAAATGCACTGGATTTATTTTATTATTGTTGTTCAGTTACTATAGGGTTATCTACAGTGTGGACTTACCTGTGGGTGGGTTTAGCATCATGAATCTGAACCCTGACAGATGTTCCACTTTCATTTGGTGAAGAATAAACTATAAGTCCTTCATTTACCTTTTTATAGGCGCTCTTCAGTTTTTGTTGTTGGAAATTTGTGTTTTCTATAAATGTAGATTTTAGTTCTGTGTCTGAGTCTGAAATGAGTGGACATTTTTGTTTAGATGACAAACACTGGGGTACAATACAAGGTCTGAATTTTTTTTTTTTTCATTTTGCTGTTTTAACAACTCAGATATCACAAAGCTGCTCCCTCCAGAGGTTTAGTTAACTGATATCAGTTAAAAATTAAAGAATATGGGAAAATAAAGAATCGTTTATAAAAAAACAAGAGGTGAAAGTTTAGAGGTTTACTAAACACAAGAAGAAGAAGAGAGGATGAAGATCATCTAAAGTAAGAACTGGATTGAGGAAAAAGGCATTTAAATTTGTAACTCCTCCTGCATGGAACAAAATTCAAGAGCGTCCACATTAGGGTGAGCTGTTCTCAGTAAATATGTCTAAAGAGTGTTGAAAGATGGAGAGTTATTTGGCTGTTGATGTTTGATTGTTTTGTTGTAGGTTTTTAGGAGGGTTTTAACCGTTTTTGTTGGCATTTTGATGTTTTGGACATTTTTTATGATTGACTATTGATTTTAGATTTTAATCTGAGTGCTGATATTGTTATTTTTATGTATGTGTATCTGTGAATGTGTCTGGAGGCATTGTCTTGCTGATCTTGGACAAGACACTCTTGAAACAGAAATTCTGAATCTCAGTATGGCTAATTCTGGTTAAATAAAGGTTTTTAATTAGATTTTTAATAAGAACCACAAATGGTCATAGGTTAGAGGAGAGGGCTTTGACATCATCGTTTCATAAGGTTGAGTTTTAAAAAACACAAATCCATTTAAAGCAATAATTTCATCACTTTTACAGTCTGGAACATGCCTTCAAAAAATATAATTTAGGGCTTCTAAAACACAGTTTTTATGTGGATGACTTTTGCATCACCATGAATTAAATGTTTGTTTCTTTTCAGGGACATCGCAGCTCGAAACTGCCTTCTGACCTGCAAAGGACCGGGTCGGGTGGCCAAGATCGGAGACTTCGGGATGGCGCGAGACATTTACAGGTACAGCTCTGATACCATTATAAGAGTACTTAATTACTTTACATTGATAGGACTGATGCAGAGAAATCCTGTTTTTCTGCTGCCCCTCTAAGAATAGGCAGCATCAGAACCCCTGTAGGTCAGTTTGTGTGAGAATAAAACTGGAGCGAACATCAAACGCCTGACATCACGGCGCACTGACAGAAACCTGAATACACTTTTATTCTTACCAGTTAATTAAGAAATCTGCCAGCTACAGAAGGTCGCTCCCTCTCATTAACATGACAAAGGATGTTACTTTTATCAAGGCTGGAAGATAATTTTCTGGCAAAAGAAACTATTTCAGTTTCTTTTCTTTTTTTGTCTGACAAGAAATGAAATTCCAGACAGATTTTTCTTTTCTTTTCTTTTTTCCTTCACTGAAATAATTAGCGGTTAGATCTTTGAAAAATGTGAGCATTCTAGAAACATTAGAATTAAAAAAATCTATCTACAGCAGATGAACAGGATCTGAAACTTAAATTGAAAACAAAAAGAGTTTTTTTGCCTTTGATTCTAAAATCTGTGGCACTTCTTGCTGAAAGCTGGTTAAAGCTCAGCTCTTTTGTCCCTCATCAGACTTTTAGTGACTGTGACGGAGCAACCTCGATCAGCCGTCCGATAGCAGCATCACGCAGCTCCGTCTCACGCAGCGCGTTTTAGCCTGTGAGCACAGCTGAGAGCGTCACGTTCAACACGCGCACACACACACACCCATACATACGCACACACATTCAGCCACGTCGCACGCCAATCCTTTCAGTGTTTGTTTCCTATTACGGTCGCGCTTTCATCCTACATTAAACACAGTAACCAAGGGTGCACACTTGGTAAACCAGCGGTAAACTCATACATAAACATGACACACTCACCACTGTCGCGTTGTGTGGAATGCCGGCCGCTTCCCGCGCCGCTGAACAAAAGTGGGTGTGACGTTAGTTCAGGTCATGTGATTTCACGGTCAGGTGACCGCATGTCATGATTATTTGGTATTTGTTTATTTTATCATTCAAATTCATGTTTTTGTGTTTATTATTGTAGTGTGGGAAATGTATTTGATTTGGGAATATTATGTTAAAGGGAAATCAGTGTTTGTGTGTATAAATGAGAAAACGACAAGCAGGAAGTAAACAGGGTGACGCCCATTGGGAGGGGCCAAGGGTATAAAAGGGCGCTGATGGCCTGGTATCAGATCAGTTCTACTGGGGTTGCAGTGGAGGTAACATCCATGCTGGAGCTGCACTGTGGGGATCTGTATATGGAGGTGACTACACAAAAAAAATAAAAGAAGGTGTTTTTCTGCCTACGCCTCGACTCGCCGACTCTTTTTTAACGCTCGGGAAGGAACCCCGCGACATCTGGTGTCAGAAGTGGGATATGGCGAGTCGGAGGAGAGCAGTTCGACCCCCACCCAAACCACGGACTGGTTTGCGGTCGCAGCAGCAACAGGTGGTGGTTGCTGACGTCCACGCTGAGGAAGCGGTTCAGTCATCATCAGCAGGGGCGGCTTCAGCTTCAGCCTGGGACACGGTGCAGACAGCTTCATCGGAGGAGGATGCAGGTAGCACCCATCCAGGGCCCAGCACCACAGTGAAAGTTGAAGGTGGGATGATTTCCCTGATGAAAGACTTTTTAACAGCTCAGCAGAAAGGAGAAGAACTCATGCTACGGGAACTTCGCAATTTGAGGGGCTCTTTACACGACCCGGCTCAGCAGCTTCAGGCTCAAGGAGCACAGGAACCACAGAGACAAGGGAGGAGAGTGGTGACACGTACCTGAAGCACCGCAACGGCGAGCAGTTCGAGGTTGGATCTGCCGGTACCAGGGTCCTGTCAACAGGATGGACCAGCCTCCTCTTCTACGGACCTGGACTCTGCTCCTGAACAGTCCAGACCAAGTCGGAGTCGCTTCACCGACCCCAAGATCCCTCCATATCAAACCGGGGAGGACATTGAGAACTATTTGATGCGTTTTGAGCGCATAGCTAAAACCTGGAACTGGCCGCGAAGTGAGTGGGCCTGCAGACTCGTTCCCCTTCTTTCAGGTAAAGCGCTGGAAGCTTACACAGCGATGGATGAGGAGAAGGCACATCGTTACGCTGACCTGAAGGATGCCCTGCTAACCAAGTTTGACATCTCATCGGAGACATACCGGCAGCAGTTCAGATCGACGTTCGTTCCACAGGGTGAGAACCCCACCGAGACCTACCACCGCCTGAAGAACCTCTACAGACGCTGGATCAGATCGGACCAACACTCCAAGGAGGAGATTGGGGAGGCTGTCGTGTTGGAGCAGCTGTTACGTGTGCTACCGAGTGAAGTGAGGACGTGGGTGAAGGAGCATGAGCCTACGGATGGTTTGGAGGCCGCCAAGCTAGCTGCCCAGTACTTCAACGCTCGCAGAGGAGGACTACCTACACGCGCACCTAGTGCAGCTCAGCAACCTATCTGCCCACCGATCCAGCCCAGAAGGGACAACAGTCAGGACCTGCCAGGTACCAATAACACCTCTCAACGCCAACGCCAATCTGGTAAGGACTTTGTGTGTTTTTACTGTCGACAAACAGGCCATAAGGCTTCGTTGTGTCCTTTACGTAAGACTAAGGTTTCTGGGGCATGCTACCCACCCCGATCTGACTCTGAATGTACTGTGAAGGGCAGAAGAGTCCAGAGACATAAGACTGTGCGGGTCAATGGTCAGCTCATGACTGCTCTGTTGGACACTGGTAGTGTCATGTGTTTGATTAAACGTGATTTGGTTTCCGTGGGACAGATGGACTACGCTAAACCTATGAACATTCTGTGTGTACATGGGGACAAGCACCCTTACCCCAGGGCTGAGTTAACAGTGGTTATTGATGATCAGCCGTATTTACTGTCTTTTGGGGTGGTAGAAAACTTACCTGTAGACATGATTCTGGGGTGGGATTTACCTGTACTCATGGATCTGTTAACTGAAAAAGAAGAAGCTAATGGTACTGAGTGGGTGGATGTGAACATGAATGTTTCTGGTCCAGTTGTTACTCGATCCCAGACAAAGGCCGGTGTCCAACCTCTGCCAGATCTGGACAGTGATCTGTGTGAGGGAGGCTCCAAGGGGCCTAGAAAATCCAGGCGACAATGCCGCTTTGAGAAAAAACTGCATTTGGGGAAGCCTGAGGAGACAAAAACAGTATGGGATGTACCTGATAACATTGCTGTGTTACAGAAAAATTATGCCTCTTTAACGCCTTTGTCCCCTAAGGTGTCTAAAGAAACACAGGACAACTGGGTGGGAAAAAACAGGTTTATTCTTGAGGGTGAAGTGTTGTATGCGGTTGTGGATAACTGTAAACGTCTTGTCATACCTGTTAGTTGCAGGGCACTCATTATGCATCTGGCACATACAGTTCCCTGGGCGGGGCACCTCGGTCGTCACAAAACATACCTACGTGTTTAGCTCACGTTTTTATTGGCCATCTATGTACACTGACATACAGACATATTGCAAAACCTGTGCTCAGTGCCAGAAGACCTGTGCAGTCCGCAAGTCAGATAGAGGCCTGCTGCAACCTCTCCCAATAATCTCTGCTCCATTTCGCAGGATCGCTATGGACATTGTAGGGCCCTTGATAAAGAGCAGTGGTGGGCACCAGTACATCCTGGTGGTGTGTGACTACGCAACCCGTTTCCCTGAGGCTTTTCCTTTGCGCTCGATTACAGCTCCAACTGTGTTACGAGCACTGATACAACTGTTCTCTAGAGTGGGGATACCAGAGGAGATCCTTACTGACCAAAGTACTAACTTTACATCAAGGTTGTTGCAACTTCTTTACAGGCACCTTGGAATAACCACCACCAAGACTACACCTTACCACCCACAGACCGACAGGCTGGTTGAGAGATTCAACCAAACGCTGAAAAGGATGCTGCAGAAGTTTGTGGACAATACAGGGAAAGACTGGGACCAGTGGCTGCCTTTTCTGCTTTTTGCTTACAGGGAGGTCCCTCAAGCGTCAACAGGCTTCTCTCCCTTTGAGCTGCTGTATGGCTGGGATGTGCAGGGCCCGCTGGACCTGTTGATGAAGGTCTGGGAGGCACCTTCACCTACTCGATCTGACAGGAGCGTCGTACAGTTCGTCCTGGAGATGAGGGAACGACTGGCCGAATACCGCGAGGAGGCGGAGACCAACCTGCGTGAGGCCCAGAAGAGCCAGAAAAGCTGGTACAACCAACACGCTCGACACCGTGAGCTTTCCCCTGGACAGAAAGTATTGTTGTTACTACCCTCTTCCACTCACAAACTTCTAGCCAAATGGCAGGGTCCCTACACCATTACCAGAAAGATGGGTCCAGTGACCTATGAGGTCCATCACCCAGAGAAGAAGAAACAAAAGCAGGTCTACCATGTTAACCTGTTAAAGGAATGGAAGGACTCTCCAGCTCAGTTACCAGAGCAGGTGATGATGGTGAGGAGGTTGGATGAGGATGAAGACGATGAGGATAAATCGGGGCTGGGGCCACCATCTACCACCTCCAGGCCAGTGATGAGCCATCTTGCCCCTGAGCAAGCTGAGGACCTGCATCGAGTCTTTCAGGAGGTTCCATCTCTCTTTGCAGCCGGTCCAGGCCGAACTACCCTCACTGAGCACGTCATTCACCTGAGAGAAGGGAGGCCCATTCGACAACGCCCCTATCGAGTCCCACAGCAGTTGGTGGGACAACTAAGGTGAGAGATCGCAGACATGTTGCAGCTTGGAGTGATTGAGCCATCCTCCTCAGAGTGGTGCAGTCCAGTCGTCATTGCATCCAAGAAGGATGGTTCTCTAAGGATATGTCTGGACTTTCGAAAGCTGAATGCAGTCTCTGAGTTCGATGCCTACCCCATGCCTCGAATCGACGACCTGCTTGAGAGGATCGGAGCAGCTAAGTACATCACCACTCTGGACCTCTGTAAGGGGTATTGGCAGGTTCCACTCCAGGAGGCAAGTCGGCCTTATACTGCTTTCCAGACGCCTGTGGGACTGTACCAGTTCACCGTGATGCCCTTTGGATTGCACGGCGCACCTGCCACTTTCCAGAGGCTGATGGACAAGGTCCTCAGGAGCTGTGAAGACTTCAGTGCAGCTTACCTGGACGACGTGGTGGTCTTCAGTCGAACATGGGAAGAGCACGTCTACCACCTGTCACAGGTTCTGGAGAAGATAAGAAAGCGGGGCTGACACTTAATTCATCCAAATGTGAGTGGGCCAAACAAGAAGCCCAATACCTGGGTTATCTGTTGGGACAGGGCGAGGTGCGCCCACAACTGGACAAAGTGGAGGCTATCAAGCGGTACCCTAGACCACAAACCAAGAAGGACGTCCGGTCTTTCCTGGGGCTGGCCGGATGGTACCGACGGTTTGTGCCCCAGTTTGCAACTATTGCTGTGTCACTCACTGCCCTGACCACCAAAGAACAGAGGAATCCAGTGAGATGGACAGTGGACTGTGAAACAGCTTTTAAGACCCTCAAAGCCTGTCTGTGTTCTTCTCCTGTCCTCAGAGGTCCTGATTTCAGTAGACGTTTCCTGGTGCAGGTGGATGCGTCAGCTGTTGGCCTGGGAGCGGTCTTGGCTCAGGGTGACCCTGGAGACGAACACCCGGTATTGTACTTGAGCCGAAAACTACAGCCACGTGAGACCAGGTATTCCACAGTGGAGAAGGAAGGCCTGGCCATTAAAGCGGCACTCCGGAGGATTTCATCAGGAGAGCAGTTTTTGAATCTAGCGTCCAAAGGCTCCTCCTCAAAACATCTCGACATGCGCGTCCGGTCGCGTGTGCGCGCGTGCACGCGGCGCATATACTTCGGACATGAACTGTACAGCTCAATGTGTAGGGTTTAATCACTCACAGTTCACAATCTTATTCCAACAACACTACGAGGGTCTGATGAGCCCTCTCTGTCCCTGCTGCTTCTGATATTAGCTCTGTTAGCAGAGAGCTGCTGCTGGACTCTGAAGCTGAAATTGACTCGGCCCTGGATGAACTTTCTGACCAAAATAAACGCATAATCCTGTCAAGCCTTGCCATTCTGTGAGGTGAAAGGTTTAAAAATAAAAATAAATCCATCTTTATCTGGAGAATGGGTAGGTTTTTAGTAGAAATGAGCCGTGAGTCCTCAGTGAACGGCTGAGACGGCAGAGAAACACACGGAGCGTCCTGTACGACAGCGCCCCCTACTGGTACAGGTTTGGTCGATGCGCGTGCATGTTGAGAGAATGCAGAAATTTGAATTTCATTGGCTGAAAAATGTCGGTGGCAAGAAATAATGGAAAGGGGTCTCTAGGAGGAAGGAGGGTCTTCATCAGAATGACAGATGTTGTGGAACTCAACCCATAGATCATAGTTTAGACCTGAAATATCATTTAAAACATTTAGAAAACTTTGATACAGAGAAAAATGATCCAGAGAGCCGCTTTAAGTGGGCTTTGGAGAGCCTGAGGTACTATCTACTGGGTCGAGAGTTTGACTTGGAGACTGACCACAGGGCATTGACCTGGATCAACTCGATGAAGGATCATAACAGTCGGCTCACTCGATGGCATCTCTCCTTACAACCTTTCAGGTTTATTATACGGCACCGGCCGGGTAGAGCTAATGTAGTGGCAGACTACCTCTCCAGGTTGCCGCACATCGTCAACCTCCAAGAGGGGGGGGATAATGTGACGGAGCAACCTCGATCCGCCGTCCGATAGCAGCATCACGCAGCTCCGTCTCACGCAGCGCGTTTTAGCCTGTGAGCACAGCTGAGAGCGTCACGTTCAACACGCGCACACACACACACCCATACATACGCACACACATTCAGCCATGTCACACGCCAATCCTTTCAGTGTTTGTTTCCTATTACGGTCGCGCTTTCATCCTACATTAAACACAGTAACCAAGGGTGCACACTTGGTAAACCAGCGGTAAACTCATACATAAACATGACACACTCACCACTGTCGCGTTGTGTGGAATGCCAGCCGCTTCCCGCGCCGCTGAACAAAAGTGGGTGTGACGTTAGTTCAGGTCATGTGATTTCACGGTCAGGTGACCGCATGTCACGGTTATTTGGTATTTGTTTATTTTATCATTCAAATTCATGTTTTTGTGTTTATTATTGTAGTGTGGGAAATGTATTTGATTTGGGAATATTATGTTAAAGGGATATCAGAGTTTGTGTGTATAAATGAGAAAACGACAAGCAGGAAGTAGACAGGGTGACGCCCATTGGGAGGGGCCAAGGGTATAAAAGGGCACTGATTGCCTGGTTTCAGGTCAGTTCTACTGGGGTTGCAGTGGAGGTAACATCCATGCTGGAGCTGCACTGTGGGGATCTGTATATGGAGGTGACTACACAAAAAAAATAAAAGAAGGTGTTTTTCTGCCTACGCCTCGACTCGCTGACTCTTTTTTAACGCTCGGGAAGGAACCCCGCGACAGTGACACATTGTTTAATCTACACGAGCTCATCTGCAGCCCAACAGCATCTCATTACTCTGAAATTATAGAGAACACGGTTTCACGTGACACCGTTTAAATGAATCCAATTCAGCGGGGAGATCTCCTGAGTCTTTTATCTGCTCAGGGAAACGATCAGGGGATCATGTCGCAGCTTCCTGCTGTACCAACATGGATCATTCGATGGAAAGTCGCACAACAGCAAAGTGACTCTCAGACGGCTGTTGCACAACATCCCCAGGGAGCCACATTAGGAATGCTTGATTTAATTGCTAATGTCGGGTTTTCAGGTGGTTTTACTGCGATTTTGGTTTTATCTCTCAGCCCGGAGACATGGTGTCAGGATTTTATTATCTCTCGTCTGATAATAACAGGGAGGCTGGTTGTTAGGGAGATTATGCCACGAGGCTGTTGGTGGGTTATTTTTACTGCTTCTGCTGGGTGACAAAAGACATGGGAGTCATTCTGAGGAGGTCATAGGGGACAGGTGTCCTAGCGAGGAACCAGGACACGGTTTAATATCAAGTTTTAATATTCTGATGGCAGAGTCACAGCTGTGTGCATTTGTTTATGTATTTTATTTACTAGTCTGAAGTAAACACACTCAAGGCTAAAATCAGTCCACTGGTGTCTCTTGAGGTCTGTGAGAATTTGTTGGAGGATTTTGTAACTGCATTCCAGATGAAACTCCCATCCAAAGGGTGGCGCCAAAGATGCACAGAGACCAAGTTACAAACAGAAGAAGAAAGCTTGTGAGAAGATCTGCAGTTTGAACAATGGACCTGTCCCAATATTCTCACTTTCATCTTTGTGCCCTTCAACTGCACGTTCCCGCAGAGGTGCGCGAGTGCGCAGGGTGTCCCGATTCAATGGAGAATCAGGACCTTGTCCCCGCCTCCTCTTCCACCCTCGCTACACACTCTGCTGAAGTCCGCATCGCTTTCCATATTTCCCCACAATCTTCTGTTCCAGCTAGTTGCAGCCGGTTCACGGCGTCTCCTAGTTCAGAACCGGCCGAGCACCGGCACCTGGCACCAGCACCAGTGTAGTGGAAAAGAGGTATCTTACATTTGCATGTCCCTAGCAGGTCCCTGAGATCATGTGACCAAGGCCTGCTGTCTGTCCCTCATACAAGGCTGAAAACAAAAGCTCCAGGTCTTAAGAAGTCTCTTCCCTTTAGCCTGCAGACCACTGATTCAGTAGATTTTCTTAAAAGCAATGGAAGACAGATCGTTTTAAAACAGCTTTTAATTGATTCTTTTGTTTTACTGTTTTAATGTGTCTTATTGTTTCTGCCCTGCTGAAAAAACCAGCATAGACCAGCATATGCTGGTTCCAGCATATGTTGTGTTTTGGTGCTGGTATGCTGGTCCATAGAGATCCATTAGTTCAACCAGCATTGACCAGCATTGAATCATGTTGGTCTACCAGCTAAACCAGCACCAAACCAGCATAGACCAGCACCAAACCAGCATAGACCAGCATTGACCAGCATATAAATCAAGACCATCATGATTTGTTTGCTGGTCTTTGCTGGTCTATGCTGGTTTGTTGCTGGTCTATGCTGGTTTGTTGCTGGTCTATGCTGGTTTGGTGCTGGTCTATGCTGGTTGAACTAATGGATCACTATGGACCAGCATACCAGCACCAAAACACAACATATGCTGGAACCAGCATATGCTGGTCTATGCTGGTTTTTTCAGCAGGGTGTGCAGCACTTCATGGTTTTTATCTTGATAAGTGCTTCATAAATAAAGACTTACTTAAATAGCATTCACGATAAGATAAACTGTTATCAGGGTAGAGTTAGAAACGAGCACATTCATAACGACAGGTGTATAGGATGCAGTTATTGTGAGTCAGTCTGGTACACAGAAGTCCAAACACACAATAAAGGCAGATTAACCACTCAGCTCAGTAGGACCAGGTTCCTTTATTGTCTTTTCCATTCAGCTCAGTCCACTCTGAGCCTTTATCTCTCACTTTCTCTTCCTAATACCTTTTTATCTCCAGCTTCTCTTCAGCTCACGGAGCTACCCCAACAAAAACACGAGTGCCTCTATTTGAGCTATAGGTTTACTCAGACTGTAATTTTAAGCTTCCTTAATCTGCAGCTCAGTTTCAGTCTGTGTTGGTATGTTCAAAATGTTTCTGCTCTGATAGGTGGATTATCAAGGTACAGTCAACATTTTACCAACATTAATCTCTTTAAAATGTTTCAACACTCCCTAAAAGAGTGAGAAATGGTAACAAACTGACTGAACTCAAAAGCCTCTGGCAGGTTTGTTTTTGCAACCTCACCATTTAAATACTCTGGTGAAGGTTCATGGTAATCCTGGTGGGTTCAGACTTGTTTTAGCTTCATTGAAGAGAATTAGCTTTTCCTACAAGGGACTTTTTCAAGAGAGGAGGAGGTCCGACGATGCACATCTTCAGGAATGAGATCAAAGTGTCCTGCATGTGGACCAGGACAGCAAAGACCCTAACGATCTTCTGAAGGGATGATTTGAAAACTAACGGACATTAATGAAGCTCTCACTACAGGTTTAAGGTTTAATCAGCATTTTTCTGCTCAAATTGAAAAAGGATGAGAAGCTAAACATCTTCATGGTATAACAAAACATTTGTGCTTGACACAATTAAAAACATGCTCCACTAAATGTCTGACCAGAGCGTTGAAGGTTAATTAAAATGCATGTTAAAATGAGACCAGGTCTGGGTCTAAACATGCTGATCGATTCATCACCGTTCACCAGCCGGATCCAGTTATTTGAAGAAAAAGATTCAAGGTGAAATACTGGAGCTCTTAGATAAACACTCTGTTAGGGATTGTTGTCTCTGCTTCAACGATTGTGTAATTTTCCTCAAGGGTAGCTTCTACTGCCAATAATGTACGTCTATATTTCCCCTTTAAATATATTAACTGACTGAACATCATCTATATTCATTTCTGCTCACTGATCCCCTGAAGACCCACAGCTGCAGCTCTGAGTTAAAGTAAATTATGATTATTTACTTCCAGTAACTTCATACTGTGAGAAATCCAGGAGTTTTTTAAATCTTCTCACCTGAGTTAGTAATTAAATCAATCTGAGTTATAGTAACGTTACAGCTGGTTTGATGTAAATAAACATTTTTGATCATTTCATTTCTGAGCCTCAGCTGCAGATTGAGAGCACTTCATGAATACTGCATGTCTCATTAGGCCTTCAGGCACAAATCACACACATTTGGATTTAATTTCAAATGTTTCTTCTAAGACAAATTTTTTGCCTCAAGTGAGGAACAGCATTCTGACCTGCAGAGTGTTGCATCAGATTTCCTGTAGTGTGACTCAGGATTCAGGTTTCAGATGATGGATCTTGTCATATATTTTTGTCCACAAGTGATTTTGTTTTCCTGCTTTATTTATTTATTCCTCCCAGAAGCAGCAGCTGAGCTGTCTCCTCGTGCGGCGTCACATTAACACCTGGGAGCTGCTCGCTGTGATTACAGACCGGTGCTGGTCAGCCATGTGGAGCCTCAGCAGAGCAGCTGCTGCTTCACATCCTTTCTACTAGAATAAGTGTCCATTCAGTTCCTCTAATGGACTCGTGGACGCCGGCTCTCTTGGTTCAATTTATTATCAAGGATTTGGAAAACAAAGGGATTTTTTATGACAAAATCCAGAGTGAGAAATGAAATGGGTCAAAATATTTGCAGGATAAGAAGTTCTCAGAGGGTTTCTGGCATAAACGTCTTAAATCCATCCACAAACAGTGAATTTATTTGAGGACAGCGGTGTTGCCATGGTGACAGTGACTGGTTTTCATTTAAAGCTGTCTGCAAACAAAAAGTATTTCCATGTATTGTTTTAACTATTCAGACTGTGTGTGTGTGCGTGCGTGCGTGCGTGCATGTGTGTGTGTGTGTGTGTGTGTGTGTGTGTGTGTGTGTGTGCGCGCGCAGGGCGAGCTACTACAGGAAGGGGGGGCGTGCCATGTTGCCGGTGAAGTGGATGCCACCTGAGGCCTTCATGGAGGGAATCTTCACCTCCAAAACGGACACATGGTGAGAATCCTGCACGGTTCTTTGAATGAAGCTCAGTTTTTCCATTTCTTTTGTCCTTCAGTGCAACAGTAGAGATGAGGCCCATAATTTTCCACTAATCCTTCTTCATCTCCCCCCTGCAGGTCATTTGGGGTGCTGCTGTGGGAGATCTTCTCTCTGGGCTACATGCCGTATCCGAGTCGCAGTAACCAGGAAGTGTTGGAGTTTGTAACCAACGGAGGAAGGATGGACCCGCCTAAAAACTGTCCTGGGCCGGTGTAAGTGCTGCTCATGTGTTCAACAGATCCTCTGATTCCTAATCAGCAAACATTAAGAGGCTGTTAGGTTTAAACCAAATGCAAACATGCATCCAAATTAACAACGTGCCGTTGAGTGGTGGTGGCCTTACATTTTGTGTCACAGTTCAAAGGAAGAGTTAAACATACAGTGGGGGAACTATGTATTTGATACCCTGCTGATTTGTCTAGAGTATAGAGGTCCATAATTTTCATTGTAGGAACACCTTAACCATGACAGAATCTACAAAAAAATTCCAGAAGATCACGTTGTATAATTTTTTAATAATTATTTGCACTTTATTGCAGGAAATTAGTTTTTGATCCCCAGCAGAAAAACAGATCTTAATATTTGGTACAGAAACCTTTGTTTACAATTCCATAGGTCAGATGTGTTCTGTAGTTCCTGACCAGGTTACCATCACTACAGCAAGGATTTTGATCCACTCCTCCAGATTCTCCAGATCTGTTAGGTCATATGTGTCAAACACAAGGCCCGCGGGCCACATGTGGCCCGCCACGTCATTTAATGTGGCCCGCGAGAGCTTAAAAGGTCTGAGTATTCAGAAATAAATAGGTAAAAAGCGTATTTTGACCAAAAACTACATTTCCCACAATGCATGTCAATTGTGTTACCCGCGACTTGACGGCTTACCGCCACTACAGGGCAGGGTGCACACAAGCAGTAGGCTGGTCCTCATGAGAACCAGATTTCGAACGCGCCTTTGCGGACCAGCGCTGCGCGGTCCCGATGGGAGACCCTCGATCTGACGAACTTCACATCCTGTTGCAGCTCAGTGAATGAGTCACATGACCTCTGAAGCTAGTGGACACACACGGTAGGACCTCCGCTCCGACACACACACACACACACACTCACAGCATCTCCAGTGCGCCATTACGCACAGCTCGGCGCGCGCTTTAACACACACACAATCACAGTACGTCCGACCCACGCACACAGCTCACACATGCCCAGTAGGGGTACAACAGGTCACAATCGATCCGTGATCAGAACAGATCACCCTCGTTGGTTCGGGACACGGTTTGCGATCCAGCTGGCTGCGCTCGCGCGCTTTACTAACTCCTCCCCGACCTGACAGCTCGCGCTCTCAAGCTGCTGATAAATAATTCCCCTCTGAGAAAGACGTTCATTTTGTCATCACATATCCAGTTCTCTCTGTCAGAATCAGTCATTTTAGTTAACCAGAACAAAAGATCACTGGTCGATTGTTGATCCATGATGCGTGTGCGCGCGTGGGGAGCTGCTGATCCTCCATCCCTCCGTCAGCTGATCATCCTCTTCCCTGATGGCAAACCAGATTAACCAGTTTCTGCCTAAAATAACGTGTTGTTTTGGACTTTTATACAAGCTGATGAACATTAATATTAACGGTGCTCAGTCAGAAACAATTAGAACACCTTGATCGTCACGCCTCCTCACCTGCTGCAGCTGTCTGACTGCAGTGAGGAAGAAACCGGGTCATCGCTCTGTCAGACCAGAGAGGTGACTAGTAGAAGGCTTTCAATATTGAATTGGTTTAAATATGTTTAAAAGTTTCATTTAAGCATCAGAATGACCTCATGAGTTAAAGTTTGTTTGAAATATTGAGCATTAAGCAGAAAAATGTTGAGCCAACAGCAAATCATCATCTTCAGCCTCAGCCCCCCCCCCCATGTGCGGACCAAACACCAGAGCCAGGTTCTCCCTTGAGGACATGTGATGACACATTGTGTGCACCCCTAACTATAACAAATGTTTTGATCAAAGTTATTATAACTCTGATGTATTTTTAATTCACTTGAATAGTTTGATCCTTGATTGATGGAGTTCAGTGGGTTTCATAACCTGACAAATCAAAAGGATTTATGTTCTAACAGAGCAACAAGCAAACCTATTTTTCATGCATTTGTAATGTTTTATCTTGTATAAGTAATAAATTCAGAGTTATGTAACATTAAGGAGTTGTTACATTTATTTTACATTTAATTTGGTTACATTTTTAAGTTATCTGGCCCTTTGAGGACAGCCATTATGCTGATGTGGCCCTCGGTGAAAAGCAGTTTGACACCCCTGTGTTAGGTTTTGGGGCTGTCACAGGGCAAACACTGAGCTTCAGCTCCTCCAAAGGTTTTCTATTGGGTTCAGGTCTGGAGACTGCTAGGACACTCCAGGACCTTGAAATGCTTCTTATGAAGCCTCCTTAGTTTTCCTGGCTGTGTTTCAGGTCATTGTTATGCTGGAGAACTCAGCCACGACCCATCTTCAATGTTCTTACTGAGGGAAGGAGGATGTTGTCCAAAAGCGATGTATGTCCCCATCCTCCTCAATACGATGCAGTTGTCCTGTCCCCATTGCAGAAAAACACCCCAAAGCCTGATGTTTACTGCGCCATACTGGGATGTGTTCTTGTGATTATAATCATCCTCCTCCTTCCTCTAAACACAGCGAGTGGAGTTTATACCCAAAGTTATTTTGTTCTGATCTGACCTCGTGACCCATGCCTCTTCTGGGTCCTCCAGCAGGTTTTTGGTAGCTGCTAATGGTAACCTTTGACCCTGTGGTCCCAGCTCTCGTCAGGTCATTGACCAGGTTGTCTCATGTAGTTCTGGGTTGATCCCTCACCTTTCTCGTGAAAGGCCAGATCTTGCATGGAGCTCCAGTCTGAGGAAGATTAAAAGTCATATTGAGTTTCTTCTATTTTCTAATAATTACACCAACAGTTGTTGCCTTCTCACTAAGCTTTTAGCCTGTTGACCTGTAGCCCACCCCAGCCTTGTGTACATCTACAATGTTGTCCCTGGTGTCCTTAGAGAGCTATTTGGTCTCCATATTGGAGAGGTTGGCTTTTGATTAAAGCGGCTCTCTGGAGCATTTTTCTCTGTATCAAAGTTTTCTAAATGTTTTAAATGATATTTCAGGTCTAAACTATGATCTATGGGTTGAGTTCCACAACATCTGTCATTCTGATGAAGACCCTCCTTCCTCCTAGAGACCCCTTTCCATTATTTCTTGCCGCCGACATTTTTCAGCCAATGAAATTCAAATGTCTGCATTCTCTCAACATGCACGCGCATCGACCAAACCTGTACCAGTAGGGGGCGCTGTCATACAGGACGCTCCGTGTGTTTCTCTGCCGTCTCAGCCGTTCACTGAGGACTCACGGCTCATTTCTACTAAAAACCTACCCATTCTCCAGATAAAGACGGATTTATTTTTATTTTTAAACCTTTCACCTCACAGAATGGCAAGGCTTGACAGGATTATGCGTTTATTTTGGTCAGAAAGTTCATCCAGGGCCGAGTCAAGTTCAGCTTCAGAGTCCAGCAGCAGCTCTCTGCTAACAGAGCTAATATCAGAAGCAGCAGGGACAGAGAGGGCTCTTCAGACCCTCGTAGTATTGTTGGAATAAGATTGTGAACTGTGAGTGATTAAACCCTACACATTGAGCGGTACAGTTCATGTCCGAAGTATATGCGCCGCGTGCACGCGCGCACACGCGACCGGACGCGCGTGTCGAGATGTTTTGAGGAGGAGCCTTTGGACGCTAGATTCAAAAACTGCTCTCCTGATGAAATCCTCCGGAGTGCCGCTTTAAGTGAGTGTGTGGATCTGTTATACAGGTTACCAGTTCAAACAGGTGCAATTAATACAGTTAACGAGTGAAGAATTGGCAGGGCTTTTAAAAGATGACCTAACAGATGTGAGAGCCACAATTCTGCTGGTTGGTTGTGATAAAATGCTTATTTCCCCCGGTGTAGCAGGGTTTTGTTACCCAGTTCTGACTCAACAGAAGCTCAAACACCTTTAAAACCCTGAGTTCTACAACAGTGGTTCTGGTAGTTTCAGTGACATTCTTACCTCCTTGCTTCACTTTGCTCCACTTCTCTGGGTCTAGGTCATGGAGCAGCATTCCAAGTGTCTAGAATTCCAGACCTGTGTCCTCCGATGGGACGATGGGATGGGAGAGATGTAGTTCCCCCTGCTTGTCCAAGGTTGACCCTGGGCCTCCTGCATGGCAGGCCATGCCCAAAACATCATAGGGATGAGTCCAGGAGGCATCCTGACCAGATTTGAAGGGTTACTGGGATCCTGCCCTGGGGCCAGGCCTGGGGTTGGGGTTTGTGAGTGAGTGTCTGGGGTTTCATCCATGGGGCCTAGCCTGAACCAGTTAACATGGGTTAATCTAACTGTGGCTCCCTTACCTGCAAGTACTCGCTGCAGAACCAGAAAGGTGGAACTGCACCAGGATCAGCCTCGCCCATTCAACCAGAGTCAGCCCAGCCCAGCCCAGGTTATGGTTAGGGCTAGGGCATGGCTGAACCTGGTGCAGCTCCACCTTCTGGTGCAGCTCCACCTTCTGGTTCTGCAGCGAGCACCCTCTCACTACCTGCAGGAGGAACATGAAGGGTCTGGTGCATTGTGGATCAGGTAGCAGACCAAGGCGTTGGTAGTTCGATACCTGGACATGGAAACTGGCTTAGTGAGAGTTCACATCGAAAGTTGTTTTGTAGATCATTTGTTGCATTTTCTACTCAAAGTTCTAACAAATAATATTGTAGAAAATGAAACTCTATTCACACTGAGATGTCATTCATAAACAGCAGCAGGTTGTAGTAATAAAAAGTGATGGAAATAAAAATCCATAAAGGAAAATCAGCATTTCCATAGTAACTGTAAGTTGTTTCAATCTGTTTGTGTCAAAACAGAACATCTGAAACTTTTAATTCCACAAGTTTATTCCTCTCTGATTCTGTCTCATGAATTACTTTAATGAGCACATGAATATTCTCTGATGTACAAAGGTTCTAATGAAGTAAATTAGAATGATCAGTTAAATGGACTTCTCAGGAAATTAGGAGGAAACACATCTGTAGTTTAATATTTCTGATGGAACAGGTTGTATTTGTTTCATGTTTTTGTGCAGAAAGTCATGTAAGTTAATAAGGCTGAAAACTTAGTTTTTTTCTTCGCTTCACTTTCCTCCACTTATCTGGGTCCGGGACACAGGGCAGCATACAAAGTAGGGCATCCCAGACCGCCCTCTCCCCGGCCAGCTCGGAGATGTTTTCCTCCAGCTTGTCCTGGGTGGACGCTGGGGCCTCCTGCCAGCAGGACATGCCCAGAACAAGTCCCCAGGGAGGCATCCAGGAGACCTCCTGACCAGATACCTGAACCACTTCAACTGGCTCCTCTCGATTTGGAGGAGCAGTGGTTCTACTCAGTCTCTCCCGTATGTCTGAGCTCCTCGTCCTATCTCTAAGGCTGAGCTCGGCCTCCCTGCAAAGGAATTTTGTTTTGGTTACTTGTATCCACGGTCTCATTGTTTTAGTCATTACCCAAAGCTCATGACCATAGGTGAGGATTGGGATTCTCCACACCACGGCTCCGCCTAGAAATTCTGTCTGTAAAGATTATGAACAAAACTTGTGACAAAGGCCAGCCCTGGCAGAGTCCAACTCTCACCCGAAACAGGTCAGACCAGACCAGACTCACACCCCTTTGATACAGAGACTGGCCCTTAACAAATGGCCATCCACCTCATACTCCTGGAGCCCCCCCACCCCCCACCCCCATAGGGTGCCTCTGGCAACATGCTCATAAGCCTTCTCCAGATCCACGAAACACATGCTGACTGGTTGGCCAAACTCCCATGCCCCTTCCGGCATCCTGCCAAAGGATAAGAGCTGCTCACAGTTCCAAAGCCAGGATAAAACCACATTACCCCTTGTAGCATTATAAACTGTTTAAGTTTGTTTAGGTGCACACTTCTGTAAGTTTAATCAGTTAGCTCTGTCGGGTTTACACGGACGGCTCAGAGTCGGATACCGGGGCATACAACTGATGGTTTTACAGGAATCTAGGTTCTATAAATGTCACAGTGAGTAGATTATGTACCTTTTATCGACGAATGGAAGACTGAGTCAGGTATAAAGACTTTACAGAATTTATTATAAAAGACTGACGGACGAACAGTTACAAACAGATTAGCAGAGGTAGCAGTGTTTAAGCTTTTGTCAACACGATGGTCTGGTGTTCTAAGTTGATCTTAATATAAGTTTTAATGACCTGAGTCTGTGATGTTAAGACTAGGGGCATTTTAATTTAGATTGAGGACTAAGTGGAGGAGTTATTTGATGGATAAGTTACGGTGTGCAAGCTTATCAACAGAGGCCTTCAGTTTTACCAGAGAGTGGTGACTCGCTGAGCTGTCGGTCCGATGGTTCAGTTCCGGCATCAGGTGGGCGATCGTTTGAAGGTGGAATTCCCCCTCGATCATCAGGTCCTGTCGGGGGCTCGAGGCCGCCTCTAGGCTGCGGAAGTGTCCGGGATCCGACGCTTAGAGACCCCATCTCTGGTTGTTAGCATTGACGGCTAACTTCCCCATGTTTGGCGTGGAGGTCAGACTGAAGGTGTCTGTCCTCAGAGGGGAGCAGTGATCAACGGCTCAAACGGGGCTGTGGTCCCATACAGGGAAGCCGGCAACTTAGGAAATAGCTCAGTTGTGTAGCAGGTGACAGCTGAGCGTCTGGTCTCAGTGTAGGCTGACTGAGAACTCAATTCTTCCGGCTTGGAAGGAGCTAAAATGGAGTCGTGTGCTGATGTGGACCTATGGGAGAGGTTCTATCAAGTCACATGACTCAAGCCTTTAAAACCATATTACCTAATACTGATTTAACCTTAGCAAAGTAGAAATATGAAATAATACTGAAGCTGGATCAAACATTCATAACACTGTAAGAGAAAGTGCATTAATCATTTAAAGACATTTCTGGACAGTGGATTAAAAGTAGTGTCGTTTAGAAAGAGACATCAGGAAGCCTTTGAGTTTATTATTACTAAAGAGTCCTGTGGAGGTCTTCCGGGAAAACGATCTGGACCTGGAGGAATGTTGATTCAGGTCAAAACATGATAAAAGAGTCATTGTAATCCAAGTTATTGGGAAAAAGATGATTATTGTTTGTGTGATGTCAAGGGGTCAGAGGTTATAGCGTATTTGATAACGCTACACCCTCACTGACCAGACCCTCTTCTCCAGTACCTTGGAGTAGATCTTTCTTGGGAGGGTGAGGAGTGAGATTTCTCTATAGTTGCCCCCTCCCCCTCCCAAAAAAAAAGGCATATCAGCCAATATAACTAGATCCAGCGCCTTGAGAGACCCAGGATGGATCTTCTCAATGGCCAAAGCTCTGCTTCTGCATTAATGTTTGACCACCTCAGTGACTTCTGCCCCAGAGACTGGTCAGTCTAGCCCCATGAGTTGCTGTTATGCACATAAGCACAGACAACAGTCAGGACCTATTTCCAACCCAAGTCTCGTGTCTGGGAATCAGACTTGGTTTGCTGCCGATCCACAGGTGGACAAACACACGTAGATCTGTAGCACATCCCAGGTTATCACCCACCTTTACCCGCTATTCCTCTTCAGATTTATGGGTCACAACTCTGCAGTCTTTTCTTTTTTGTGGTAAATCGAGGTTTCAAGCTATGAAACTGTTGCAAGCACAAAAGTAGGAAAGTTGATCGGCTCTTAAATTACAACTCAGACTTTTGTTGCTCCTGTAATCTCCATCATCCATTTAGCAATCATTTAAACTAGTGGGAGGTCATGCTTGAATTCTGCATGAAAACAACCAGGACAGCTATTAAAGAGCATTTAGTTACAATCGATCTCACTGGCATTTGTTAAATAAATCAGAGGAACAGAGCTGGAGAGCCTCTGAGCTCTGCAGCTGCTCAGAGGGGGAGTAATTTGTTTCTGCTTTGTGTTTTTCAGGTATCGTATAATGACTCAGAGCTGGCAGCACCAGCCTGAAGACAGGCCCAACTTCTCTACCATCCTGGAGAGAATCGACTACTGCTTACAGGTGAACGGTTTGCTGAAATTCTGGTAGTTTTAAAAGGGAATATTTAACAGATTTGATTTTTGGCACAAACTCCATTTTTCTTGTCCACTAATTTGCACCTAAAACTTTTGTACAAAAGCTAAAAACATCATGCTTCTCATAAAAAATGTCATTTCAGGACCCTGATGTGGTGACCACGCCACTGCCTGTGGAGTACGGACCCATTCCTGAGGAGGAGGAGCCAGTTCCTGTTCGTCCTGATGACCCCTCAGCTCCAGCGGTGATGGTGAAAGCCCAGGTGCCTGATGGGGAGGCTCCACAGCCACCCCCCTCCTACCCAGGAGAGGACAGAAGAGGGGCGGAGCACATGGCATCGGAGGCCAAAGCACAGACATCAGTTCAGCCCCAGCCATGCATCCACCAGCCTCATACTCAGACACCCATCACCATGACAACCACCAACATTGTCACCTCCGTTGCCCCAACCTCACTCACTGCCAAGGCAGCCCATGTCGCCACCCAGCCTGAAGGGGGCCACATAAACCTGGCCTTTGCCCAGGGCCACCCCCAGGAAAAGGAGGGCCACGAGAAAAACACCAGTCTGTGGAACCCCACCTATGGCTCCTGGTTTCTGCAGCAGCAAAGGAAGCAGCAGCAGCAGCAGAGGCAGGGTGGGGTGGGGGGACCAGGGGGCAGCACTGCCAGGGTGCCCGGAGAGGGGCAGGAGCAGGTGGGCAGGACTGTGGCCGAGGTGGCCGGGGCGTTGGGCCTCCAGCACCAACACAAGCAGTTCCAGCACCAACTGCAGCTGCTGCACCATCAGCAGCAGCAGGGTTTCTGCAGGCCACTGTTACCCCCACCACCCCCACCCGCTGCCCAATCACCTCTTCTGTTAGATTCCACGGCTTTGCCTCCAGTTCCACTCTACAGACTGAGACGGTTCCCGTGTGGGAACATCGGCTACGGATACCAGGAACAAGGTCTACCACTGGACGCCACCCACACCAACCCCCCTCCACCACAGCAAGGCACGTCTGTGCTGTCCTCAGCAGCCCACCAGAGGGGGGCCTCCATCGCCAATCCGATGGCTTTGGGTCGTTCAGGCATGTCCGAGGACAGCCGCCCGCTGCTGGTTACCATGGGAACAGTGCAAGACCCAAGGCTGCCCCGGATGGAAGGCCACAACGCCACCGTGCTTTAGCCCCAACGTTCAGCCATTTTCCACCCCCCCACCTCTCCATAAGGAGCCTTTTACAGGACGACCTCTGAACTACTTTAAACCCCCACAGAACTCAAAGCACATGAACAGAGCGGTGACAGAATACAGAGTAAAGGATCATTTTAAGAGTTTAAAAAAATATGTATTTTTTCATCAAGTGAAGCTTGAACCCTGAGTGGACAAACTGAAGACGATGAAGTCGTTTTCTTTTACCAGACTGAAGAACCCTCGGTGAACAGTTTGATGACTAGAGTTAAACCGTTGGCTCGACTGCAGAACCTTCACACTGTTCCTGTTCCTTTGGGGGGAAATTACTTGTATCAGACTATTTTTCAAGAATTTCAAAAACTCAAAACACCAGAGAAATTTCTACTGAAAAAATACTGGAGGAAAAACAGTGTTTGTTGATGTTTGCTTGCCTGCTTATTTATACATTTGTTTATTTATTATTTCAAAGTGGCACTATAAAATATTACAGAAAACTCATTATTTGACATTAACTGGTTTTAACTTTAGTTGTTTATCTGAATTAACATTTTATTAATACCTAGCAAAAAACATTTGAACAATCCCAAAAAGGTAACTCAGGTTACAGACGATTTCTTTAAGGAGTTGATTTTTGTCGTTGTTCATGTTCAAATTAACTTGTATTTCATGACTGTTTTTGATCGCGAGGCTTAATCTGCATATTTACTTTCACAGGATGGGTGGAAAATAAATGTGTGAAAAGTTTTAACAGCTTTTACTCCACATCTGAATGAAAACCCCAGAAGGCACATTGTGTTTACATGCGTCTGGACTTAAAGTCGGTTTTTCTTTAAGTTTTAGCTCGACGGTATTCCTGTCAGTTCATCTGCTGTAAAGAGACGAGCCGTCACGACGCTCAGAAATTAAGATAATTGATCATCTGTAAGCAAAAAGTCAATATCGGCTGAGAACTTGTTTTGTCTCCAGTGCCTGTGTTAAACCACGTCCACAGCTCACCTGTTTGATGTATAAAACCAGCTGCACCTGTAAATGTTGTAATTATAATGTATTGTATTATGGTAAAAGCTGTACATTGCCCTTCAGAAGACATTCGCCAAAATTAATAAATTACTATATAACAGCTGCATTTGCCATTTTTTCTTTCAGAGAGTAGAAGAGCAGGAAACGAGGGAACAAAAGGGCACGAAGAGGACAAGTCTCTACAGAGAAAAATCAAATAATCCTTATAAAGATGCCAGACTGGTTTTCACTGACATTCAGTCTGACCTTCGCTCCAACATCGAGTGTTGAAACTTCAAAACAACAAAGATCAGGACATTCTCAGCAGCTTCCCTCAGACAAGGTGGTTCATTCTGTTGGTTTTAATCCTGACCTCAGTGAAAACATCTAACACCACTAAACTACACAACGATGGAAACTTGCTGATCACAACTTTCTAGGCTGATTTCTCCTTCAGAGCCTCAACAGGTCCGTCTGACTTAAATCTGAAGTTTATCCTATTAACAAACCAGAACATACAGTCACTGGTCAGTTGCTTGTTAAATATTGAATCAACCAATCACATGACAGCAACCTCATACCTATGAGTGTAGACGTGGGGAAGACAACATGCTGAAGTTCAGCCTGAGCATCAGCATAAAGAAGAAAGCAGATTGAACATGGCGTGGTTGATAATGCCACCATGGACCAGAACCTCTGAGGAATGTTTCAACACCTTGTTGAATCTACAGCATGAATTAGTTCAATTCTGAAGGCTAATGTGGCCAACCTGGCACTTCATTTGTAACGCAGTGCAGCTGTACTCAGATTTGCTGCAGCAAATTTACCAAAGTGCTGGTGAACGGACAGCTGAGCACCATGCAGAGGAGTTTTTTAGTTTAAGTTGACAACATCCGCTAATAATCAGCCAGCAGCGACTGTAGGAAGAGCTGGTTTGATCTCAGGAGAGCATACTGGTAATAAACATGCAAAGCAGTAAGGATCAGGAGCCATAAAGACAAAATACTAGTTCATTATATTCCATCCTGCAGATCATTTGAAGCCTTTAGATGAGAAACCAGTAACAAGTTGTTGTGCTAAACAAAAATAAAAAAACAAAACGGGCATTTGGTGACAAATCCCTGCAGCTCATTCTGGTTATTTAGATGAGTAATAAGCAGGATTATGTGCAGCGAGCTGGTCATTAACATACCTCAGCTCTGTGGAGGTGAGGAGAGACCCAACAGGATTATCCCTCGATTGTAAACATGAACAAAGAGCTGTGCCAGAATGAATTTATCTAGAAAAACTGGATTCCTCAGGTGCCAGATGTTCCAGCTGTTCTCCTCCCCATCGTGTTAAAATTAGCCTGATGTGACTTCACGGTCTAACTGAGACCGTTTGTCTCCCACCAGCTCAAAGTGCTGATGGTGGATCTGAGCTCCACAGCCTGCTGGTGAACCAAACCAGCTTCATTTACCTCAAAAGAAAAGAAAGTGTTCAGACTTTTTACAATTGTTAAAAAAAAGAAGCAAGCTTCTTCTAACTAGAAAATCCAGAAACAAGAGTTTGTTCAAATATAAGCATAAAGAGCGATGGCTGAGAGAGAGAGAGAGAGAGAGAGAGAGAGAGAGAGAGAACATAACCGACTGTTGGATGGATAGAGATAAAAATAGATCGATCAGTACAGAAGTTTGAACCCTTTCTGTTTCTCACAGTCTCCAGAGAGCTGAGGCGTCAGACTCAAACCGTTTGAACATCAGCAGAAACCTTCACACTATCATCAACAATAAATGAGCTGATGCCCTCTTCAAATTAAGAATTTACAACCTTTTTCACCACAACTAAAGAAACTACAGTAACAGTTCACTAAAGTCAAAATCAAGATACGAGCCATTAGTTTAAAAACACTGCTGGAAGAAAAAGCAGAAGTTAATTGTAGCTGATGACATCAGCAGCAGCTGGATGTGCTACAGCAGCACTGCTAAACTAGAGACTAGACTAAACCTGGGCTGCAGACATGATCCCACAGCAGCAGCGTGTCCTGATTACTCCATCTGTTGTTGACAAACGCTGCTAGTCCACCTCCTTCGCTTTTCCTGCTCCTCTTTAAGTCTGTCAGCTCGTCTCGTCTGAGATCAGAGAGACGGATCAGATCTGTTCTTCACTCAGGAATAGGAATACCAAATCACCTAAAAGGGCTGGCTGCTTTTAGTGAGACGTTTCTGTACCCTTTAGTCTTGGTCCGTTTTTGTACCTTATGAAGTTGTACTATCTGAAGAACAGTCATCCTTCCTAAAACAGAAATGTTCCCTTAAAAAGGGATCGGCTTATTCTCAGTCCGTTATCATACTTAGCGCCCTCTGGTGGTTAGGAATAGAACTAGTATTAGGTCACATCACATCTCCCTCTTTTGACTTATTTTTCCCCCATAACCTTTTCTTTTACAATAAACATTTCTTTATAGTTCCCATAACAAATCAGATTAGGAATTCTTGCTCTTCTGTGAGTAAAGTTATTAACATCAACACTCTCTTTGTCATCCTTTCCTCTGATTTTCTGAACATTTAACACAATCTGTTTAACAACATTCAACTTCTTTTCAGGTATCTAGTGCTCAGGCAGTAACAAAGTCCTTAAACCTGACAGGGGGTTTAACAACTCTCCCTGCCATGGTTCGCTGTGTAGGCTTGGGGTTTAAAGATGGAGAAGCAACTTTAGGACCCAGTGTGTCATCGGCAACTTGATTAACATCAGAGTTGCACACCACACTGGATGATGAACCCACAGTCTCTTCAGACGGAGTCTTTGGAGTTCCTGGTACACGCTGAATATGTCTCCTGTTTCTGCGAGTGACGTGTCCATCTTCGTCTTGCACAAAATAAGAACATGGTTCTGAGTCTGAGCTATAACTTTTGCAGAAGTCTCCCAGCTTCTCTGTCCGTCCAGCTTGACTCTCTGATCTGGTTGCAGTGCAGGCAGTGGTTGAGCTGAATGACGTCTGTTATAGAGAAAACAGACTATGAATCCTTAGTTTTCTTACCAGCCTCCTGAACAGCAGAATAGTCTATTTGACTGGCAAAGATTCTTTTCAAGCAATGGCTCACTGACTAGTGATGGATGTGCAATTTCAATGTCACGCAAAAAAATAATCTACCACACGTTATGATGGTCTCATGATAAAAAACTTAGTTTCCTTAAAAAAAACAACAATAGTTGATAAACAGTTAATGACATGTTTAGAGGCAACCTGGTGGAACGATCTCTACAGACCCAAAGAATCCTCACTTTGTTCTGTAGAGGATGTGAAGACTCGTCCATGTTCTTCAGCTTATACAGAACTGTTCAAATAATAAGTTTGTTATATTTTAATGAAGCTACTTCATAAAAATACTTGAATGAAAGTGAAAAAAGAAGGCATGACTTTGGTCACATGACTAGCGATGGAGGTGACGTAACTTCGGCAAGTGGTGGAGATCCATACGCCATCTTCATGCAGCCAGGTCCTCTTGTTGACTTCTGCAAAAACATAGCTGAACAAAAAGGAAGGCTGCTGGTTTATTAATCCTGAGGAAGTGAGAACAGAGTGGAGCGCGGACATTCAGAAAGATAAAAAAAGAAAAGAGTTCAACCAGAAATCAACATCCTCATGGTCAAACATCAACCAGACTTAGCAACGTGGTCGATAGGTGATGGAAGAAATAAAGAATGAACAAACACTACGTTCAATGTCAGGAACAATAAGAAATCTGAACGAAGTCAACCTGTTTCCTTCTGATTTCTTTCATCTGCTCTACTTTATCTTATCGTGTTAAGACTAATTATAGCCGTTGTCTCTGGATCTGGCTCTAATAAGGAGGACGTGACTGTAAACATTTATAGAATAATTTAAAATGGCAAAAACTCTTAAATCAGCAGCAAAAACTTCCAACAAACGGAACATTTTAGTATCAAAGCAGGAAAACAGTGAGTCACCTGAAGCCTTTCATTAAGTCAAAAGCTATGTTCAAGTAAATAAAAATACAAATCCTGCTGTAACCGAGTTCAGCTCCTCTATGATGTCCGACTCCTCGCTGCACTCACCTGCATTTACATTTAGAAATCATTCTCCCAAGTGCCTCAGCTCAAAGCAGTAATAACAACACGGTGTGGGTGTGGGTGTGTGTGGGTGTGTGTGGGTGTGTGTGTGTGTGTGTGTGTGTGTGTGTGTGTGTGTTATGATTTATAATAGAATGAACAGTAATTGAGTCAGTGGCGCCTCCTTCCTGATTTCTGTATATTTGTCACACTGGAATGTTTCAGATCAAACTAATTTAAACATTAGACAAAGATGACAAGTAAACAAAATGCAGGTTCTAAATGATAATGTTCATTATTGAGGTCATGTCCCTATGTGGAAAAGTGACTCCTCCCAGTAAGTGGTTGGGAGCAGCAGCACTACAGTCAGCTGTTTGTGAGCCTGAGTCTGTTACAGGCTGTGGAGGAATCCTGGCTGCACTCATCTCCACAGATATGTTGTAATTCAGTCTCTTTTCCAGCATCTCAGTCAGATTTGACCAGGCTGCTCCAAATTAATTCTTCTTTTTGTTTTTTTTTTAAACTAAACTGGATCACTGTCATAATGCAGCAGAACCCAGGTGAGCTTCATCTTGAGGTCAGGACATTCACCTTGAGAGTGTTTTAGTGAACAGCAGAACTCTCTTTTACCACAGGAAGTCTTCCTGAGGCAGTAACACAGGCCCAGACCATCACACTACCACCATGTTTTAGTGTTGGTAAGATGTTCCTTATCTGAAATGCTGGTACTTTAACTCCAGATGTAGCGGACCTCATCAGTCCTCTGAGTATTTTCTCAAAAACCTTGGTGACCATCGATGGTTTTCTGGTAAATTCGAGATGAACTCTAATGGTTTTGGTGTGGGAGCTCTGCCATGCAGGTCATTCTGCCCAGTCTCTTTCTAATGGTGGAGTTCTCTGGGTGTTGTGAGGTCTGTTGTGACCTCTTGGATGAGTCGGCGCTGACCTCCTAGGGTAACTTAGAACTCCTGGGAAGGTTCATCGCTATTCCATGTTTTCACCATTTGTGGATAATGGTTCTCACTGTGGTTCTTTAGATTCCCACATCTTCAGAAAAACCATTTCCAGACAGAGCTCTCAATGACTTTGTTTCTCATATGTTCCAGATTTTCCTTGGATCACGACTTGTCTGGTTTTTGAGGATCTTTTGGTCTTTTGTCAGTTGATGAGAACAGGTGTGGCAGTAATCAGGTCTGGGTGTGGCTAGAGAAACTGAGCTCAGCTTCCCAAAGATGTGACACACCACAGAGATCTCCCTCCTCTAATAATAAACTTTCATTTAGAAACTATATTTTGTTCTCACTTGCGTTATTACTAGACACCACTGAAAATCTGTTGGACTTTTCTGCCAAAAAGTCTCTTTTCAGGTCTCATTTAAACATAATTAAATCAAAAAATAAAACTGCGGTTTGTGGAGTTTGACACCTTTTCTAACACAACAAATGAAGCTCAGAACAGCCATGAATCTGCTCATCTCTGGTTCTTTAACAGGTCTGCTGTGTTTGACTGGAGAATATGTTCATTAAAGAGCAGCAGAGGGAACTAGACATGACAAAACCGCTGATAAAACTTTTAACTGCAGCAAAATGGTTCATTACAGAATTTAACAAATGAGAATAAACTGTGCTGCGCTTTGCCACCTATTACTATGAAGTTAATGAGGGTTTTAATCATGCTGTGTTGAAAAAGACAAATATATTCAAAGAAACCTCTGAGGCATTTTATTCCTTCCCTACAGGAAAACCAAGACATGGATTTTTACACCTTTTGATCTATTAAATTACCCACTTTTAACTAAATGAACTCATCTGTAAACAACAGTCTGCATTTCATCCTGTAACTTATTCAAAATTAATGCTAACATTAGAACAAAGAGTGGCTGTAGCTCCCGCTTGTGGTAGCTAAAAATAATGCAACTTAACTCAACAGTAACCTTACACAAGCAGCAGCAAACCTTTATTCTTTATAGACGAGCTAACAAAACATCGTTAGCCATAGACTGCTACAGAGAAGCAAAAAAATAACAGATACTAAATATCTTTTTCTTGTTCCTGATTACATACATGCTAGTGTTAGCACTGCAGCACAGCTAGCATCAACATGTTTAAAGAGAAGTGTATACTTTTTATACCAGGTTGTGTTTTTGGAACCAGAGTCTGAGCTCTCAGGATGTCTGGTTAAGTCCCACCTATCTGCACACAACCTTCTCTTATCATTTACTGATTGTAAAGGATTTTTTTTTTTTAATATCAAGTTTTGATTATTTTTTAAATCACATTTCGTTTCCAATAATATTTTTTAAACATGTCTAATGAAATCTAAACATATAAAGTTTGATCTAAAACAGAACCTATAGGGTGGAGAGATCCACTAACATCTCAGAGAACCTTTGATGATAATTCTCAGTCCATTCAACCCTATAATGCCAAATATATCACATCTGATATACCTATGTCTATGTATCTGATACCTCTACATCTTTATGAGTGCATTCCTCAAAAACCTGCTGTGAGATCTTATATAATAATAATAATAATGCATCAGTTTTATATAGCGCTTTTCTTGGTCACTCAAAGATGCTTTACAGAGTTGCATTATTCATTCACACAGTCATTCTCACCGGTGGTGGTAAACTACGACAGACGTCTGTAGCCACAGCTGCCCTGGGGCAGACTGACAGAAGCGAGGCTGCCATTCTGCGCCATCGGCCCTTCTGACCACCACCAACATTCACACACAGTCACACTCACATTCACACAGGCAAGGTGGGTGAAGTGTCTTGTCCAAGGACACAACGACAATCTAACCCAGCCAGAGCTGGGGATCGAACCGGTGACCCTCCGGTTACCAGACCGGCCACTCTCCCAACTGAGCTAGTGCCGCCCCATATATGTATTTATTTATTTATTCACCGTATGTTTTAGGAGGATGAAACCCTTGAGATGAGACATCTCGTTTTCGAGGGGGTCCTCCTTTAATACAACAAACAAAATTTAGGACAGCAAGTAACTAACAACAAATACTCAATTACATACATGTACATAGAATATTGACAAGATAATGAAAATAATTTATACATTAATTCAAAGAAAGAAAAAGTAAAAAAAATAAAAATAAAAAATATAAACAAACAAAACCACTAACTGAACCAATGTCACATAGCATTATTCACAAACAGTCTCTCACTCACACATTGCTCACTAATTCCCTTTAAAAATAATTTGGATTAAAAGTAATTAGGAGTATGGCTCAGTTTCACCAGTAACAAATTACATGCAGCACATCATAAATTAAAACTATTACAGACTGGTAAAATGTGTAAATAAACAGAATTCTTAAATAAACGAAAAGACGTGATGGACCGTACATGAACAGGGAGGTTGTTCCAGTCCAATGGAGCTTTGACTCTAAAAGCAAGTCTTCCAACTTCCTTCTTAAATGAAGGGACGACAAAACAAATCTGTGTTTGACCGGATGCTGTACTGACACTCAAAAGGAACAAAAAAAGTTTTTAAATAATCAGGAAAGTTAAAAAAAATATACATTTAAAAATAAACAACAACCAATGAAATCTACGTCTTTCCTTTAAAGGAAGCCAGGACAAACTTTCAAACATAGAACAGTGATGAGTAATAAAGGGACAACGTAACACAAAATGACAACTACTGTTGTAAACAACATCTAGTGGATGGAGACAGGATGCAGTGGTGTTTTGGTAAATTATGTCTGCATAATCGAGGACTGGAAACAACAGTTGAGTAGCTATATTTTTTCTAACTAAAATCGAAGCAGTTAATTGACTGATATGTTTTTAACTGAAAATTAACTTTACTAGTGACTGATTGAATGTGTGCTTTAAAAGAAAGATCAGATTCTAGCCAAACGCCTACATATTTTACTTTGTCAACACATTTTAGATGTGAAAATTCTAAAAAATGTAAGTTGAGAGTTCCAATGATGGCTGAAGCAGACTTATACTGTATCTATGAAAAAGTAGAGCATAAGATTTAGATTAAGGATGATTCTGTTTCTGTTGTCGTTAAACCAGTGCTGTAAGCTATCAAAATTAGACTGAAGACACTCCTGAATTTCAAATGTGGTGGACTTAGAACAGTATAGAATGGTGTCATCAGCATGCAGATGCACAGAACATGTGGGACAACAAAGAGGAAGGTCATTAATAAAAACAGAAAAAAGCAACGGCCCAAGCGAGGATCCTTGAGGAACACCCCTAGAGACTCACCGTAGTTTAGACTGAGCTCCTTTCAACGAAACATTGAGAACGATGATGAAGGTAAGAACTGAACCAAAGTAAAGAGTATCTAGATAAACCAATAGCATTTAACTTATCCAAAAGCAGGTAATGATCCACTAAATCGAAGGCTTTAGTGAAATCCAAGAAAATGGCCCCAGAGAGTAAACTCTCATCAAAACCATGAAATATATCATTGGTGAATTTAGTCAAAGCAGAAGTAGTAGAGAAATGTTTCCTGAATCCAGACTGGAATGGAGAGAGTATGTGTAAAGCAAAATTGTGCCATGATTTTTGATTATTAATTTGTTTTTTATATGTTCGAATAAATACCAATACCAAAGGGTTCAATACCGAAGGGTTCATTGACACCTAAATAGCTATAGAGTTGATTGAAAACTATCTTTTCAAATATTTTAACAACAGTTTATTATTGCTATTGGTCTATAATTGTTGAAATCACAGGCATCTTCTCCCTTAAATAAAGGAGAAATTTTAGTACATTTCGACACTAAGGGGACTGAGCAAGTATTAATAGAGAGATTAAAAAGTACAGCTAATGGAAGAGCAAGTTCTTGAACTGCAACTTTAATAAACGTACTCTCTATTCCATCTGGACCAGGAGCACATGAAGATGACAGTGAACGGATTGTTTGTAAAACCTCAGAGGGAAAGATCTGTGAAAATGAAAACCTGCTAGAAAAAGTCTGTGACCTAAAACATGACCCAGTCGAGTAAGTAGCTGAATTAGTCTGATGAATTAGAGAAATGAAGGCTAAAGCCCTCCACGATGTCATCTGTATTTATCCCTCTGGTGGAGGATCCAGGTACTGCAAGGGGCATGTGTCCATTTCATTGTTTGTTTTAAGAAAATGTAATAAGGGTTTTTATTAGCTCTATTTTTAAAACAAAATAATCTGAATATTATTTCATGCATCAGACAGCTAAACAGTCCTTCATCAGGGGCTGCATGGTGGTGCAGTTGTTAGCACTATTGCCTCACAGCAAGAAGGTCGCAGGTTTGAATCCCAGCTGTGACCTTTCTGCGTGGAGTTGCATGTTCTCTCCATGCATGCGTGGGTTTCCTCTGGGTACTCCGGTTTCCCCCACAGATCACAACATGCCCTATAGGTTAAACATTCTGCGTAGCTTTGGATAAAAGCATCTGTTAAATAAACATGAACATCAATGTGAAGAGAATTCAGAGTAGAGTCCACTCTACCATCACTTAACCTTAGTATCAAAGACACTCAGACCTTAGATAGGTGATCCCCTCACCCCGTTTTTACTTTAATAAGATAACTCCGTTACACAGCAGTCTGAACTAGCGTGTTTAGAGTACTTCTTTTAAAACTGACACTTATATTTATTTTGAGGTTCAACATATCTTCATGGGCGTTTAAAAATGTATTTCTAACATTTTTGGGAGTTGCGTTGAAACATCAAGACAGAATTTTCATTTCTGAAATAAACGTGGTTAAAAAATTGACTTCCATCTCTCATTTGTATCGTTAGAGCTAAATATGGTAAAAAGGAAAAAAAAAGGGTTTTATATTACTTTACAATCTGCACCCAATTTTCTTTAAACATAATTATACATTTCTCACACTTTTACCAAAATCAAAGTACTTTTTTTAATTCAAGCACTTTCAAAACCATGAAAGTACCTCATAATATGAGGAAGTGAGGGGGTGTTTGTTTAATTTGAGTTCCAAGTTGTGTTTCTGTGTCGAGTTATGAGTTGATTGCTGCATGAGAAGTTAGAAAAGCAGCAGTTTAAACTCAAATGAGTCATTTTTTCCATAACATATGAGACTATAATCAGTTTGTGGAAACAATTTCAGCAGATTCAATAAATGTTTTTTTATATTATGAGGATCTGTTGCTGAGCATTGTGTTTTTACCTTAGAGTCTCAGTAGTTTGGAGAAAACCTGCTTCAGGGAAACCTTTCCCTCATTTCTCTCTCCTGTTCGGACTACAGACATAAGCAACAAATAAGCGTAGAAAACAATTTAAAGCAAGCAATCAAACATCAATTTGCTCCACAATCATGGAGTAATAAGGTATGTCACTCATATTCAGGGCTGAACCCGAGAGGCCCGGCTGGTGATGAGCAAACAGAGCCGCTCCAGTACCGAGACGTCCTCAGCTTTGACAGAGGTGAGACCCGCTGGGATTCAACAGTAAGTGAACAGACATGTAACCATCTCAGAGTGTTTGTCACATCTCACATTCAGCCTCTAAACAGGAGTCTGCAGATTTTTATCAACGATACAAAGATGTCAAGAAGACAAGAAGTAGAAAAGGAACGAGGTTAAAGTAGAGCAGAATCATTTATTTTTATAGAAAATGTTTAATACATAAATGGGTTAGACTGACCCTTTCTGTCACACATCAACACTTTCATAAAAACTACACAAACAAGTATGAATGATTTAACATGAGAGTGCAGGTTTATCAGACTAGAGTTCAGAAAATCATCCAACTCAAAATCTAATCCCCACAGAGATGCTTTAACATAAAGGAGAAGCCATTTTCAAAGGGAAAGTGAAGTTTAAATGAAAATGTTTTAACTTTGGAAAGCCTTATTGTTTGTTTTTGTTTTTTTTCTCCACTCATCATCTGTTGCAGACATTTCAGACAACCTTGGGCTCAGCTTTTCCATCACAGGGGGCCTGACCAAAACAGATCAATGAGAGAAGGCCACTGGAGATGCTGCAGCTGCTGTTGTGGCCTGCACGCTCTAATTGGATGGAACATGAGTGTTTTACTGAGTAGTGGCCTTGTTTTCCACATGCACAATCGATGGCTTGTTCTCTGCTGACGCTCTAATCAGATGGCAAACTCACTCCATCCTGGAAACTTGTGAATCATTACATCCTTCCTGTGTCAAGCAGCTTTAATTTGGCATCAAAGAAGACTATTAACTATTGGATACATGTACGCTTCACTCAAAGGCTGTTCGATCTAATACATAAAGGAGGACTTTGATTCAGCGTGTCTGCAAATGTCATATTTTTCAGGAATTGCTAAATGCATGGTTCAAAGTGGAAAACCAGAATGAGATTTGTCTAAATTCAGACTTAAAGATGTGAAACGGCTCACAAGCTTTGAATCATCCATAAAGATTTGACCAACAACCCAGAAAAAAAAGGTTTCTGGACAAAATGTTTTCTTTAAATTACATTTATGAAGCATATTCCCAACTTTAGTTACTAAAACATTATTTTACCATCTGATTTGATGAAATGTTAAAGCTCCATCCCAACTAACTTAAAGGGGTTTTAAGAATATGAAAAGCGTTTCTGTGCAAAAGCTATAATTTGTCTTTACTAGTTAAGGATAGCTTTCTGATCTATGGAGGTGCTTTAGTGCCACTGAGAATAATAAAAGGAGGAAGTGCTGAGAAAAAAAGCCTGTAGCGCTCTGTATTTAAGTTGATTTTTGTAAAAAATTGTTTAAGTATTAATAGAGAAACCTATGACATAGGCTACGTTCACACTGCAGCCAAATGCGCTTCAAATCCGATTTTTTTCCCTCATGCGACCTATATCTGATTTTTTAAGACGGTCTGAACGGCACAGATCCGATTTTTTCAAATCCGACCCAGGTCACTTTCATATGTGGTCCTGACTCGGATACGTATCTGATGTTTTTGAAAGCGACTTCAGTCTGAACGGACATGTCGCATTGAATCCGCCTCATACGTGACTGACGGGAGACAGACCACTAAATGCGCCAGCGGAGGGAAACGCTCCAACACGTAGAGCTGATACTGGAGACGGAGGCAGTCGGTGGACAGAAAGTAAGGTTTTGGACTTGATTAGTAATATATTACGTGACAATTCTGTTCAAGTGAACTTAGCGCCGTGGCGTGGACTTGCGTTTCTGGGAAGCGCTGTGGCGGTCCCGTGTGATGAGTGATCTGACGGACTAACATGGTTTTTAATCAAAATAACAGCGTGAGCGCGACGTGGTGCAGCGCTGATGTCTCTGGTGTATTTCAGCCTTAAAGATATCTTACCGTAATTGGGCCGTGGTCAAGTCTATTGCAAAAGCCATTTTACTTCCGTAAACAGAGCACGTTATGTGTGACGTCTTGTCATCGTCTGCGCATGCGGGCCGCTTTGGGGCCGTGATTCGTTCACACTGGAGACTGTTTGCTGTCACATTTCAGTTGTAGTGTGAACAGCCAGACAAAAAAAAAAATCGGATTTGATTAAAAAATCAGATTTGAGCATTAAGACCTGCAGTGTGAACGTAGCCTAAATGATCTTTGTAGGCTCCAGATGTTCTGGGATACGGGTGAATGTTGGACACTCTTCTCTTTAATAGTTTACTCAGTAGAAAAACACCCAGAACCTTCAGTTAGATTAATAATAAAAACTGAACAAATGCATTCGACTGGGTTCACTTCCTACTTTCAACCGATTTCTGGAAGCGCCATTTCACTGTTTTCACACAATCATTTGACTTTAACAGAGAAACACTTCAAAAAGGCCAAAACTACCTTTAATAATCAACTCAGGCTGATATTTGCAACACTCTCGTCTTACATGAGACGACAGAGTTTCTGATGTGGTTGCATCTGGATGTAGATTAATTATTAACTGCCTCGCCTTCTTCCGCTTATCCGGGTCCGGGTCGCGGGGGCAGCATTCCAAGCCGGGCAGCCCAGGCCACCTTCTCCCCGGCCAAGTCCACCAGCTCCTCAGCTGGGACTAGGGTTGGGTACCGAAGTTCGGTTCCGGTATGGACCCGACCGTTACATCATCGGTACTACCCGGACCGAAATACAACATGAATTTCGGTGCGCCATTTCGGTGCCCCAAAATATAGCCGCCTAATTACGCCCTCTGGTGTTTGCCGTTAATAAGCTGTAGCCTGTAGCGCACAAACGTCACGTGACACGCACGCAGCAGGCTGCCGCAGGAAACACAACCCCGACACGCGCACTCGGCCATCTCCTTGTGCAGCAGTCCAGCGGTGACGTCAGCCGCGGCTCCTCGCATCTCTTCGCCCAGCAGAGCGGTCTGAACTGATCTGAATGGTGCGGGCAGAGGTCCACTTCATGCCGGCCGTCACTCACTCGCAGCGTGCCCCATGAGATCGGTGGGATGCGCAGCTGGTCCCCGCAGCTGGAGCGAGGATCCTGGCTCCAGCTGCGGGGACCAGACGCTCGACTCCTCGCCGCTCACCGGGACAGCCGATCTGCCTCCTCCTCACATCCTGCTGCTTCTCCTTTTTTCCTTCAGCACACCTTTCATTTCCTTCGTTGTCTGTCCTTTTCTTGTCTGTCCTGTTCAATCTCTCTGTCGCTCTGCCAACCTGAGTGGCATCTAAATAAGTTTCCTCCTGGACACGCCCACTTACAACAGGTGATAGTGATTATCAGTCATGTTAAAATCAGTCCACAGCGATCCAAAGAATTAAAAACAAACAATATTAAAACAGTATAAAACATGCAATAATAATTATAAAAACAGGGAAAAAAAACATGCAAATAAATAAAACTTAAAATCAAAACCAAATTTTCACTGTGTGACAACAAGAACACCACAGAGCCAGTCTGAGTGTTAGTTCTGTGTTTAGGATTGTATTTCCATGTTAATCAGTAGATTGAGTTGATGTTCAGTTAATAATTGTTCAGTTAATGTTTTGTACATTTAATTAATGTACAGTATAATGTACATTTTTTCTTTCTTTAAATTATGAAGAATTTGATGTTTGGCTCGGCCTTTTGCCTTAAGAAATAAAAAGTCAGGGGATCATAAAAAAAATCTGTTTTTAGGTTTTAAAAGTACCGATTTAAATACCGTTTAGGAACCGGTACCGTTTTAAAAGTATCGAAATGGCACCGGTACCGAATGAAACCCTTTCAATACCCAACCCTAGCTGGGACACCCAGGCGTTCCCAGGCCAAACTGAAGATGTATTTCCTCCAGCGTGTCCTGGGTCGACCCGGGGGCCTCCTGCCGGCAGGACATGCCCAGAACACCTCCCGAGGGAGGCGTCCAGGAGGCATCCTTACCAGATGCCCGAACCACCTCAACTGGCTCCTTTCGATATGGAGGAGCAGCGGTTCTACTCCGAGTCTCTCCCGAATGTCCGAGCTCCTCACCCTATCCCTAAGGCTGAGCCCGGCCACCCTGCGAAGAAAACTCATTTCAGCCGCTTGTATCCGCGATCTCGTTCTTTCGGTCATTACCCAAAGCTCATGACCATAGGTGAGGATTGGGACGTAGACCGACCGGTAAATCGAGAGCCTTGCTTTCTGGCTCAGCTCCCTCTTCACCATAACTGATCGGTTCGGCGTCCGCATCACTGCAGACGCTGCCCCAATCCGCCCGTCGATCTCCCGCTCCCTCCATAGAATTATTAACTGATTAAATTTAAATAAACTTTTGACTCAGCAGCGTCAATCCATTAAAAATCAATCATTCTCTTCTGTTTTCAAAGCACTCATCTCATATGAACCCACTAACACTCAAACACCATAAAATCAAAATAGGATCCAATCAATAGAAACAGTTTTAACACATCCACAGCTGATCTAATCTGATTCTATCATACTGATGTTTGTCAGTGCAATCAGGTTAAGAAATAGTGCAGTTACGTCTCCTACTATGACCTCATCGTGTCCAGTCTTTTCAGAATTTAAAGTTACTTTTGTAAAGTGCTTTTTGTCTCCAGTAAGCCATGTTTTTTATTTTCCTGTAGTTCAGAGTTCATCAGTGAAAAAGTCAGAAATAAGAAAAGTTTAAACATCAACCTCTTCAGCTTTTTTCATTCACCAAGCGTGACCCGTTGATCCCTCTATAGGTGACGCGGCTGGGTCGGACCAGCACGCCGTAGCCGGGCCGGCATGTGAAGTAGCGGCGGCCGCCCACGGAGCCGTCGTTCTTCCCTCTTGGGCTTCGTAGCTCCAGGCCGAGCCAGAGGCCCGGAGCAAAGTCTGCTGTGCCCAGGTAACGGATGAAAGCCATCTCGTTGGCGCTGCTCAGGAAGACCTGCATGCCCACATGGAGGCACACCTGTCCGTCAGAGCCGGGTGATGGACCAGAACCTGACGAGTTCCCAGGAAAGCCGCCGCTACTGCCGCTCAGGGTGCTCCAGCGGCGACGGTGGGGATTGGAGCGACTCCTTTGTTGTGTTATGTTTGTGGAAACAGAGAAAAATAAACAGCAAGAAAGATTTTTTGAGAACATTTGTGTTGTAGGAAAAAAAAATACATCAAAAATCAGAAGATTAAAAGCAGCTTGTAGTTTCAGGGATTGATCTTCAATATTCTGTTCTTCCTCATTATAATCACAAATATGCAGCGACTGTTTAAAAACCAAACCTTCTGCTGACTAATACCTCTGCTTCTTATCAGTATTGATTCTGTCACTGCTGCAGGGGATTAGGATGAAGCCAAGGAGCTTCAGGAAAGGAGGGATGTGAGAATAGACTCCCACCTGCTGACCGGGCTCCTCCTGCTCGTCTCCTTCTGAGTGGCGAGGGCCGACGATGTGCTGAAACTGCGACGAATCGTTCCTGAACGCCAATCACAAGAGTCAGAGGCTTCAAAAGACACGCATGCAAAAAATTAGCTTCAGATTAATAAAGGTAAAGCTAATTCTCACCGCTGAATGGATGACTGAGGCGTGAGGTGGTGAGCTCTGAGAGGCAATCGACTGAACCGTGGATTCTGAGGGGAGGATAGAAACCGTTAGTGAACCTGCAAAAGTGAGACGTTCAGGCAGCAAAATATAAATGTTTTTTCTGTACTTTTTAAAATCAAAGCTCATCCCAGAAATGGCACCCAGAAAGAAACAGAAATCTGATAAAAACTGAAGTCTAAGGTTGAATATTACAGAAAATGTTTAGAAAATGAGAATATAAGCAGTGTGTGTGGGAGGATGACGTGTTTGTTTCATTAATGGGTTGTGATTTCTGCTGACAGGAGAAGAAACGAGAAGCTTCTGGATGAGAATGTGAAATTCTTCATTAGACAGCTGGAAAGAACTTGTTGTACCTCAAGGTTAATTAGGAAATAAAGACGAAGAAGACAAATACAGGAAAAAATACAAGAGCTGACTTTCTAAAGAGCAGCTTTTATCTGCAGAAAGACAGAAAAAACACAAAGAGCAACGTGGGATCAGAAAAAAGAAGGGAGGGAGACCAATTATAGGAAGAAATGAAGGTATACCAGTTCAGATAAACTCTCTAAACAGGTTTTAAAGCTTTTATTGTTTTATTCACACACTGGACTCTTTGTGTTAATGTTCTGTCCACTAACCAAGCAGCTTGGATCTTCATAAACAGACAACCTCCTTAACTTTATTAGAAGGTAAAACGCTGTCTCTGCTGAGGAAATCCAAACACAAGTAGAGAGAAACCAATCAGAACAAAGCAGAGATGTAAAACCTTCTGTCTGCTAACGCCTTAAAGTTACCATGGGAACAGTAACGATGCCACTCCATCCATCCATCCATCCATCCATCCATCTTCTGAAGCCGCTTAATCCTCCACAGAGGGTCGCGGGGCAGCTGGTGCCTATCTCCAGCGGTCAAGGGGCGAGAGGCGGGGGACACCCTGGACAGGTCGCCAGTCCATCGCAGGGCCACACAGAGACGAACGAGACAAACAACCACACACCCACTCACACCTAAGGACAATTTACCAGCCCAATTAGCCTGACAGTCATGTCTTTGGTCTGTGGGAGGAAACTGGAGTACCCGGAGGAAACCCACGCATGCACGGGGAGAACATGCAAACTCCACGCAGAGAGGCCGCAGAGCTGGGACGCGAACCCACGACCTCCTTGCTGCGAGGCAACAGTGCTAACCAACTGCGCCACCATGCAGCCCACGATGCCACTCGTACAGCAAAATACAAACTGTTATAAATATGAAGGGTTCAGTTTTAGTCTTAGGAGTATAATATATTTAGATTATAGTCTGTGTTCATCTTCCTACTGCCTCCCTCTTCTCAAAACACATTCTGGTTCATTTGTCCTCTGCTGTAAACGTGTTTTTTCTTTATCTTGTTCTGCACAGACTCCACTGAAGACATAAGAACTTGTTAAAAAATAAACAAATCCTTAAAAAGGATTCTGAAAACAGCTAAGAGACTGGAGCAACACATCCAGGTCTGTAGCTCCCTGCTCTGGCCCCGCCCCTTTTTGAGGAAACCAACTTTGACTTTGACTGGAGGTAAATGGAGCACTAGAGGTTTATAAGAGCCTAAATAATACACCTGTCAGGTAAACAGACAGTTATGCAGGCAGTTTTTCTCTTGTTAGGTTTTTTTCTTTTTAAAGCTGCTATATTTAGTTTGTTTGGGTTTTTGTCTCCTTAAAGGCACACAATGTAACCTTTTTCATGTTTTGTTTTATCTTTTTCTTGAGCCAGTATGTGCTAATATGACTCTTTACAGCAGGGGTGGGGAATCCTAGTCCTCAAGGGCCACAGTCCTGCATGTTTTAAAGGTGTCCTCTCATCAAAACTCCTGATTTAAATGTTGAACTACCTCCTTCAGTGCAACCAGAAGGCTCCTAATTACCCACTAATTCAGATCAGGTGTGTTGAAGAGAAGAAACCACTAAATGTGCAGGACTGTGGTCCTCGAGGACCAGGATTCCCCACCCCTGCTTTACAGGGTTAATGAAAAGTCACTCGGCACCATCTGCTGCTTGTATCCAGAATACCATGTTTGCAACTTCTGAGTCTCTGGTCCGGTGTCCCTGAAGTCTCACAAAGTCATGTATCTCACGAGGGTTAGGCTAACCCAATATGGCTAGCTGTTATGCTAGCACCAGAGTGTTTTTAGCTCATGATTCCTGATTTTTTCTATCTCTCCTGCTTGAACACAGCTGATTTCTTTGAATGAGTGATGAACCGCTCCAGTAGAAAGCTATGAAGGCTGAGGAGACATTTCAACAGTTAGATTTAGGTGTTTCTGAGCAGAAACTGTGCTAACGTTTTTATGACAGTGATTTAAAATGGACACTAGGGGGTGTTAAAAACAAGTCAAACTGCATAGTTTGCCTTTAATACAGTAAACTAAAATCACTGTACAGCAGAATGCAAACTAGCATCATTCAAGGCAGGTTAACCAGTAATTAAGAGATTTATTTTTAAAAATAACAGTATGAATTTAAATGATTACAAAAGAGCAAAATCAAACTTCATTAAAGTCACTGATGACTTGGTTACATGCTGTTACTAAATAATCCATTATAGCTGCTGAGCTGAAGTCACAAATTATTCTTCCTGATTTACTTTTTTCATTTCCACTGTGCAAAATGCAACATGGGACCTTTCAGGCATGATGCTGTACTGTCTGATTTCAAGAAACAAACTGAAGTTGCTCCCATCTATCCTAAAGAAACCCAGATGTGATTATAAAAAGTATCCATGGCGTTAACATGGATAAATGCCACAAAAAACTGCTACAAGGTGCAAAAATGCAAATAATTTCTAATGTCTTCTTAATACAAAACTAGGTCAATTCAAATGTCAACTTCATATCAATACATGTGTTCTAAAATGTCTTCATTACAAACACCATGGCCCCATGCTGCCACTGGGGTCTCTGTTATTAGTTTGGGAAAATAAGCTTGAAAACACAAAACTCCAAAAATGTTTGAGGTAAATTAAATGTCCACTAATGCCCAAATCATTTTATTTCTCTGTACATTTAAAACATTTTAAAACACTTCAGTCGACTAAATAATTAATTTCCAGGTATGTACATCTAAATCTCTAAAACTTCAGATTCATTAATTCAAGTGACTGAATGGTGGGTTTTAAAGAGTTCATTAGGAAAAAGAATGTGAATTTTCAAGTCTATCTCTGAACAAGTAATCAAAAATGAGACATAAAACACTTTCTTAGAATAATAAAAGACTGGAATGCACAACAACTGTTTGGATCACTGGGTCACAGCCTGATGCAGTTATTACCAAATATTAAGTTTCACTCACTTTCATTCCGTTCCTAAACGTTTGCTCATTTACAAAACGTGTTCCGTTAAAACTGTAAATATCTAGATGTAAATAAGTAGAAGCTTAAATGCAGATCTCTACATTTATAATCAAACGTTCACTTCAAACCAAACTGTCTCCAGTGTAAAAACTAGCTATTGGTGTTGTTACTCCATTTGTTGGCTCTAAACCTACCGACTAATTAAAAAATTAATGTGTAAACATTTTAGGATTCCTGACACATTTTACTGACAACCTGTCATGTAAATATTCCCACCTTATACTTCAGTTATCTGTATTTAAAGCAGAAGTTTTAGCATCTGGCTCATTACAAGGTGTCACATTAAACTGAGGAGTCCTGCTGAGTGAGGGCCCCAGGCTTCCTGTTTCATAACTCCAACTCAAGTTAATCATCAGAACAGAGGAGCGCCGTTTACCACACAGAGAGCAAAATCAAACATGTCAGCAGTCACACAAACGACGCCTTCAAAGAAACTCATTAGTGTCATCAGACACATGGAAAACAGCCTCTGGGATTCACTGTTTGATCTGCTTTGAATGTAAAGTCATTTAAATTCTGCTGAAAAAACTCTTCAGAAGAGTCGACTCTCACCTTTGAACGCGAGACGGAGGAGCGAAGACTCCGTGTTTTGGAGGACAGCTGAAGTATCTCACTCCTCCAACGGAGCCGTCGTTTTTACCGCTCGGCTTGTCCAGTTCAACGCCCAACCAGACTCCTGCACACAGTTCAGACACATTCAGGACTCCTTCATAAGCAGCTTTCATTCTCATTTAAAAAGACAAAAAGTTCAGAGTACAGCCTTCAAATTAAGGTAGAGAGAAGAAAAAAAGCTGGAGAGCAGATTTGGTTTGAGTTGAGGAATGAGATGAAGCAGCACTGATTTAAGATTATCAAAGAAAACTAAGACTGAAATCCCCTCCAACGTGATCCCCAGTGATGGGAGAAACAGTTTTTATTTATACATGACGGATGCCTGAAGAGAACTACGGCCTAAATATTAATGAATCCTGTGAACTCTGTTTGGGATGCAGTGGAGGTTTTATTCAACAACAGCAGGTTTTTTTTAACTGAATCTGGCTTTCAGAGTTCCTTCAATCACACTGAAGACGTGAGGGTAAGAAAGTTTATAACAGAGAAAATCTTTAATACGACTCACTTTTGTGTCACATATGAAAATAAAACAAAAAGACTTCTTAAAAAGTATTTGTTAAAAACAAATAAAACCCTTAAAGGATCCGAGTTACAAGCTTTGAGCTTTCTGAGCCACCAAATATATTTAATTATCTGCAAATAATACAGAAAACATTTAAAGTCGTAAAAGTTTTTATTTAGAGACACAAAGAGGGCTCTTCATGGTCAAACTTACAAAATAAAACTCACCTGTGAATATAAATAAACCATGAATTTTAAGAAGACAAACTTTTTTCCAGACAAATTTAATTCCCATTTTCTTCAGAAATTGTATGCCATAAAATATCTCTTGGTTGTAAATATTTAATATTTATTTTTCCTGACAAATCAGCGTTTGCTGTTTATAATAAGGAATGTTTGATAACTGAGCTGATCAGAGGCAGAAGTCAGCTGTAAATTTAGGCTGTGGTTTGTGGTGAGCACCACGCTCACCTTCCTGAGTGAACTTGTGTTATAATTATTTTAGACATTGAACCTGACTCCCAGACAGCATCACAACAGTGCTCACCGTCAGAATTGTGATGAAAACATAATGAATGTAGTCCAGGACAACACTGACCCTAGTGACCCCAGCAGGAGGATCAGGGGAGTGATTTGTGAACTGGTTTGCATTTATGAAGCTCTCACTAAGGTTTAAAAGTTTTGTACTTTTGGAAAATAAAGTCCAGTTGCCTCGTTTGACCCTACCAGGATTGTAAATTAGGATTTATGATTTTCAGAATTTATATTTTTTAAAGAAATAAACCTGAACATATTTGTTTTATCTGCAGAAAGATCATAAATTCTAAAAACTGACCAGGAGCAAAGTTGGTTTTCCCACAGAACTGAACAACTCCAGTTCTTTGGCCCGCCACCAGCACTCTCTCCCCCACTCGGACCTCAGAACCATCACACAACGAGCTGCTGCCTGAAGGGGTTCGACTTCTGAAACCTGCAGGACAGATGACATAACAGTTCATCTAGTTTATCTAGCTCTACGTGATAAAACGGGCATTGAGATGCAGCTGTACCTGTAGCTGGGGCAGCTGTGGAGCGAGAGGAAGAGCGGGCTGCTGGTGAAGGCGTCTTCCTGGGGTTTGGAGAAATATTCTCTCTACGCTGCCTGGCGGAGAGGCGCTGTCTCGGCAGAGGACGAGGTCGGGCAGCCGGTCCATGCCGAGAGTCCAGCGATGACGATGAGGAGGAGAGGGAGCGGGAGAGGATACCTGTAGAGGAAATCAAACGAAGAAATCAGAGGAAGAACAACCAAGTGATGTTAAGATCAAGTTTACAGTGATTCAGAGAAGCACCACAAACCAAACAAAAAGGTGAAACTTCCAAACTATTAGTCTTATAGCAGTTTTAAACTCACAGCACTAAATGTGTTCCTTCATAATAATGAATCCACCACCTCTCTGTGAGTTTTAATCAGAAACTGATGCTGTGAGAAAATGAAGCTCAGGCTGTTAATGACCTGCGACAACACTCAGAATAAGAATCCAGACGATTAAAGCTGCATTTTTACAGAAACTCATCAGCACAAAATAAAAAGCCACCTTTATTTTTTTTTAAACCACAAGCCAATGTGTTAATCCCCTCTGCCAACAGAAGGGGGAAAAGATGGAGCAGGATGCTCAGTTTCCCTCTTAAGAAGCCATCTGAACGCAGGACCTCATTAAGCTTTTACCTTCCACAGACCTTCACAGGCCATAAGTTCATTAAGTGCCTACGCTTGGAGGCTAATTGATTAAGTCTGTGCCAAAGTGCTTTAAGAGGAAGAGATTCAGTCACAAACAAACTGAAACGGAGACGGCGAGGGGGAGGAAACTTTCAAATCACTTCAGAATGTTGCCTAAAATATAATCAGATATAACTCAATAGGCTACTAAGAGTGGAAAAGCACAGGATCAGCATATTTTAATCTGAACTAGTGTGGGTTTTAACTCAATACTTTAAAGCAAAGATGTCTGGACAAAGTCTGATCAGTGACTGTTGCTGCTGAAGCACATTTTCATGACATTTATTCATTAACAGACAAAGTTGGATTCATGTATTAAAGCTCAACTATCAGGGATAGGTGAGGAACTAAAGGTTTCTACTTTTTCACACAAATCATGCAAACACATTCTAAAACAAGTCTCTAAGTTAGACTGCTCTGTACCCTGACAGTACCTGTCCTACTGTCTGAGGCGTCTCCCTCTGCACCTTCACTGTGACCAGGTGGACTTTCAGGTGACTTTTTATTGAGGGATAAACCTTCACACAGACAGAAAAAGAAGCCAAACATAGATCGGAAGATGGGTTAAATAAAAGTCAGGCTCCTACGATGTGGACAACAAAAAGAAATGAAGAAATTAAATGTGGAATGTTTATTAGGATATGATGGGATAAACACTGAGGAAAAGAGGTTCGCCGCAGACATCCGACATCCACAAATTTAACACAAAACACAAAGTTTATAGATGACATCTGACTGTATGGTTTGGGAGAAAAACTCTTCAGTTTTATCAGTCTGTGATCGACCAGAACCACAAAAATACATGTTAAACCCTAACCCTAAAAAACCAGTGAGCAAGCTAACGTTAGCATCACTATAAGCTTTTATATAAAAACCTCAGAAGAAGAGATGCAAGACTTTGTAGGTAGATGCACTTAATGAGATGTTCTGATACAATATTTGTAGATTTTTTAAAACTAACAAACTACAAAAAAACATTAATGAAGAGGTTTGAAGATAACATAGAAAAAAAGGTGCATAAACATCTTGCAGACAAACAGATCATGTGGTAAATTAAACTCGTAAAAAGAATTAGGACTAAAAAAGAAGCCGACACCAAAAAGAGCAGAAAAACAACTAAAGAACTTGTCAAAATGCAGCAAAACACAGATGATTAAAACTGAACAATTTACTCCAAACATTTTAAAAAATCTTATATTCTGAGACAAGTAATTAGACACACAAAAAGCCCAAATGACTGCAAACAAAAAGCGCATCTTAACGAATCTGACAAAACAAAGAAAATAACTTGAAGAGAATTTTCTTTACCTAACTCATCAAGAAAACTGTCATTTTTTATCGTTTGTCTTAAACTAAATTGATAAAACAACGTGTAAAAGAATAGCTCTCTAACAAGGACTCGGAAATCTGACAGAGAAACTTGACTTATTTTGGAAATATTTTATGTATTTGTTGTAATTTTTGTTTAGATTCACAGGCTTCTGAGAAATACTCTCCTCTGACATGAATCTGTCCCTAAACTCATTCTAGTTAAGAACGCTAAACATTTCGTGACACTTGACCTTTAATTTGCAGATAGATCCCGTTTTCAGGCATCCGCCTTTGCGTGTTCACTTCAGGCGGCAGACAGAGGTTTACAGACAGAGCGTTTTAGGATGCTGTCCGTCCTCCGAGGCCTGAGCTTCTGCTGACACACTAATGGGAGCAGCTTGGAACTGTGCTGCTTCTGTCTCGCCTGGTTAGTGAGACGAGACGAATTCACAACGACTCGTCCAATCTATCGATAAACATGAGCAGGCTGTCTCTACCGCTGATCCGATGGGACAGTAAAACGCAGGTGGTTCTGAAAGTTTGGGCTGACAAAAGCCTTGAAAAGTGTGTGGTCATAAATTAGTCTAGTTCAAGTTGTACGGAGGTGCCCTCAGATGCATTACATGCCATACGTAAACACACACACACACACACTGTGATTAATGGCTGCCAGGCCACTCAGCCTGTCTATGCCCCAGTTATTAAACTCGCCTTAATTGGACTATCAATCACTGAATTCTACGGGCCTCTCCGAGGTCCAGTATTCCAGTCACACCCCAATCAATCGGCCTTCAGAACCCTGACAATTACAACACCACAATACAGCTGTAAACCTGAAAGGTGGTAAGAATAACAAAAACATTAGACAAGGTTTGTGATGTAAATGAAGAATAGATGTCATTCATCAGGAGTTGAAACGGGGACTCAAGGACTGGAGAAGCGAGGTCTCATCATCGGTTTAATGTCTGCATCGTCCTCTGGCAGCAGCTCAGAATCCGCTTTCAACAAAGATTAATAACAAAACTAAGATGCAATAAATCCTGTCATGCAGTAGCACGGTTCAGACGGGACAGGAAGCATTACAAAAGAAGAGCTTCGAGATCAAATTTCTGTAAATTAATGTGATGGAGATCCTGCTCCACAGTTTTCAGGCAGGAGGACAAAAATCCCACTATGTTGGAGTTAAAACCATCAGGAGGAGCAGCCAACCATTTGACAAACAAACGGCTTTTGTTCAACTTTCTGCCAAATTGTAAAACTTTTTAAAAAAAATCTGTGGTCTATCAAGACTTTCAAGATGATTGATTTATCATAAACGTAAAAGATCTGTAAGCCAACTTTAACTTCCACCTTTATTTTAAATGCTAATCATTTGCATATGATCTAACATAAAGAGACAAATCTTCACCAAGTAGAACATGTATGATCGTATTCTGATCCCAGGTCAAGATGTGTCCAAAAATCAGTGACTCTCAGGTACAATCACATCAAACCTAAACTGTCTTTTTAGTGTTGGTTAAGCTTGATTCGCTATGGCAACCGTCTTGAATTAGACTGAATCCAAAGTTAATTTGTAGAAGTAAAACAAATGATTACCTTCTGAGTATTTCATTTAAATCTATCTAGTCGTTCATGAGATAACACACACACGCGCAGACGTTTTACAAAGTGTTGGGACCACTGAAAAGGCATCTTTCCCGCCATGCAAAAGAATTTCCTAATCAAACTTATTTATAAGCTCATTTAAATGGAAATTTGTTAATTTTATGTAAAGAGTAAAATAAAAGCATTTCAATATATTTATATGAAGTAATTGGCAGATAGTGTGAATAGACAATTTTGTGCATTTTCTTTTAAATTACATTTTAAAAAGCACAAAAATTGGCCAAATTATTTTATACTTCTGTTCTTCTATCCCATTTAAAAACATGTTAGAAGCCAAAACCATCAATATTTTCTTATTTTTTATAACTAGAATGAACTATTCACAGGTCTCCTCCTCTAATGAGACCATGTTTATAACCTAAACCCCTCAGGAAGCATATTTTAATTCTAAGAAGCTATTTATGAGAATACTGCTGTTATTGTGAAATATTTGGTCTCTGTGGTTCCTTTTTACCTCTGACTGTGGTCTAAACATTGTATTCGTGATCTTCTCTGGGGAATTACATGAGATTGCCTGTGACTTGAAAAAGCACCTGCTCCCTTTTCATCTACTCTCACAAATATTCACAAATTCTCTATTCCTCAGGGTCTCCTGGCTTTTCAAGTTGCCCGTCTTTGTGGTGGAGGTTAAGACATGGTTTTTTATGAGTGTACATGGAGGCAGAGCTCCTCAGGGAGGCCTATTCTCGAGAAAAGCTTGTGTATCACCTTTGTGATGTTTGGTGAACCGAGCACAGGTTCATCATAGGAGCAGAACTAGCCAGAGGTCTCACAACAAACCTTACAATTCCTGAGATGTGTTTCCACTTCCTACAACCTGATTGAACAAACGAAAACTGTAAAACTGCTTCCTTACCTGTGTTAATCTTGGAGGTAACGCGGGACAGGTCAACATGACGAGGAGGCCGCTGAGGGGTCTTTGTGGCGCTCGGTTTATGTTTCTCTAAAGGTTTACTTATTTTAGACAAGGGAGCAAAGATTCCTGTATTAAAGAAAAAGCAGAAAAAAATGAATGCATCACTGGCATGTTGGATGTTTAAACACAGTGGCATGATGGGAATTACCATGTTTGATTCGACAGGTGAAATACTGAATGCCTGCTACAGAGCCGTCATTCTTCCCCTCTGGTTTGTCCAGCTCCACTCCGGCCCAGAGGCCCCCAGAAAACTCAGTGCTGCCGCAAAACCGCAGCGTTCCAACCTGCAAACATCACAGGAAGTCTAGATTAAAGCATCTTTAGCCCTAGGCCTTTTTCTGCCTATTTCTGTGATATATTCTCAAAAATGAAATGCCCATATAAAAGTAAATGTATCTCAGCAACTACAGGGTTTATTTGTATCATTTTGGTATCATAATTACTCAAAATATGAATAGATTAGAGTAAATGAGTTTGACGCACAATGGAAAATTATACATTTTGAAGGGAATCTCTTTGAAATGATGCAGTTAAACACCTGACCTTAGTCTGGTCCAAAACTGATTCTAAAAATATAAATAATGAAAGTTTTACAGAAGGAATAATGAATTAAAATTTATTTTTTACCCCAAATTGGTTTCAGATTACTTTAAAACCCATTTCAAACCACCAGAAAGGGAGAAATCACATAAAAACAGGAGAGATGAAGAGACTGTCGTCTGTTTCCTGGTTAGCGTCTGAGCATATAAGAAGAGCTCTTTCCAGAGGAAGTACTCACAACAATATCCCATTGGTTAGTTTGCATGATTGACACCTCTTTTGAAACGTTAGAACCAAAAGAATTGAGTAAAAAATAAAAACCAGTAGGTTGACAGCATTTTTCACCAATTAGAGAAAGAAGACCATAAGTGTGTCACTGGCACACACAGACATGCGAGCGGGCGCTCCTTAGCTTCTAATAGAAATTTACAAGATAAAAACATTTCAACCTGTTGGAAAAGATGTTTGTTCACATTTCTGTGAAGCAGAGGCAGTGAATCGGCTGATTCTGGTGGATATTGGCAGTCAAACAGGACTAAAACTCAGAAAACCACAACAGTAGGGGCTAGCTGCTTGTGATACCTTGGTTTCGGTTGGTTTGTGGTTGGTCTTTGGCTGCTGGCTTGCTGAGTTTTGCACAAAAAAATGATGAAAGTTGTACAACTGGGACCTGTTGAGTCCGGGCTTTCAAATGATATGCTGTTTGGTTAGTTTACATCAAGTTGTGCAATCCCTACAGTTCGTTTCCCTAATTATGCTAACTTTTCTGATTTAGTCTTTTGACTGAATCTCTTCCTGTTAAGTGGATATGCAACTTGTATAGATAAAGGTAAAGGTTAAATATATTTTTGTAGCAAGTTTGTTGTTGAAGGATCAGCTCTGGGCAAGCTTGGGCTACAAAACAACACGAGGAGGAAACATGGTGATAGTAAGGGAAGAACAATCAGAAAGAAATAATGTTGCTGCATCTGTGTCCACTAAAGCAGCAGAAGAGAGAGGAAAATATAGCTGGAAGCAGGAGACGGAGGAAGAGGTCTGAAGATGAAGAGTTATAATTAGCAGGTTTCTGACCAGGCACAGAACTTTCAGAGATGATGTCTGGCTGGGCCAAATCTGAGGATTTTAATTGCTCCAATTACACGAAAGCAGCAGCAGTTAATGACTGCGGCTGGTGGTTTTCTTTTCTTTCACACAAAGGAAAAAAAGAATCCTTTAAAAATGTTTGAAACAACAGGCCACTTCCATCACTAAGGAATAAATCCTGAATCATTTATAAACATTGAGCTGTTCTTACATTTATTTGTGTCCAAATAGTAAATCTGAAAACTCTTTTCTGTCTCAATATTTTTACACCTGGACAAAATGATTGTAGTTCGTTGTTTCAGAGTTCTGTTATTTCTGTAACTTTTCAATTCAAGACGTTTAAAAATTCATTAAACCTCAAGCAGAACCTCCGGTTCTCTCCTGTGGCCTTTGCTTCAATAAAACTGAACTATTTTATGGCTTCATTCAATTTTAATCAACTCCAAATCAGAGTAGAAAAGGCATTTTTTAATATCAGTCAAGTTTAAGGTTTTTGCAAATAAAAAGAATATTGATAGATTACTAGTGATACATTTCTTTTTGTAACTTTTTAAAAGCCACATGGGTCAAAAAGAGAAGAAGAAAAAACACCCTGTGGTTTTAGTGAGTTTTGGGCAGCAAGAGCACATTTTTACAAACAATACTGGACTTTAGGGATGTGCAAAGCTCATATTTTGTGACAGATTATTTCTGGCTTCTGTTTTAAAATGGTTTTATGTAATACATACAGCAGCTCAGAACCACGGAAAAAAAGTTATTCAACTAAAACTCCTCACACTCATAGTTTTGTGACATAACTGTAGCAGATTCTGAGATGCTGAAATGCTTTAAACTTGTTTACATAGAATTAATGACAAGAAATGTCATTTAGTTTTTATCATTAGTGGTGTTATATGTATGAGATTTCTGATCACAACACTAACAATGAATGTCAGCAGAAGGACTGAAAGGAGTTTTTCCATTTTTAAAATTATGCGTGTGTGTAAACCTTATAAATAATTGCTTTCCACTGTAGATAGTTTCTCGTTCAGGGAAACAAGAGTTGACATCATTAACTACTGGCCTGAGCACAGCCAGAGACCAAAGTGGGTTACTTCCATTTTAAAACAGCTTCAGAATCTTGACTTTCATTGCAGTTAAATGGTAAATGGTAAATGGCTTGTATTTATAGAGCGCTTTCTACAGTGCAGAACACCCCAAAGCGCTGTACAACACGATCAGTCACTCACCCATTCACACTCACACTCACACACTGGTGGTGATAAACTACGTTGTAGTCTCAGCTGCCCTTGGACACTCTGACAGAGGCGGGAGCTGCCATGCACCGGCGCCCTCCAGGACCCTCTGACCACCACCAGTAGGCAAGTTGGGTGAAGTGTCTTGCCCAAGGACACAACGACAATCTAACCCAGCCGGAGCTGGGGATCGAACCGGCGACCCTCCGGTTGCCAGACCGGCCACTCTCCCAACTGAGCTAATGCCGCCCCTAATTAATTAATTTGTTAGTTAATGCAATGTTATTACTGAAACCTATACATCACTGTTGATTTTGCATTCCATGATTATATACACACACTATTCTGGTTATTTACAAATGTGAAGACCACCAGTAGCAGCAAACCATAGCATCCCTGGTGAATCTAGGGGTCAAGTCCAGAATACTTTACATTTTCTCTCTAAATAACAGTATAATGTGAAATCGCTGATGGTGTAAAGGTTTAAAATTCACATGAATAATGTTAAATTTAGAAGATTGGGGCTATTTTTCTGTAATGTTTGATAGAAGCTTAGTTCATGGTGAAGATGCAAACTCCTTCATCCAGTCATTTAATCAGCAGTGTTCTACTATCTTAGATAAGGTAGCTCCAGTTAAACAAACAGTATCTCATAGAAGGAACAGTCCCTGGATGAACAAACATATTTATAATCTCAGAAGGACATGTCGTAAAGCTGAGAGACTTTGGAAATCAACAAAAATGGAAATTCACCAACTGTACCTTAAGGAATTGATAACATCTTTAAATGAAATGGTTAAAAACTCCAGAGCTGTTTACTTCTCTCAACTGATTTCCTCAAATAAAAACTCCAAAGTTCTGTTTGACACGATCAATCAGATAGTTTCACCTAAAACGCCCCAAATCCCTGTGTTCTCAAGGTCTGATTGTAACAACTTCCTTTCATTCTTTGAGAACAAAATTAGAAACATCAGGTCAGGTTTCTCACCCCCATCTGCTCCCTGTTCTCCCATCCACCCTCCTCCTTCCCATACCTGGTCCTTCTTCACACCTGTTCATTTTCAGAACATCTGTCTCATTCTTAAAAACATGAAACAATCTTCAAGCCCAGTTGATATTCTCCCAACCTCTTTGCTTCTTAAAGCTTTTGACCTAGTTGGCCCATGCATTGTGGATTTTATTAATCTATCCCTCGAAACCGGCTCTGTCCCCTCCATCTTTAAACACGCTGTTATTGAAACCATCCTTAAAAAACCCAGTCTGGACTCCTCTCAACCAAATAACTACAGGCCCATTTCCAAACTGAGCTATATCTCTAAACTCTTAGAAAGAGTTGTGGCTGATCAGCTGGTCTCTTTTCTGGAACAACACAACATTTTTGATAAATTCCAATCTGGTTTCCGTAAAAAACATTCAACAGAAACAGCTTTACTCAAAGTATCCAGTGACATCATGATGGCAGCAGACTCCGGGGAGTTTACAGTCTTAGTTCTGTTGGACCTTTCTGTTGATCACAGCACCTTAGTGAACAGACTCCGTGACCTGGTGGGGATCTCTGGAACAGTTTTAGACTGGTTCAGATCGTACCTCTCAAACAGAAGTTTCAGTGTCCATATAAACAACATCATGTCCGATACTACAGATCTGTTCTGTGGGGTATCCCAAGGCTCTGTTCTGGGTCCACTCCTGTTTTTACTATATATCCATCCTCTTGGACAGATCATTAGTAGATGTCACAATGTCTCCTACCACCTTTATGCAAATGACATTCAGCTGTACTGCTCCTTCAAGGACTCAGAGTTCTACAAACTGTCTGAACTACTGGAGTGTCTGTCAGCTATTACTAACTGGTTAGAAAATAACTTCCTTCAGTTAAACCCTGAAAAGACTGAATGTCTGATTGTTGCCCCTGATAGGATGGTCCCTCTGATCAGTCAACATATTGGACATTTAAGTTCTGCTGTAAAGTCAAACCTGAGGAATCTGGGTGTTATTTTCGACCAATCAATGTCTCTTGAAGGTCACTCAAAACAGCTGGTCAGAAACTGTTTTTATCATCTGAGAAATATTTCCAAACTGAGAAAGTTGGTGTCAAAACCTGAACTGGAAATGGTTCTTCATGCTTTGATCGCCTACCGTCTAGATTACTGTAACACACTTTTCACATGTTTGAACCAAAAAGCCCTTCATGGCCTTCAGCTGGTCCAGAACTCTGCAGCGAGGCTCCTCACTGGAGCAAACAGAAAAGATCACATCACTCCTATTCTGAGGTCTCTGCACTGGTTACCTGTTAAATGTAGAGTTCATTTTAAAATCCTGACTCTAACTTTCAGGGCCCTACATGGTCCAGCTCCTCTTTATGTTACTGAACTGATAAAGCCGTACGCTCCAACCCGAGCTCTCAGGTCCACAGACCAGAATCTCCTAACAGTTCCAAGGACCAGATTTAAAAGTCGAGGTGATCGCTCCTTCCAGTCTGTTGCACCGCGACTTTGGAATGACCTTCCTTTAGTTTTACGCTGTATAGACAGTCTGGACTCCTTTAAAAAGCAGTTGAAGACCCAATTATTCAAAACTGCTTTTAAATAACTCTTGTATGTTCTCTTGTTGTTGTTTAATGATTTTGATTTGTAATGATATTTTGTTTGTTTTATTAATTTTATTTGTTTTATCATGTTTGATTCTGTTTTCTGTGAAGCACTTTGTGATTTTTTTCTGTGAAAGGTGCTATATAAATAAACTTTACTTACTTACTTACTATTTTAGGAGGGCAGCCATACATTTTGGTCTTTGCTGTAATCAGACGTTAGCTCCTCAGTCCTGAAGGATGTCAAATATTTTAAGGCAATTATTTATACAATTAGACAGGACCACACTTAAAAATGGTCAAAATATTCCTTAAAGATCTGATCATATTTGGAAGTGGTCCCTAGACTCATCCTGGAACATGCTGAAGGTTGGCCCACTCAGATGGGTAAAGTCAAGCACCAGTTCAGGTACTGACTGCTCATCAACAATCATTTGCAGATATGAATAAAGCACTTTAAATCAGGAGAATATGGAGCGACTGTTTAATCATAATTTGGGTTGAAAGGCTTCATCAGTGGATCAGTTCTGCTGTAGCTTTAATTTACTGCTAATTAAAGCTAAAGGGTCGGTTCTGCTATACATTTGTAGAACTGGATCAGTGGAGGATTCTGTCATTTTGTCTTTGCAAAAAGAAAAAACAGCAGAAAATATAAATTTATAGTTTCACATGCTGCCCACAGAGTGTATTAATGACTGGTATAAATGATTTTAACACGATGAAGCAGAAACAAAAAGTTTAAACATGGAGTACAAAGAGAAAAGCAACATTCTGGGAGTTCTTCATTATGAAGTAGAAACACTACAGATGGCAAGAGCCTGAAAAACATTTATTTTTCTCCCTACAGAGGGAAAAAAACACACCTTTCTCAAAACACTTTATGTCAAAAGGATTAAACATGACATCACACTGAAGCTGGGAGACAAGTATGGTCACAAACACTGGAGGATTTCTTTGAACCTGAACAGAAAAATGGACAAAAAAGAAGAAACGCTTCATTTTTCAACGTATATGAAAACTAAAAGATTTGTTTTCATGTTGCCGATTCAACAATATCTGGCAGCTGAGACGGTAAAAGGCTTGTTAGTGGAATATTCTAAAAACATAAGCTGAAATTAAACTGTGACTTGTCAAAAGACTTTGCTTTAATGTTTCTGGACTGCTGGTGTGTGATGATAACATAAGAGCGTCACTTTGTGTCAATAAACATGCGTAATGAGCTCAAGAGATAAGTGCGAACAACCATTTCGTTGGCACTGCTGGCTGTGCACAACATGGTTTGTACGACAGATCAAAGACAGGTGTAAAAGAAGAAGATGACTCACGGGTGAAGAAGATGAGCAGCTCATGTTTATAACATCTGAGCTTTTCACTCACAGCTGCATCTTAAAATAGATGTGACCCATGAAATCTGTACAAGAACATGTACAGAAAAGTACTGAATATTCAGAGAAAGAAGATTCTGTTTCTTACTGAGTGGTTAATTTAACATGTGAGAGACAAGATTTCAGCTGCAGACACTCATTAAATCCTAATTAGATGGTTTTAAACCTCCTCCCTTTTGTACCACTGAGGTTGTAGCAAAAGATTAAACATTTTAAAAAGGTTGAAGGAGGATTTTTTTTCCCCAGGACCCAGGTGTCACGGCTTTAGATAAGTCTAAAAATGCTGTTTCTGTAAGAAAAGTGAAGATTATTTCTCTTTAGCTTTGACAGCAACATGACACTCACCTTCTGCCCTGCTATCACCACACGATCACCCAGTCGGATCCCCATGGAGGCGAGCTGAATCCTGGCCTTATCAGACAGAGCAGGAACAGCCTGGCCCTGCAGCGTGAGGGGCAGTGGCGAGCTGGGTCTGGGTAAAGCCCGCCGCAGTAAAGTCCGTAGCTCTTTGGCCACGGCGGCTGCATCCGCCATATCCAAAGGCATGTCAAGGGGGTCGGGGACCACGTTAGCTGGACTCTGTCCTTTTTCATTCTGTCAGGAGGAAGAGAAGAACAGGAGAAGGATGAGTTCATGAGGAGTTTGATCTAATAATCAAAGAACCTTCAGGATAAAGTTGATAAAAATTAAAATAATTCTATTTCCTGAAGGAAATACAAGTGAACCCAGTCAGTATCTCACTGGGCTGTGACTGCTGGTAACAAGCTACAAACAGCATTCATGAAAGAGTTTCCAAAATATCTCAACACATTCACAAATGTTTTGTTTCCTCCAGTGAGTTAAAGGGCCTTGCTTTCAAGTTTAAAGCAAATTTTCTCAAAAATATTCAGTCATCTCAAATGCCTGGAACTCTTCTCAATTTGGTTTCTTTCCATCCATCCATCCATCCATCTTGAACCGCTTTATCAGTGAGGGTCTTGGGAAGCAGTTACCCATCTCCAGCAGTCACAGGGCGAGAGGCAGGAGACACTCTGGACAGGTCGCCAGCCCATTACAGGGACACAGAGACAAACAAGACTTGCAATCAGTCACACTTTCACTCACATCTAGAAACAATTTATAGTTACCAATAAACCTAACATGCATGTGTCACGGCCCTCTGTTTTGGGTCCGTGTTTTGTTTTCTTTTGGTTGTTTGTGCCCCCCTTCTTTCTGTTCAGCCACTTCCTTGCTGCTGGTTGTTGCCCTGGGAGAAGTGCACACCACCCTTCTACCGGAGAAGTCTGTGGACCACGCCCCCATTGCCATGGCAACGGCCCTGTCAGTCAGCGATGATGTCATCACGCGCTCCGGTCTGCACTCTCCCAGCTGATTCCACTTCCACTAATGCAACACCAGCAGCCTACAAAAGCCAGGAAGTTATTCAGTTCTGGGAGCAACTCCTTGAGTTGACTCCACACAGCTTTGGGTTTACTCGCTGTATGGTCTGTATTAGAGAAGAGAGAACTTTATTCTATTGGTCTGAACTTTTGAAGAGCTTTTTGTTTAGAGTTTAACTCTTTGTATTATAAGTTCTGTTTGAGCCATTTAAGTTTCTCTGTTTTTTTAAAGAGACTTTTGGTACATCTTTAGTTCTGCTAAAAACCTTTCTTTTGAAAGTTAACTGAAAACCTGATTTATTCATTTGTACTTTGTAAATATTGTAAATAACTCTGATTTCTTTTCTTTTCCAGATCCGGAGGAGGTTGATCCTGTCTTTTGTTTCTCCGGTGGAGTTTTTCTTTTGTTTTGGTAATTAACAGGTATTTTATGTTAGTCCCTCCCCCAGCTGGTAAGTTTTGGGGTTTTCGTTTTGTTTTATCCTCCAGGGTTGTGTTACAAGTTGTGTTAGTTTTACCGGCCCTGGAGCGTTTTCTGTTTTTTGTAATAAATCAGTTTTACACCACATCTCAAGACTCCAAACTTTTTCCTTACACTAGCCACAACATCTGGGGAAAAAGGGAGGGTTGTAACAGCATGTCTTTGGACTGTGGGCAGAAACCAGAGTATTGTGAGGAAACCCACACATGCATGGAAAGAACATGCAAACTCCACACAGAGAGGCCACAGTAGGGAGTGAACTCTATGGGATAAGATTTGTGCCAAAAAGACCAAGCAAAAAATAGAAAAACACACAAAATATATCCAAATATTGCAACCAAAAAGAACACTTCAGAAGCAAAAGTGTGAAACTCAGAATAAAAAAAAGACTCCAAAATCAAAAAACTATTTCATAAGTAAATATTTGTTTCTAATCCAAAAACTTATTTTTACTTCTGACCATTCATGTTTTAATTCTTTGAAACACCTTTTTGGTTCTGACTTTATGCTGTTTCATTCAGTACCATTTAGGCTTTTATTCTGAAGGACAAGATTTGGTTCTGACCTTAGCTTTTAGCTTTGCCTCCTTTTGCTTCTGGAACAAATTTCTGCTTCTGATTTTGGAAAAAAGTCTCAGTGGGAGGGGCTAGCTAGTGCTTCGATCTTATTGGTTATGAGGCTTTGGAGTGGGGTGACGCTAGCTGTCTGCACTAGTACTACTCAATTTAAAAGAAGAAGAAAGCCAGACCCGGATGTGATTCATTTCTTCTAAATAACACGGCGGAACATAAGAAAATATCCCCAAGGTAAGTCCTGTTTTGTTTTGTAAATGTTAGATTGTATGAATTATGTTGTATTTACAGTCATTGAACTGTTAAAGATGTTTTTCACTCAACAGTCTTATGTTTAAAGCTAACCGAAGCGGCTAACTAGCTGCTCATGCTAATCCTTGAGCATATGGTCTATCTCCAAGCTTGTTAATGGTTTCTCAAAGTGACTGAAGATCATTTTAATTTTAGGGCTGGGTGATATGGCCTAAAATCTCTATTGCGGTATAATAATAAGCATGCGTGGTAAAAGTATATATATTTATAAAGCGCGGCGACCTCGTCTGGTCATTTGTCTTTCACCCCCTGTGCACCTCTAACTGAGAAATACTCCGGTTTTTGTCTGACAGTCTGCTCCGGTAGGAGGTGGAGAGGGCACGAAGAGAACGGAACCGAACGGTAGCGGTGCTGCAGCNNNNCGTCTCAAAGAGCGCAGTGTGTGCGATTATTAGTGGGGAAAAAGCAGGGAGGGGGACCTGGCGCTCGTCTCTGCGGTGGTGCAGGTCCTGCTGACCTGACCCAACTCCGGTTCCATCACCACGTCGCAAAATGTCGGGAAAACAACCGGAAACAAAATAATTGTTAAGAATAATTGATAACGTTGGAGGTGTACAATTCGATGGAATAGGTCTGTTGTAACCTGCTCTAAATTCCCACACACAACCCTGACAACATTCATAAATAACGATGTGAAGCTGTGCTTGATTCTTCACAGCTAAATCCTGGAGTCACTGCTGTGTTTAGTTCAAACAGCTAGATCTAAACTTGATGTCTAGTAAATAAACTAAAACAAAGCCCTATATGATGGATAAACACGTAGTTTGTGTGGTAGCACTGGATTCATTCAGTCCTCAGGTTCTGTAACTGTATTACTCTTTCCAATCAAGAAAACCCAAATAAGTTCAACTAAAAGTTGCACAGATAAAATACCGAAACAGTCCTGAAACTCACATGTAAGCAGGTTTTATTTAACAGCAGTACGTGTACATTAAATGCATTCATAACAATGTGTTTGACAGAAAAAATGTCCTTTCTTTTTCATAGAATGAATCTACACATCCCAGCCTGAACAACAGGAGCTGGATGAGATGGTTTCTACCACCTTTATCAATGAGAAGGTCTGGAAGCTGCATCCATCTGGTTTAGTTCAAACTGTCAGACATGACTTCAGCCTCCATTTCAGCTCTTTTTGTCAATGTAGCCATTACAGGTTCATCCACCTAACAGGATATTAATATTAGTACAGGATTATTGATCTGATAGTGATAACAATACTGAAGAATTGTTATCAGTTGTTTAGCTTTTTGACCTTGTCATCATTATATCATGATCTTCTTTAGATGAAAACAGTGCACTCATTGTTTATCATAAGGACATGTAGAATAACAGGTAAAGTGTTATTCTATCCCATCACAGAAGCAGCTGGGTCACTAGATGTCTTTATAAATGCTGATCAATGTTCCAGGAGTGTCAGAGCTCAGTAAAACTACTTCCTTTATTAGGATCCTTATGAGTGAAACATGGAGTCACAGAGAGAAAGTTTAGATTTGTTGTCAGATCCTCTCTGTGAGTGTAATTAAAGGTGGGTGATAGATAGAGCCTCAAAATGAAATTCATAATATCAATGTTTATGATGATCATGTGGATACTAAAGTTCTACCAAATGACTTCATTGACAAAAAAATAAGCAAACAAATGGCATCCCTGAGTCTTAGGAAGGATTACTGTAATCAAATCATGTTTTAGTTGCTAAGAATGTGGGATGCTTTAATTTGTACATTTTGAATAAAAAATGTTCAGGAAACAGTTGAAAATGAACAGACCCTCAGGAACTGGTCCAGTAACTTGTGTTCATTGTCCAGTTGAACTACTGAGTATGTTTTCTGTCATTTTGAAATTAATCTACAGGTATAAATTCTATTTTGCATTAGTATTGCCGTTATTTCTCATTTTATTTGCAATAAATTACCATCAAATGATGTTACCTTGTGGGTCTTCCATTTTTATTTGTACTTTTGAGTGTTTTCTTTTTGCAACAGATAATCATATATTAAAACTGATATTTGAACTAATTTTTCTTGTTTCTGATAATAGGATGTAGTTGTATTCTGAGTACTACTCAAGTATTGTTAATGGTATTTATATTAACTGCACATATCTTTTAAAAAGCCATACATTCACATGGCATTTTACATTTCAAAATTTAATGTCTGAGTTGTTAGAATACAAATGTATTGTTGGGGAAAAAAAAAAAAACATCAATTATGCAAATTATAATGTAAACATTACCTGCAAGTACAGCATCAGAGGTTCAGATTCTGTACCTTCTAGTAATTTATTCTGAAAGTGTGCAGCTGTTTGTGGTTAAGACTCAACCAGAGTCAAACTCCTTGTTAGCTACAAACTTGTCTAAATAAACCTGATTGTGATTCTGAATTGTTCTAAAAATGACCCAGACCAGGCTTTGGCAGTGAAGACAGGTAAACTTCTCCATTTTGGTTTTATTTTTGACTCTTAAAGAACAACTGTATTGACAGTGATGTTATGAACAGAAACTATTTGTTAAAAAATGAAGAACATGGAGAATGCATTCAATTTAATTGCAAAAGGTGCAATAAATGAAAATCATAAACCATAACACATTAAATCTTTTACCTTTTGCTTTTCATAATAAACAACTGCTGTGGGAAAGCAGTGCTGTCTGATGCTCAGATCTGTCTGTCTGTTCAGGAAAAGTCGCACTAAAGGAGTGCGTTTGATATTAATACTCCAAGTTTAGAAGTAGACAAAGTTTTCTCTCAACTCGAGGTGGAGGTCAGTAGTCATGTCAACATAAACAGGAACACAGAGTGTGTTTTGTGTCATGATGCTGGTGCACAAGGTGG
>SSNR01000177.1:264548-275324 GCA_006937965.1 Callopanchax toddi
TCATAATATCAATGTTTATGATGATCATGTGGATACTAAAGTTCTACCAAATGACTTCATTGACAAAAAAATAAGCAAACAAATGGCATCCCTGAGTCTTAGGAAGGATTACTGTAATCAAATCATGTTTTAGTTGCTAAGAATGTGGGATGCTTTAATTTGTACATTTTGAATAAAAAATGTTCAGGAAACAGTTGAAAATGAACAGACCCTCAGGAACTGGTCCAGTAACTTGTGTTCATTGTCCAGTTGAACTACTGAGTATGTTTTCTGTCATTTTGAAATTAATCTACAGGTATAAATTCTATTTTGCATTAGTATTGCCGTTATTTCTCATTTTATTTGCAATAAATTACCATCAAATGATGTTACCTTGTGGGTCTTCCATTTTTATTTGTACTTTTGAGTGTTTTCTTTTTGCAACAGATAATCATATATTAAAACTGATATTTGAACTAATTTTTCTTGTTTCTGATAATAGGATGTAGTTGTATTCTGAGTACTACTCAAGTATTGTTAATGGTATTTATATTAACTGCACATATCTTTTAAAAAGCCATACATTCACATGGCATTTTACATTTCAAAATTTAATGTCTGAGTTGTTAGAATACAAATGTATTGTTGGGGAAAAAAAAAAAAACATCAATTATGCAAATTATAATGTAAACATTACCTGCAAGTACAGCATCAGAGGTTCAGATTCTGTACCTTCTAGTAATTTATTCTGAAAGTGTGCAGCTGTTTGTGGTTAAGACTCAACCAGAGTCAAACTCCTTGTTAGCTACAAACTTGTCTAAATAAACCTGATTGTGATTCTGAATTGTTCTAAAAATGACCCAGACCAGGCTTTGGCAGTGAAGACAGGTAAACTTCTCCATTTTGGTTTTATTTTTGACTCTTAAAGAACAACTGTATTGACAGTGATGTTATGAACAGAAACTATTTGTTAAAAAATGAAGAACATGGAGAATGCATTCAATTTAATTGCAAAAGGTGCAATAAATGAAAATCATAAACCATAACACATTAAATCTTTTACCTTTTGCTTTTCATAATAAACAACTGCTGTGGGAAAGCAGTGCTGTCTGATGCTCAGATCTGTCTGTCTGTTCAGGAAAAGTCGCACTAAAGGAGTGCGTTTGATATTAATACTCCAAGTTTAGAAGTAGACAAAGTTTTCTCTCAACTCGAGGTGGAGGTCAGTAGTCATGTCAACATAAACAGGAACACAGAGTGTGTTTTGTGTCATGATGCTGGTGCACAAGGTGGGCACATCTTTATCACATGGACCAGAGCTGTGATGGATGCAGTCAGCTTCACATGTCGTCAGGACAGGTTTTCCTCTGACACTTCCCACTAATGATCCTGTGTGTCGTACAGTTCAGGAGTCACGTGCAGCATCAGGTCGACCACGAGGAACACCTTCGGTTCTTGATAGACGAATCACCTGGCTGCTTCATCTTTCCCTGGTGGAATCCCAACCGTCCTGCAAGGGTTTAAAAAAGAGAAAATTAGACTTCATAATAACTGTATTATCTATGTGACCTGAAAACTTTTTAAAGATGGACTTTGACTTAAAGCCTTTATCAAACAAGTGCAATGACCATAAGTGGAAAACTTGTGTAGGCCACTGAGCCATAAATATTTAGTAGTAGTTGTAGTAGTAGTACCTGATGATGTATTTTACAGGCTTTTCACAAAGAAACTGGGATGATTTTTTTCTAGATCTTTTATTAATTCTCAGACTTATTTTTTTGTCAATGAAGTCGTTTGGTAGAACTTTTGTATCCACATGATCATCATAAACATTGATATTATGAATTTCATTTTGAGGCTCTATCTATCACCCACCTTTAATTACACTCACAGAGAGGATCTGACAACAAATCTAAACTTTCTCTCTGCGACTCCATGTTTCACTCATAAGGATCCTAATAAAGGAAGTAGTTTTACTGAGCTCTGACACTCCTGGAACATTGATCAGCATTTATAAAGACATCTAGTGACCCAGCTGCTTCTGTGATAGGATAGAATAACACTTTACCTGTTATTCTACATGTCCTTATGATNAATTCTTCAGTATTGTTATCACTATCAGATCAATAATCCTGTACTAATATTAATATGCTGTTAGGCGGATGAACCTGTAATGGCTACATTGACAAAAAGAGCTGAAATGGAGGCTGAAGTCATGTCTGACAGTTTGAACTAAACCAGATGGATGCAGCTTCCAGACCTTCTCATTGATAAAGGTGGTAGAAACCATCTCATCCAGCTCCTGTTGTTCAGGCTGGGATGTGTAGATTCATTCTATGAAAAAGAAAGGACATTTTTTCTGTCAAACACATTGTTATGAATGCATTTAATGTACACGTACTGCTGTTAAATAAAACCTGATTACATGTGAGTTTCAGGACTGCTTCGGTATTTTATCTGTGCAACTTTTAGTTGAACTTAATTGGGTTTTCTTGATTGGAAAGAGTAATACAGTTACAGAACCTGAGGACTGAATCAATCCAGTGCTACCACACAAACTACGTGTTTATCCATCATATAGGGCTTTGTTTTAGTTTATTTACTAGACATCAAGTTTAGATCTAGCTGTTTGAACTAAACACAGCAGTGACTCCAGGATTTAGCTGTGAAGAATCAAGCACAGCTTCACATCGTTATTTATGAATGTTGTCAGGGTTGTGTGTGGGAATTTAGAGCAGGTTACAACAGACCTATTCCATCGAATTGTACACCTCCAACGTTATCAATTATTCTTAACAATTATTTTGTTTCCGGTTGTTTTCCCGACATTTTGCGACGTGGTGATGGAACCGGAGTTGGGTCAGGTCAGCAGGACCTGCACTACCGCAGAGACGAGCGCCAGGTCCCCCTCCCTGTTTTTTCCACTAATCGCACACACTGCGCTCTTTGAGACGACTCAGGGGGGTGAAGGCACTGCACATGGATCATATATAAACGCGTTTAAATAGGATACCTATGGCGCTGCAGCACCGCTACCGTTCGGTTCCGTTCTCTTCGTGCCCTCTCCACCTCCTACCGGAGCAGACTGTCAGACAAAAACCGGAGTATTTCTCAGTTAGAGGTGCACAGGGGGTGAAAGACAAATGACCAGACGAGGTCGCCGCGCTTTATAAATATATATACTGTTACCACGCATGCTTATTATTATACCGCAATAGAGATTTTAGGCCATATCACCCAGCCCTAAAATTAAAATGATCTTCAGTCACTTTGAGAAACCATTAACAAGCTTGGAGATAGACCATATGCTCAAGGATTAGCATGAGCAGCTAGTTAGCCGCTTCGGTTAGCTTTAAACATAAGACTGTTGAGTGAAAAACATCTTTAACAGTTCAATGACTGTAAATACAACATAATTCATACAATCTAACATTTACAAAACAAAACGGGACTTACCTTGGGGATATTTTCTTATGTCCCGCCGTGTTATTTAGAAGAAATGAATCACATCCGGGTCTGACTTTCTTCTTCTTCTTTTAAATTGAGTAGTACTAGTGCAGACAGCTAGCGTCACCCCACTCCAAAGCCTCATAACCAATAAGATCGAAGCACTAGCTAGCCCCTCCCACTGAGACTTTTTTCCAAAATCAGAAGCAGAAATTTGTTCCAGAAGCAAAAGGAGGCAAAGCTAAAAGCTAAGGTCAGAACCAAATCTTGCCCTTCAGAATAAAAGCCTAAATGGTACTGAATGAAACAGCATAAAGTCAGAACCAAAAAGGTGTTTCAAAGAATTAAAACATGAATGGTCAGAAGTAAAAATAAGTTTTTGGTTTAGAAACAAATATTTACTTATGAAATAGTTTATTTTGATTTTGGAGTCTTTTTTTTTTTTAATTCTGAGTTTCACACTTTTGCTTCTGAAGTGTTCTTTTTGGTTGCAATATTTGGATATATTTTGTGTGTTTTTCTATTTTTTGCTTGGTCTTTTTGGCACAAATCTTATCCCATAGTAGGTCTTTATCAGTTCAGTAACATAAAGAGGAGCTTGACCATGTAGGGCCCTGAAAGTTAGAGTCAGGATTTAAAAATGAACTCTACATTTAACAGATGACCAGTGCAGAGATCTCAGAATACGAGTGATGTGATCTTTTCTGTTTGACCAACTGAAGGCGGTCAAGGTCGTTTTGGTTCAAACATGTGAAAAGTGTGTTACAGTAATCTAGACGGGAGGAGATAAAAGCATGAAGAACCATTTCCAGTTCAGGTTTTGACACCAACCTTCTCAGTTTGGAAATATTTCTCAGATGATGAAAATACTTGCAGACCAACTGTTTTGAGTGACCTTCAAGAGACATTGATTGGTCAAAAATAACACCCAGATTCCTCAGGTTTGACTTTACAGCAGAACTTAAAGCCGCACTCTGGAGGATTTCATCAAGAGAGCAGTTTTTGAATCTAACGTCCAAAGGCTCCTCCTCAAAACATCTCGACACGCGCGTCCGGTCACGTGTGCGCGCATGCACACAGCGCATATACTTTGGACATGAACTGTACCGCTCAATGTGTAGGGTTTAATCACTCACAGTTCACAATCTTATTCCAACAACACTACGAGGGTCTGATGAGCCCTCTCTGTCCCTGCTGCTTCTGATATTAGCTCTGTTAGCAGAGAGCTGCTGCTGGACTCTGAAGCTGAACTTGACTCGGCCCTGGATGAACTTTCTGACCAAAATAAACGCGTAACCCTGTCAAGCCTTGCCATTCTGTGAGGTGAAATGTTTAAAAATAAAAATAAATCCATCTTTAGCTGGGGAATGGGTAGGTTTTTAGTAGAAATGAGCTGTGAGTCCTCAGTGAACGAGACGGTAAACAGAGANACATGATCATCATAAACATTGATATTATGAATTTCATTTTGAGGCTCTATCTATCACCCACCTTTAATTACACTCACAGAGAGGATCTGACAACAAATCTAAACTTTCTCTCTGTGACTCCATGTTTCACTCATAAGGATCCTAATAAAGGAAGTAGTTTTACTGAGCTCTGACACTCCTGGAACATTGATCAGCATTTATAAAGACATCTAGTGACCCAGCTGCTTCTGTGATAGGATAGAATAACACTTTACCTGTTATTCTACATGTCCTTATGATAAACAATGAGTGCACTGTTTTCATCTAAAGAAGATCATGATATAATGATGACAAGGTCAAAAAGCTAAACAACTGATAACAATTCTTCAGTATTGTTATCACTATCAGATCAATAATCCTGTACTAATATTAATATGCTGTTAGGTGGATGAACCTGTAATGGCTACATTGACAAAAAGAGCTGAAATGGAGGCTGAAGTCATGTCTGACAGTTTGAACTAAACCAGATGGATGCAGCTTCCAGACCTTCTCATTGATAAAGGTGGTAGAAACCATCTCATCCAGCTCCTGTTGTTCAGGCTGGGATGTGTAGATTCATTCTATGAAAAAGAAAGGACATTTTTTCTGTCAAACACATTGTTATGAATGCATTTAATGTACACGTACTGCTGTTAAATAAAACCTGCTTACATGTGAGTTTCAGGACTGCTTTGGTATTTTATCTGTGCAACTTTTAGTTGAACTTATTTGGGTTTTCTTGATTGGAAAGAGTAATACAGTTACAGAACCTGAGGACTGAATCAATCCAGTGCTACCACACAAACTACGTGTTTATCCATCATATAGGGCGTTGTTTTAGTTTATTTACTAGACATCAAGTTTAGATCTAGCTGTTTGAACTAAACACAGCAGTGACTCCAGGATTTAGCTGTGAAGAATCAAGCACAGCTTCACATCGTTATTTATGAATGTTGTCAGGGTTGTGTGTGGGAATTTAGAGCAGGTTACAACAGACCTATTCCATCGAATTGTACACCTCCAAAGTTATCAATTATTCTTAACAATTATTTTGTTTCCGGTTGTTTTCCCGACATTTTGCGACGTGGTGATGGAACCGGAGTTGGGTCAGGTCAGCAGGACCTGCACCACCGCAGAGACGAGCGCCAGGTCCCCCTCCCTGCTTTTTCCCCACTAATAATCGCACACACTGCGCTCTTTGAGACGACTCAGGGGGGTGAAGGCACTGCACATGGATCATATATAAACGCGTTTAAATAGGATACCTATGGCGCTGCAGCACCGCTACCGTTCGGTTCCGTTCTCTTCGTGCCCTCTCCACCTCCTACCGGAGCAGACTGTCAGACAAAAACCGGAGTATTTCTCAGTTAGAGGTGCACAGAACCCCCCCCCNCACCAGTTATTTCTGCTAAGCTGGAGTTCTGGTGAACTTATTCTGACGCTTCATTAAGCAGCGTCAACAGCGACCTGCCCGCTGGGAGCCCCGTAGCCTCATTTCAATACAGGGGGGTCTGACTCAGTTTATGTTCTGGCAGTGGCGCTCGCTGCTTCTCCCTCAACCCAAAGTCCTCACATCATGTGTTTCAGCTAAAACGCTAAACGTTACCTTAATACGTTCTCTTGCAGTGACTGTAGAGTTGATGGTCACACAGACGCGTCGCGTGTCGCTTCCTTTCGCACTTTTTCCCGGCACGTTCTGCAAACTGTCCCTCAGCATTCTTCAAATATTTAAAATATGCCCAGACTTCCGTCTTTGTCTTCTCTGAGGGCTGATAGATGCCCTCAGCGCTGTTCTCTCCTCTTTTCGCCGTCATTTTAGCTTTAGCTTAACCCTTATATAACCTTTTAATTTTCTAAAGTTTTTGTCGTAGAGCACAAAAAAATGCATCTACAAAACTTCCAATAGAAATATTATATAATATTTCATATGTCCCAATTTTTTTACACAAATTTCATCATTGGCTTCAGCTCTAACAAAATATAATAAAAAAATTGTGCATTTCTGAGATTTAACCCCTTTATTGCCAGGTTTATTTTCAAAATCATACTTGTGAAAAAATGTCAAAAAATGAAAAAATAAAATCATTATTTGTGTGTTATGTCCAGATGACCTGTTTTGGGGGTAAATTGTCACAGATTTGGAGGGCCACAAATGGGCATAAAAATATTTTTTGCTCACTTTGTAGTTTTTGTGCAATGTCATATTTTCTAAAAAACTCAAGTTTTTGTCGTAGAGCACAAAAAAAATGCATCTACAAAACTTCCAATAGAAATATTATATAATATTTCATATGTCCCAACTTTTTTACACAAATTTCATCATTGGCTTTAGCTCTAACAAAATATAATAAAAAAATTGGCATTTCTGAGATTTAACCCCTTTATTGCCAGGTTTATTTTCAAAACATACCTGTGAAAAAATGTAAAAAAATGAAAAGATCAAATCATTATTTGTGTGTTATGTCCAGATGACCTGTTTTGGGGGTAAATTGTCACAGATTTGGAGGGCCACAAATGGGCATAAAAATATTGTTTGCTCACTTTGTAGTTTTTGTGCAATGTCATATTTTCTAAAAAACTCAAGTTTTTGTCGTAGAGCACAAAAAAATGCATCTACAAAACTTCCAATAGAAATATTATATAATATTTCATATGTCCCAATTTTTTTACACAAATTTCATCATTGGCTTCAGCTCTAACAAAATATAATAAAAAAAATTGTGCATTTCTGAGATTTAACCCCTTTATTGCCAGGTTTATTTTCAAAATCATACTTGTGAAAAAATGTCAAAAAATGAAAAAATAAAATCATTATTTGTGTGTTATGTCCAGATGACCTGTTTTGGGGGTAAATTGTCACAGACTTGGAGGGCCACAAATGGGCATAAAAATATTTTTTGCTCACTTTGTAGTTTTTGTGCAATGTCATATTTTCTAAAAAACTCAAGTTTTTGTCGTAGAGCACAAAAAAAATGCATATACAAAACTTCCAATAGAAATATTATATAATATTTCATATGTCCCAACTTTTTTACACAAATTTCATCATTGGCTTTAGCTCTAACAAAATATAATAAAAAAATTGGCATTTCTGAGATTTAACCCCTTTATTGCCAGGTTTATTTTCAAAACATACCTGTGAAAAAATGTAAAAAAATGAAAAGATCAAATCATTATTTGTGTGTTATGTCCAGATGACCTGTTTTGGGGGTAAGTTGTCACAGATTTGGAGGGCCACAAATGGGCATAAAAATATTTTTTGCTCACTTTGTAGTTTTTGTGCAATGTCATATTTTCTAAAAAACTCACCATTTTTGTGTTTGGGCACAAAAAAATGCACGTACAAAGATAGCCAGTTCAGTTGAACAGTTTATTACATGAACAAAGAAAAAGTTGTGTGTGTGTGTGTGTGTGTGTGTGTGTGTGTGTGTGTGTGTGCGCGCGTGTGTGAGAGAGACAGAGAGGGGTGAGCTAACAGCTGCAGGCTGAGCACACAGCTACTGAGTGCTCCTTGCACACAGCCTGTCCACACTTTTTGCAAAAACGCGCATGCACGCTCCTCTTTCCTCTGCAAAGGTGACACCTTTTCTTCGTCTGCTCTTGGGCTGGAGCTGGCTCACGTTGCTGCACCACCAATGCTGCAGCACCGCTGGACCGCGGCAAGCGGGTGCGCCTCGCCATGGCTGGTCTCACCATGGAGCTCCCAAGCTCCTGCAAGAAGAGCCTCCGGCGAAAGTTCTTCTTCTGCAGGTTCCAGGCAGGTTCCACAGACAGCCACAAGACCAGGGCATTGTAGGCGCTCACATCCAAAATGTTGCAGAAGAGCGACATGGGCCAACGTCTGGTCTTGCGGCGGCAGCTGTATGTTGCGACAAGCTGGAATAAAAAAATTTAAAAAACTGAATAAATATGCAATTAGGTTAGCAAATTATAATAAAATAAAATAAAAATAAATACCTTACCTTGTCTAAGTTGTCAACAGCCCCTTTGCAGTGGTTGTAATCCAGGATTACAGTCGGTTTCTGCTGCGGTTCCTCCTGGATCTCCGCCTGATGGTGCTTGGTGCTGAGGAGGAGAACGTTCCGTCCGCGCTTCGGCACGTAGCTCACCGCGGTGGTGGTGGAGGTGAAGGCGAAGAGGGATGACAGAACTGCTCTCCCCCTCATGTGCAGCAGCTCANCACCCCCACTCCAAATAATGATCACAGATCTGTCATTTGAAGATTTGTAAAGTGCTGTGATCCTTACATGCATGCATGCCTGCACAAACACACACAGAGAGACACATGTAAAACTGCCATTTTGAGAATGAGCTGATTTTCTACTTTCGGTAAAGGTTTATTTTTTGAAGGAACACTGTAGAAACACAATTACCAAAAATTCAGAACACACACATGCAAATGATTATATGGCATCTCTAAATAACACACAAACAGTTTTTTTGCTAAATATGTATTATAATGTGCAGTCAGAGGTAAAGAAATATAGCAGAATCCTTTAATTTAAATGCAGTGTCAGTCATTTCCCAGCTATATATGGAGAAAATATGCAATCTAGTAAAAAATAGTAAAAACTAAACATTGAATGTGTGACTGGTCTGGGAACCCATACAGAATAATAATTTTTAAAAATTATGCTAATATTTAGGCTTATTAGAAAAAAATGATTTACGTGTACGTAAATGGCACAAAAAAATGCTGAAAAATGCTTAACTGTACAAACTAATTTCAGCATTATATTAAAGGGAGTAAGGGATTTAAAAAATATATTTTTGATAATTCCCTCAAAAATACACATCCTCCCAAAAAATTAGATAAATTGCATTAGCGTAGCCAAAATTGTTCACAAAATACACATGTCTGCACAAAAAAAATGCACTAAAGACATATAAGGGTTAATCCTCATCTCGTATCATTTTTAGGTAAGTAAAGTTTATCTATAAACAGGGGTGCACACAAGTAGTCCGCAGGTACACAAGAGCCGTTGTTGTTGTTGCGGTGCTGATCCTGCAGCCTGGGATCACACACTGACAAGATCCGAGCTGAGTGATTACTTGTAAGCTTTACTTCTGTTGTAAGGAGCAGTGAATGAGCGCTCATACGCACTGCATACTCATTTTTATCCATTTCTATTATTTTGTTTTATTTCCCCCCATCTTTATCCCTAAATGTTATTTTAACAGCTTAACGTGACATTAAATTATTCCAAGTTATTGTACTTGTTTTATTTTTCATTTTTTTAAACTTATCTGTGTTTTTGTTTAGGTAAAATTCAAAATAAGCCCTTTGGGATTTCTTTATATCACCTGCACATAGTTTTGCTTTTTTTTTTTATATATAACATTTTGATGAATATGTTTTTATTGTGGAGTCAAATAAGTTTTTTTTGTTTTTGTTTTTTTAAGTATGAGCATGAAACATGACAATGCTTTTGAACTTAAAAAAACCCAAAACATTTTAATCCACAAGAAGCTGAAAGTTTGTCCATCTCTCTTCTATGTCATATTACTAGTGACTCAGAAGACAAGCCAACAATGGCAGAACTTCTATTTTAAACATTAATGTTTTTTGTTTGTTTTTTCAGTACAAGCTGGATGACACTTTAGTCTGTTTCAGTTTGTGCAGCTTGATGCAACTTCAACCTCACACTGGGACTTTTAGCCTGAGACGTTCAGTGACAGCTTGACAACAAAAATGGTTTTACAAATATTGAGCTAAAATGTTTAGTGGTAGTAGCCGAGAGTCACTCACAACACATCCCAGGAGTGCTAACAGATTGCACATGATCTTGTAGAAGATTGAGCATAACGTTATTTTCATAATTTGACTACAATTCCGGTCATGAAAAAGTGGTGACATGTATTCCTTCAAATCACTTATTTGCAATGATCAAACAAAACCAAG
>SSNR01000177.1:275400-413671 GCA_006937965.1 Callopanchax toddi
TAGCTAGCCCCTCCCACTGAGACTTTTTTCCAAAATCAGAAGCAGAAATTTGTTCCAGAAGCAAAAGGAGGCAAAGCTAAAAGCTAAAAGCTAAGGTCAGAACCAAATCTTGTCCTTCAGAATAAAAGCCTAAATGGTACTGAATGAAACAGCATAAAGTCAGAACCAAAAAGGTGTTTCAAAGAATTAAAACATGAATGGTCAGAAGTAAAAATAAGTTTTTGGATTAGAAACAAATATTTACTTATGAAATAGTTTATTTTGATTTTGGAGTCTTTTTTTTTATTCTGAGTTTCACACTTTTGCTTCTGAAGTGTTCTTTTTGGTTGCAATATTTGGATATATTTTGTGTGTTTTTCTATTTTTTGCTTGGTCTTTTTGGCACAAATCTTATCCCATAGAACTCACTGCTTGCTGTGAGGCAACAGAGCTACCAACTGCATCACCAAGCAACCCTCAATTTAATTTACATAAATAAAAGCGCTAAAAATGTGATCCAACTTTGGGAGGGGTTGGAGGCATCTGAAAAACTAAGTTGTGACTCATGAAGATTTTTAAAACTCCACCACTCCAAACAGGTGCAACAATGTTCTAAATGAAATAAAGAGCAATTACAAATTAGGAATGTTGTAAATAAATGTACTAAAACGTGTCTGCAGCTCTGACTTGTGTACAATATCAACCCAGTGTGATTCCAATTGAATTTTCTCTGAATTTTGTCTATGTCACAGCCCAGTGAGATACTGGCCTTAGCAAGGAGCCGTTTAAAAAAAGCATTTGATGATGCTAAAAAGTTTGTTTTAGCTAAAGAACACTAAAAGGTTACAGCTCATAATTCAAGAATTTACCTCACAAAGTCCAGAGAATAAACATCATTTAGGACAAGAAAAACTCCACAGGCTATGATGGTTTGATTTAAACAAGTCTTGATTATTTCAGGTTTACTACTCATGTCATGTGAGCAGGAATTTTTATTACAAATGTTCTACTTAAAATAAAACAGATTTTTTTTTTATTCAAGTTCTTCTCCATGTCAGATAACTTCCATGTGAATAATGAGTGACAGTAGTGTTACAGAGGCCCTGTGGTGCAATAAACAGGCAAAACAAAAGAAAACACAATGTTGAGGAATATTTGATTCTAAATACTTTGTTGTCTGTCATTATGCACACTCTCTTGCATTTATTTTGTTTTTGTGTTTTCTGCTGCCTTACTTCATGAAAATGCATCTTCCTGAGATGCTAGATTTTGCACCTAGACTCATTAAAACTGTCCTGGAATGATAGGATGTATAAATGTGTTTGTTCTTTAAATATAAAGAGCAGCACTGACACACACACACTGCACTAATTCATGATGAGCCACTGATGGAGAACTGAGCTTCTCCACAATTTGTATTAATACATTTTAACCAGAAAATGTTGAAATTTACTCTGATCAACTGATCTACTCCAAGTAGAATATTTAATATATATAAATCAGTTTGATCTAATCTCTTAAGTAAATGTTACCTCATACATAAGGTGAATTATCTACATTACCAGAATATTATGACTCTCTCTGTAAACTGTTGGTTTCAGTTTAATAAATTCATTACTGTTTGCCCAGATTGTGTAATTAATTCAAGCTGTGAGTCGGTATCCTCAGCGGATACGCCTCCAGCTTCTCCAAGGAGAAAATACAGCTATACTTCTCAAGATTCTCAAACCTAATTTATGCACTTGATGATTTTTTTCCCCCTCTCTCTTTTTGCTTTAATTATTCATGTTTGGCTTGATGGTTAATATATTTTTCCCATGAGGTGACAAACTTTTAACAGACATGCATTTGTTATGTAATTAGCCGTGCATGAAAATACTGTATGCTGCATATTTAAGACCTCCTAAGGTCAAAGATGAATTTATTAAAGGAAGAGAGGACAGGAAGGGAAATCTGACAGTATTTTCCTGAGTAATGATCAGGAGTTTGCCAGAGCTTAACCTGCAAATTAAGACTTGTATCTGAAGGAATAAACTTCATACAAGAGAAAATTTGACTAAACGTCTGAATATAAACTTTTAGAAGATAGAAGGTGGCCACTTTATTGCATTTACACTTCCCATCAGCCAATCAGATGGCAGCAGCTCAATGCGTTTATGACATGGTGAAATTGATTCCCGAAGTTATTTTATATATATATATATATATATATATATATATATATATATATATATATATATATATATATATATATATATATATATAAAAATATATATAAAACAGCCTTTTTCTGAAGAATAACAAGTTAAGTTACTGTAGTTTTGTAGTTATTACCCCAGATCTCTGCACAGTAACTTAAATATGGTAAAACCAGTGAACAGTAAAGAATGTGGAGTGATGGACAATCTACCTGTTTAGCTTTATTTAGTACTGAAATGCTTAATATTTTAGAATGGATGTATTTAACATGTGCTTTCCAATTAAGTCTCTCGTCTATTGCCACTCCCAGAAACCTGTTTTCAGTAACCCTTTCAATTTCTACACCATTTATTTGAACTTTAACATTTGTGTTTAATTTACTATTTCCAAATACCAGTTTTAGTCTTATTCAAATTTAATGATAATTTGTTTTGATCTAAACAGCTCTTTATTTTATTCATTTCAGTAGTCATTGTTTTAAATAGTAGTTGCAAATCATCCCCCAAACAAAAAAATATTAGTATCATCGGCAAAAAGAACAAGTTTCAACACTTTGGAAACCTTGCAAATGTCATTGATGTATACAAGGAATTCGTAATGTTGGTCCCAACACTGAACTCTGTGGGACTCCGCAAGCAGTGTCCAGAGTCAGACATGAAGAGCAACAATCATTGACCTTCACAAACTGTTGCCTGTTATTTATGTAACTTGCCATCCAATGTTTACACACACACACACACACACACACACAAACTGTATGCGCTGTGTTTCACAGACAAGATGCCATAAGCTTCATGACAACAACACTGACAGCCTGTCACAGTGTCACTCAGACGTTACAGTATGAGCATCTCATTTTACTTTCACTTTCTGAGGTTCACATCTAACCATAATTCACATTAGTTAACGCTGACAGTCCTATTGAGATTAAGAACCTTTTATTCTATTGGAGACCTGAAAGCCAGATGGGGGTCTCTGCAGTGACCTCCACAGTCACCAGATCTCAATCCAGTCCAGTGGTGGAACTGGAGATTCACATCATGGATAGAACTGTGTGATGCTGTCATGTCTGAGGAATGTTTCCAACACCTTGCTGAATCTCTGGCACAAAGATATCAGGCAAGGGGGTCAACCCACTAGCAAGGTGGGCCTAATGAATGTATGTGCTGAAGAGGAACAGAAGGAAAGAAGAGTCTGGTCTACACTGAACCACTTGTGTGTTCCTCTCCAAAGAGCCCCCGGTTATTTCTGTTTGTAAATGCCAGAGTTAGCAGATTCTTTAATTATATTTCTGCTCTCAGAACTAAATCTGTGTGTTTTAAAGAAGCTGATCAGCAGGAACACAATAAGGACCTGATCCCAGATGACTCAATGGCACTAAAGTCTAAGACCTAAGAATAGAGCTCAGAATTAGAACGTTTCAGAGGAGGAACAGCTAAGGGAGGCTGTTGTGGAGGTGTGACAGGCGATAGCTCAGCTAGTGTTGCATTCTACAAAATCTTTATAAACAAATGGTTTCTGATGAGCATAAAACTTTGAGATAACGTCCGCACCGAACCTCTCAATCTGCTGTACTGTGTGGGTATGTGGAACACTGACATAAGGAAAGAAATCTTTAATTATTTTCTATATAAATACTGCATTTTTAATATAGTCCATCTAAGTCATATCTCTGAATGTTCTGCTGTGTTTTAATCAGAGTTAAAGCCTTAATTTAATCCCTACCAGGACCTCGCAGTGAAATGTTCTTTAAACCCTGACCTGCAGTCAGACACTGACAGGCAGCAAATAGCGTTCTCACCCACACAGCAGCCCCGCTGTGTGTAAAACTGTTAAATTATAATGTTCAGGAGGTGTCAACAACCACTCTGAAGAGTTATTTAAAGTCAGGAGGCTGCAATTTCCACAAAAACTGAATATCTGGGAAAACTAGAGCAAAATATATATTATATGGTTAAAAATAAGTTTACAAAACAAGTTTATTTAACATTTTTAAGGTTTTTGTTTATTTTAAACATGCACTGCAGCTCTGAAAAAACAAATATCCTAAACTCTGGCTCCTGACTTTTTGCAGAAACTACTCTGTTATCTAACAAGCAGTTCAGATTAAAGAATGCATCCATGTGTGAAATAAAGGAGCATTCAGAGTTGGTGTAAATGTCTTTTTCTGAAGACATTCATGTTGTTTTCCACACAGATTTTGTGGAAACCTTCAAAATACGAGTAGGGCTGAGTTGGACTAGCACAAAAACTACATTGGAAAGCCTCACCCAGTTTACTTTAGTACCTATGGTACCTTCGGTCATAAAACATCGATTTAGCCGTGTTGTGAAGTGCACAAGTGAATAACGACAACAGGAAAAAGTACAACCTGATTTCTTCTCCAAAAAATACAGAGACCAATTATTTTTTCCCTCAGTGTGACGCCTGAATGCATCGCTTAGGAAACTTAATCCAAAATCAGTGAAACCAGTAGAGGAAGCGTGACAATTTCTAACATCTCATCTATTCTTAAATGGATCAATCTGCCACCTTTGACATATGAGATGTTTATATATTTTTAACACAACCGTTAAAAAATTGTCAGACTTCATTTCCAATATTTAATTAAACATTTCTGAAAATAAAAAGTATAATTTTCTGTAGTTTATATTTCATATAATGAAGAAAGCATGAAATACCAGAAACTTCAAAAAAAAAAAAAATTCAAATGCTATGACTCAAGATTTGTTCAGATTGTTCTACAGGGTCAGAGTAGAGAAATATTATTTTAAAGCACTTCCAGGAATGGCCATGAAAAAGAAACTCCAGTTCTCAGCTCTGATGTTGAGCCTTATAAATGCACAGCAAACTGCCACCACTTTCAAATGTGAAAGAAGCAAGCAGAGAAATAAGGTTTGACACAAGTCAGTGAGGAGAAGAGCTGCTGCAGATAGTCAGGTTTCCTTTAGAGCATATATTCTAAATTTATTGGGGAAACTAAATTAAACATATAAAAAACAGCAGATCTTTAAAAACTGTGATAACTGTTTACCACCCTAATACAGAAAAAAACATTAAATGTTATAAAGGAAATATTAAACATTAAACGACAAAGATTAAAACACAAGCAGGATCATAGTGAACAAATTATCCCCTTTAAAATTCTGATTTTCAGATTTCTCAAGAGGTTAAAAGTTAAGCAACATTAAAGGCTGAGAACATAAAACTTGAACGATGTACTAAGAACTATCCAAGCTTTACATTCACAAAGAAATTTAATAAAAGCATTAAAGGAGCTTCTAAAATGATGGTATTATGATTTATAGTGCTTTGGTGACCTCCAGTGGGAAATTAGTGCAAATAAAAACAACAGATGTGTCAACTTCTAGTTTGGAAAAGACAAATAAATTGCTCTAAAAGTTACAATATAATCCATTGGGACACTCATGTTTCATTTTTAAAATACCAGTATAATGGTGGACTGAGCACTCAGATGATCACATTTAGTGTGAACTTGTTTTAATAATCAGGTTTCCTTTGTAGCCATTATTTGACTTAAATGGGATAAAACTAAGTCATGACAGAACTCAACTGAAATATGTTTTTTTTTTTTTTAAATTAGCATTTGAGGACATTTTGCTGTTCATCCGTTTTTAATTATTTGATATTTCAATCATATGACTTTGTTTAACTTGTGTCCTTAGAAGATCACTTTGTAGTTAAAGTATTAAATGCATGTTCACTTTAAACCCCTGACAGGATCTGTTAAAAACATGTGGATTCTTGGGAACACGCTGCTCAAACTTTTATATATGATCTAATTTCACAAGATCTTCAGCACAAAATATTCATAAACCGGTATATTTAGTCTTTGTTTTATCGCTACCAAAATGTAATTAAAGTTTTAGATCATTTAGATAAATCATACAAATACACTACAACAAATATTCAATTTGGTTTGTTAAACAATTACGGGTTTATTTAATTTAACAAGTCACATGATTAAAAATAAAATGTCTGCTGAGAATTAGAGCAGCATGAAAATTACACAACCCTGCCATCCTTAACAAAACACCAGCTGCACCTGTGTACAGATGATTAGACCTCTTTTCTTGTCACATTGTCAAAGGAGGCGAGTGAGTGGAATAAATAACACAGATGACTCAATTATGTTACAGCGACAATCTAAAGTAAGCCATAGGAACCAGAGTGAACAATAAAAGAACCTCCCCTAAGAGGAGCTCCGCGATCATAAATGCACCTGTGCTTCTGCTGTGAGAACGAAGCTCAAACAGAAAAGAACTGAAAATTCACTCATTTATGGAGAAAAGTTCCAAATTTGTCACTTTCTACATAACAAAGTCTGAACCTGGCTGATGCAAATATTAGTATGAGAGGTGATTATCTCCTAAAGTAGGAGGCAAACGTTGGAATAGTTGCCTTAAAACTGCACTTTAATCCTCATCTCGTATCATTTTTAGGTAAGTAAAGTTTATCTATAAACAGGGGTGCACACAAGTAGTCCGCAGGTACACAAGAGCCGTTGTTGTTGTTGCGGTGCTGATCCTGCAGCCTGGGATCACACACTGACAAGATCCGAGCTGAGTGATTACTTGTAAGCTTTACTTCTGTTGTAAGGAGCAGTGAATGAGCGCTCATACGCACTGCATACTCATTTTTATCCATTTCTATTATTTTGTTTTATTTCCCCCCATCTTTATCCCTAAATGTTATTTTAACAGCTTAACGTGACATTAAATTATTCCAAGTTATTGTACTTGTTTTATTTTTCATTTTTTTAAACTTATCTGTGTTTTTGTTTAGGTAAAATTCAAAATAAGCCCTTTGGGATTTCTTTATATCACCTGCACATAGTTTTGCTTTTTTTTTTTATATATAACATTTTGATGAATATGTTTTTATTGTGGAGTCAAATAAGTTTTTTTTGTTTTTGTTTTTTTAAGTATGAGCATGAAACATGACAATGCTTTTGAACTTAAAAAAACCCAAAACATTTTAATCCACAAGAAGCTGAAAGTTTGTCCATCTCTCTTCTATGTCATATTACTAGTGACTCAGAAGACAAGCCAACAATGGCAGAACTTCTATTTTAAACATTAATGTTTTTTGTTTGTTTTTTCAGTACAAGCTGGATGACACTTTAGTCTGTTTCAGTTTGTGCAGCTTGATGCAACTTCAACCTCACACTGGGACTTTTAGCCTGAGACGTTCAGTGACAGCTTGACAACAAAAATGGTTTTACAAATATTGAGCTAAAATGTTTAGTGGTAGTAGCCGAGAGTCACTCACAACACATCCCAGGAGTGCTAACAGATTGCACATGATCTTGTAGAAGATTGAGCATAACGTTATTTTCATAATTTGACTACAATTCCGGTCATGAAAAAGTGGTGACATGTATTCCTTCAAATCACTTATTTGCAATGATCAAACAAAACCAAGTAATCAAGAATGTTTTTTTTCCTTGTATGGATTCCAATATGCAATTTAAAAAACACAAAATTTTGTGTTAGTTTGCTAAAATATACCCAAAATGCAAGCTTGACTCTGCATGAGTGGGGAGAAGGAACATCACTCTTACCCTGAAAGCTGGATTGGCTCCGAGCTCCAGTAGACATTTGACAGCTGACGTGCACAGGTTGGATGCAGAGATGTGCAGGGCTGTGCCAAACTCAAAGTCACTGCAGGTGGCATCAACCTCTGCAAAAACAGAGGAAAATGTGTCATTAGTTGTGTTAAAGTCATAAAATGTTGAGCAGTGAGGTGGACCTTTTTATAAAGATCATAATTAAAGGAAGTTAACTATTTTAGGCCTTAGGACTACTGATCAAATTTAACTATTGTGCTAATTCTGGCATATTTACATTGATGTATATTGCTGGAATGCTGATTAATGTGCATTGTCCTAATAAAATACATTCTTTGAGTAATAAACTATTTTTGATAATGACTTATGAGAACTTTTGATATTGTTCCATCAGCAGGAAAGAATTGGGTCAGTGGAATGGTTTAGCATATTCAATGCCTCTCCGTTTGCCTTAGCTAATCTAAAATATACAAAAAATGTTTTAAAATTACCTGCAGATACAGCTAAGAAACTGGAAACTCGGAATGTTTACCACAGCAAAAATATAAATCAGGGAGGTATTTGTCCTTCTGGAACTTAATGATGAAAACAGAAAAGTTTGATCTGTGCTGACTGTTAGTACAACTGTTTCCTCTCTGATCCAGCAGCAGCCTGGCTCTCACCTCCAGGCTGGGAAGCCTGCAGCACCACATGGATTAGCTGAGGCACATCGAAGTAGGCGGCGTAATGCAGAGCCCTCATGTTAGTCCAGCGTGAGCGAACGTTGGGATCTGCACCCAAGGCGAGGAGCTGACGGGCAAAGCTAGCTGCCGTCTCTGCATCACCTGAGGAAATATAGCTTGTCAGCAATTCTTGGCGACATTCTTGGCACACCTTTTGTCCAGCAGTCAGCTTAGATGTGTGTGGATTTTAAAACCAGAGTAAATACTAACCAATGCCCGGGGCTCCGGCCTTACAGCAGTAGTGCAGGAGGGTCATATCTGTCAAACAGTCTCGATCATTCACACCGCAGCCGCGCTTCAGAATCTGTGAGAAGCGAGGTGTGTAATGAGCCACAAAGGACCTGGTGTCACTGTGTGGAAATATTACATAACTGGCTATAACGTGAAACACTAAAGCGAACATAAAGAGAACTGGTCCTGTCATATAGTCTACTAGCTTTTGATTTAGATGAGAAACTGACATCAAAACTCTGCATTTATTTCTCAAAGGGTTAAAAAGAGGTGATATGAGAGTGAAAATAATTGCCTACTTAAACCCCTGAGAGGACTGATTCTCTGCACAATTTACTGCATTGCAGGTACTTTGTGATAGAAATAGTTTGTGGGTGGGTTGGCAGGGAATCCATCAAAAATCAAAAATGTGAGTTTTATTTTAAGGCAGCTGTTTAATAGAAATATGAAAGCATTAAAACAGAGAAGGAGCTGAACTGGCAGGAAGGAATAGAACATTAGAGTTAAAAATACAGAACGGTCACCTCAGTGCCGATGACGCCTATGTTCTTCTGAACCTGGGGCACCCACTGCCTGAGGACAGCAAACAGCTCAGGAATGGTCGTGTTGGGATCCTCAAGAATCTCCTTGCACTGTGGCTCACTGGGGTCAAAGAAGGAGAACTCTGGAGATGGCAAAATGGGACAGCAATCGTTAGTTTTGTTCTTTCTGTGCTTGCATGTGAAGAGCATCATGTGAAACTCTGCAGTGCAGAATTTCCTGCAGCAGAGCAGACTGTTCAATGATTCACCTTAAGAAAGACCCCTGCTGTCCTGCAGCTGTGAGCAAAACCAGATGTGACAGTGAACAGCATGCCATGAACTAAATGAGGAATTGGAGAACCCCACTGAGGCTGAAAACAAATTGCATCCACTAAAGGACCAAAGCTAACACTTACTGTATAATTCAACCAGCTGTATTTGCATTAAACATCCAGGGACACAAATAAGGAGCCCTTTCTGCACAGCAGTCTTTAGTACTATAATCTACATGCTTCTTGTTTGGTGATGCACAACACAAACAGTTTTCACACAAACACTGGAGAAAAAGCCTCAACTTTATCCACAAATATCATCCACAGGTTCACAGCTGGAGATTCTTTTATACTTTTTGGAACTGTGGCTGTTTTATGTATAAGACTACTAATGTGAATACATCTGAAATGTTGTCAAATTAAATAAAATATGAAAGCCATCAGGAAACATTTCCATATGTTAGATGATTACCTGGTTTAAATTGTTTAAATTTAAATTGTTGTAAAAAGTCTAAAGTGAGGCTTTTCCAAAATATGTTCAGATAATCTTCAGGCTGTAGCACAAGTGTGAATAAATTAATGCTGTGTAAAATTCTTGAGTCATTCTTTATACCTTGCTTGGAACAAAATCTAAAATTACAAATGACCAAAGGCTCTGCAGGATGTCTGAAAATTTATGAAAGTTCCTTGTTGGAAACGGATTGCAGTTTTAATAATTGAACCCATTTTTTAGCACAACGCATCATTTATTTGTGATGTCCATTTAAAAGAAGCATAAGAAATATGCTCTAGTGACTTGATAACTAAATTCTTAATGTTGTTAAAGAGCAAATTCAAAGTTCTTTTTTTTTTTTTATTCTGATAAAATTCTGTCCAAAAATACTATTTGAAATGTTTATTGAGGGTATTTTGTTTTACAATATATTTTTTTTAAACCATTTTTCTAGTCAAAAGTGCCCCTTTTTGCAAAGCTTCTAAAAATGCTTTTTTTTTTTCATATGTGGACCTGTGACGTCACCTAAGGGAGCTCCTAGCTAGGTGGCGCTGCTTACAGTGTTGTCAGATGTAGATAAATAAAGTATTTGTAGGATAATTTAGCACTCTGTACGATCAATAATCCCATAAATATGATCATTTGAGCCCTTTGTTGTGTGGAGTTTGTGTAACAGATGCTTGTTTTAATCATTGTGTTAGATTTTTTAAAGCTAAACTACTTTAACATCTCAGACTGGCACCGCTCTAGTCTGCCAGCTGCCTGCTCGCTGTCGGCGATGAGTTGTTAGTTTTAGGTTAGAGCGCTCTTTAATCGAGTCGGTGTGTATTCATTTTAATAAAAAATGCTAAATTATTATGTTTGTGAATGCCAATCGCCAGTCTGTCAGGACACTGAGTCAACAACGGGACGGCTTCCTTACCGGTACGGTGACTTCTGTTTGGAGACGAAAAACCCCGGTGGTTCTGGTCTAGTCCAGGACTGGATGTGATGGAGTCCCACATACCGACGAAAAACATTCAGTGTGACTCTAAACAGGCGCCGTTACTTCGATCCATTCACCGGAACCGCTGTTAGCACACAGCAGCTAACAGGAGCTAACGGGGAGACTTGAGTCTCGTTTCCATGCCAGGTTTGGTACGGTTCGTGGTGGGTCGTAGTCCGGTACCGATCGGCGATTTCATGAGAGCATTTCCTTCAGGTGTCTGACCCTCACCTGGCTGGCAGGGTACAGTAAATCCATGCTCTCCCATGAAGAAAGCGCCGCCTTCCGGTTCTGCTGGGTTTCTCCTTATTTGGCAGCCTGGCACTTCTGCTGCAGCAGGGGGCAGTGTCGTCGCGTGAAAGAGAAACGAAACTGAAACTAAACACTACACGGTCTATGGGCAATGGCGGCGGCACTGCCTCGCTCCAGTTGTCGTGAACGTGCATGTGGGAGGAGAATTTACCATATAAGCAAGTCCGGATCACTATGACCTCATAGCGGGCTGGAGTGAAAAATACTGTTTGAAACCTGGGTCTGAAATCTGGAAGAGCTTCTCACTGGCTGGACTAGGAGACAGATGGATGCCGATTTTTGCTCTTTCTGGCAGGTTTAAGGTGAGAACTCAACGTTGCAACATGATAGATAAGTCAGAAAACATGGAAACCGATGTCAATCCACCTGAACGCAGCTCAATGTTTGGAGCTCTGATGATCAAACCTGGTGCTAAACGCTGGCATTTTATCCAGACCCAAGTGAGGAGGTGGGTCAAGGTCTACAGCTGGACCGACAGGGTACAGCCTTACAGGACTGATTGTTTTTATTTATTTATTTATTTATTTTATCTTAATAAAATAACTGCTCACTATAGCAATAAAGTAATAAAATAAAGGCACACTGGGGGTTTGTTTTGCTCGTCACAAGTAGTGATAAGTGGATCAGTTTTCTATATAGAGAACGAACGGTCTCCCTGAACTGTCGTCACTTCCGGTTTGGTGAAAAAATAGACAATTCTCACAAAAACGAAACCAAGAGCCTAAATAAGCTGAATTTGTGTAAATTTTTATTCAGAAAAAGTTTCTATTATATTTCTTTAAACATTTGTTTAAGGGAGTGTCTAATTTAAAATATTAAAATTAAAATATGTGGAGGATAAGCTGCTAAAGCACATAGGAAGTGTTTTGAGATCATATGACAGGACAGAATGAAAAGAGTGAGGAGAATGTGGGTTCACTGTGCCCCAAGAGCTCCACAGTATGGAAAACAGAATTTGACATTAAAAATGGAATTTCGAGTAAATAATTAATAAGTGGACTTGGTTTTATTAATCCACACTGAGCGAAGAGATCTCCTACAGGTATCTGATATCCACATTTTTAACACTAAACAAAAAGTTTTTATAAGAACTTATTCTTGTGGCATGTTTTTCAGTGCAGCTCTAGTAGATCCTCACCACAGTCATCAGGCATGGGTGCAGAGGCCACCTGGTGGATGACGGCCCTCTGATGGGAAGCAAGTCTCGTATGGCAGCCCAGGACGGCGTCCCCTTCAACAGGCTCTGAAATGTCCTCCTTCGTCATCTCCCTCTCAGGGACTGTAGCTGGAAACAATAATAGAAAGTCTATTCTGAGAACACAAGTAGGTCTAATGTCTTAATAAAAGCAGTTCAAGTACATTTAGAGTCTCCACTGAAGAGTGAAAGCTTCAGTTTCTGATTCAGAAAAGAAGTCAACCAACATTCTAAACTACAAGCTAAATTCAAAACACACTAAAAAGGAACCCAACAGAGGATTAACTAGAAACACACACAAACACACACATAGCCTGGGAAGGCAACAACTAGCTAAAAATCCTCCAGACCTACACTCACTGCTTTCTTCTCCAATATCCTCCTTTTTGATGATCTCCATGAAAGCCTCCCAGTCGAGCTAAGCTAAAATCAAGAGACACAGACCGGGTCCAGCAGATGAGCAAAACATCCAACCAAAGTAACTTCCAAAGCAAACCAACTTCCCCCACCTCAAATCTCTAATAACACACCCACTCTTTCCATTTACACCCTGTTGATCCCCTGACTCCCAGGTCCAGGAGCTATTTACAGCCTGCACACTTTAAAGCCGTGGTGGTCTCACCTCTGATCTCCACAGATGGAGTTTCACTCTCACTGTCCAGACATGTGCACTGCTGACCCCGCTGCCAACTGATTAGCCAGCGAGAAGATCCACAGCACAGAGAATGTGGCTACAGGGTGACAGTGCAAATAAACAGTACGAAAGGGCAGCAAAGCAGTGGGTGTGATTAGAAGGACTGTCCTTCAGAATAAAGGCCGGTCTAATACCAATTTACACCCAGCCCACTTCTACACTCATCTTTTACTTTGTCCAGAACAAAGGAGTAAATGCAAGTAGAAATGGCTTAAATTCAAACATTTTCAAACAGTATCACGCAGTCAACAACAAAAATAAGCAGATATACAAGTTAGTGCTATTACAAGGAAAACTATGTTACTGACAATTCTGTTTAAGCATCATCTGTTGACGAGTTAAAGCGCATAAAAGGACCCTGAAACCAAAGCAGAGAAGCTCAGAATGCAGATTTTATCATTTGTTAGCTTCTGCTAACTTTACATCTAACCATTTGATTGCACGCTACCTTATAATCTGACAAAACTATTAATACTGCAATATGGTTAAATGTAAAATAGATTTTCTGCTGAAAATTCAGAGTTTGAAAACTATAAATGTGTCAAATTGGCTTGTAATATTTTCTCTCAAGCAGTTTATCTTGATTTTAGCCTCACATGAACATGCTCATCCTGCTCATCAGATTGTTAATAAAATATTTTTGCTATGAAGTAGAATAAAGAAAAGTTGTCCTCCATTCCAAATATAAACACAACAAAACCAAGTAACAAAAGCTATTTTCAACTTAAAATTTGGCCAGTTCAGGATTTCATTAAAATATATATTACCATTAGCTAAAACATAAACTGTTGGCCTCAAGCAGAGAGCACACTATCACACACAGAATGTGGAATATTCCAACATCTCTAAGAAGGATGTGTGAAGCTGTGAGGAGTTGTTGATTCTTAGTTTCTGTGATGAAAACTTACTTCTTTTTAAAATCCAAAACATAATTCAAAATCCTTCATATGGTTAAAGCCTTTGAAGACCAAACTTCATCATTTCTAAAAGACCTCAAAGTATCATACAAATCCCACAGAGAACTTCAGCATCAAACTGTGGGATTACTTATGCTTCTTAGAGTTGAGGCAAAGTTTGGGTTATGGGGTGCAAATATCCTCCATCAGTCAGTCCCATCCTACTCTCTGTAGTCTACGGACCAATTTAAAAATACATTTTCAAAACAAAAATAATTTGAATTGCATCCTTTCAAATATCTGACTTCTGTGCAAAAGCCTCAAACTACCTGTTCTTTTTTTCTTGCTTCACTTTAGATAAATTTTGAAACATTTTTTGCAACATGATGATAGTAATACAACACCACCAAAGTCTATAAAACTGGATGTTTGGCAAATTATTTGCTGTGAGTCAACACAATTATCTTTAGAGTTTAGGAGTTTTTGATCCCTGAAAGGTTTAGGTGAAATGTTTGGTTTAATAACAACAACAAATAGTCTAAGGATGGTCAGGTACTGAACAGAAAAGCATGAAAAGCTGCAAATTACTAAAAAAAAAAAAAAAAAAAACTTTAAAGAACTTCAAAAAGCCAGAAGAACTATTATTTGAAACCACCTACAACAAATTCTGGCTCCTTGAAAGAAGAATATAAAGTTGGGGCGTCTTTTTAGACTTTTGCCCAGTACTGTGTGTAATCAGTACTAACGTTACACAATATTTTTTTTACACATTATAAAAATGTATTCTTGCAGTATCAGTGTCCAACATTTAAAAATCGTAAAGAACTTGTGTAAATTTCAAGAAATTATAGATTATCAAGCCAGTATCTCAGTGGCAACTATTTAGAGACAAAAACTCAAAAACTCAAAAATCTGAGTAACTTTTTAGTTGGAAATGCAATAAAATGGTACAACACTTTTGCAACAAGTTTTATATCTAGCTGGGTCGTGTGGGGCATTATGACAGAAATTGCACTCTGTGTCAATACTGTGAATGTTTTCTTGTCAGAATTTACTTATATGGTCTCTAAATTGTCTCAATTTTCTTCTAAGTTTAGTTGCAAACTCCTCCCAATATTGTCTGACACTTTCATGTACTTTTTAACTCGGTTGAAAAGGGTTGGGAATGAAACTTTTGAGAGTAAATTTGTTGCACAATTTGTGCATATTCAAATTTCTAGCAGCATGAGTGAGGCTCTGCAAGTCATGCCAAAGAAAAAAAAGAAAATATCAATATTTCCCCTTAGGGAAACTGTTTCTCTGCTTTTGACCCAACTCATTTGAGGAGCAGTGGGAAGCTTGGGGTTCAGTATCTTGCCCAGTTTTTTTCCAACATGTGGTCTGCAGGAACAGAGGATTGAACTGCTGACCTTCTGATTAGTGAATGACTGTCTTTTACCTCTGACTCATGGTTGCTTCAATAGATATCTGGGAAACTGACTCACAAATGTCATTTTTAGTTTGTCAACAACAGTTGCAACATTTCAAGTGACATGAACTTGTAGTGCTGAAACTCAAAGGCCTCCATGCCCACATCTGGTTTGGGATACTAAAATGCTAATACACACACAAACTATTGAGTGCTGTGATGATGGTAAAGATATTAATTAGAATAATTTGAATTTATTGCAACAGGTATTGATTTTGCAATAGGCAAGAATTTCATAATAGCGTGTTTTTTTGATATTGTGCATTTCTAATCAGTACTTCAGTAAGCTGCTTCACTTTTGTGCAGCTTAGGAAAGAAAGCAAACACAAATACAATACAGGTCACGTTTGTTGTTTTGCGCCTTCAGATTGAGTATTTGCAGTAACACGACCTACTTTTGCACTAAGCTCTTTGTGTCAGTCTGCTGTCTCCTAGTCTTACTGATAATAAGTCATATTAACAGTCTCAGTCCCATCTTTTGTTTCTAGATAACGATGAGAAGTCGCCTATTTTAACCAACTGCAATTTGTTTATTTCATACACCATTAAATGTCAATATAAGGATGCTACATATAAATGTAATAAACTGCACCATTTCCTGTAAAGTTTGAACAATTTGAAGCCGACAGAACTGACGAATAGAACATCAACGGTATCCAGGTGTTATAGGTAAACCTAATCACATACACTGGTATTTCTATTCGCTCACTTGTTTCAGACAACTTCAAACTGAGCAGATCCAATCAACTTAAATGACAGCACCTGCGTGCGTCACGTTACTCTGCAGATAAACATTACATGTGGCTACGCAGCTTGTTAGCATGATTAGTGTTGTCATGAGCTAACAAAATAAGAGCTGAAGTTGAGCTACCTCAAACCATACTACGTATCCCACTTAACTAGTTCTGAAAGAACAGTAAACTACAGAGATCTTTTTTAAAAGACCAAGGAGAAATGTATATTATAATACCACAGTAGTTAGCTGGGTAGCATATGTCCATAAGCTGTTGGCTCAGTCTTGGTTTAGCGACAGATAAACCTGTTTATTCAACAGCACCAGGTGGTGTCCGGTTCCAATAAACAGTTAAGACCCACTATATTAAAACAAACAAACAAGTACTTTAAAAAAAAAAGTTACCAAGTGTTCACTCACGCTAGCTTCTTATATTAATGTTCCTAATGACCCACCGAGCCAACAAGCGATCTATCTTCTCAAAAAGCACTAACTGATTAAAAATTAAAACGATAAGTTTACAGGATGAAACTATTCCATTGAAACACATCAACATTACCTGCAACTCGCAGCTTGTTTCAAATCATTGGTAGATGATTAAGCTAGTAGCGGATTTTACTCCGTCAACCCTACCAGTTCCGGTTTCAACCTTCAGCGTAAAAGCTGTTATCAAGCACTTCCTGTGTTTGAAATAATTTTGTAGAAAAAACATAAAGCCTTGAAATATGTTCTAAATCTGGTTAAAATAAATTCTGAAATTATTTTAAAATACCAATGACGGTTTTAATTAAATAAATGAATGAATGATACTTTATAGGCGTGATAATTAGTTTCATCAGCAAAGTATTCTATTCTATGAAGTCATTTATATTACGATAGTTACAATATAGATTAAAGTACAAAGACAAGTGGTTAAAAAAGTATTCAAGTAAAAATAATATGAGCAACAGAATCTCTTAAACTCATAATTAAGAAAACTATTTATATGAGCTAGTAGCCTACTCCAAATTTTTAGAAAGTATTATCATAGAGAATTAATCTGAAATTTTATTTGAGAAAATCAGGATTTCTATATTTATCATTGTGAAACAGATGTTTACAGCTGTACAGGTTTCTCGTTTGAACAGTTTCCATAGAAACGTAAACAAACCGTCCTACGGGTCGTGATTTGCTTTATTATTCACTTGGGCCGGTTAATTTGAAGTGAACAGACTCGTTCCGTGCTGCCACTGAAATGGACCTAAACTCCACTAAGCATGCGCCCTCATCCGGCCGGTTACCGGAGCGGCCGAACGGCGCGCAGCGAGAGGCTTCACCTGCGATCCAAACGGACAAAACAGACGCGGTCAAACAGGACCAGATGTGGAAAGACCATGTGTGGTTGGAAAGGAAAACAGCGAGGGGATGGTGAGTTCAAAGTCTGTGATAAAAATCTTTTATTTATCTCAAAATAAATGTGATAATTAATGTGGCTCTGGCTCCACAGGGAGAGGAAATTTGGATTTCCCAAGACACATATGGTAAGAAAATATATTTTTTAATGATTCTTGTTAAAAGACTGAAGCAAGGGTCTGCAACCTTTACCACCTCTCCACATGACCCTTAAAATGAAGAGTTTATGAGTGGTGTTTTTAAATTATTTTGAATTTTTAAGGATTAAAGGAACAAACCAAATGATACACTCTTGTTCATAGCAGAGCTGTGCAGTTCTTCAAAATTTTGTAGAAAATTAGTAAAATAGGTTGTCCAGTTAGAGTTAAAACACCAAAATAATATGCCAATTTTTCTTTATGGCTTTTAAAAATTAATTTGTGGCAATAAAGGTTATAATATAATGAGATATTGTAAAAAATATTAGTAGTGTAATAGTAATGTAAGGCAATATTGTTTAACTGTTTCTTTGATTTGCTTTATTCAGTTTAGTAGTGCTGCAGTATGGTCTATTTGACCTGCCAGTTGAAGGTGAATTCTTTAAAGAAACATTTTCTCAACAATGCATAATGTTATTGCCTATTTATAAAGTAAATATGGCAAACATTAAAATGATTAAAGTGTGATTTTAATATAAAGAAAGTTCTTCTTTGCTGTGAGAATATCTTGCTTAAGGAATTGTATTCTTATGCCTTAGAATTAGAATAAATATGCAAATCTATATTCTGCTTACATCAGTTTGGTTCAAATATGTAAACATATTTTCTTTGTGGATTCAGAGTCAAATTATTCAGTATTTTAGAAAGTCATGTAAAAGCAAAGTAACAAATTGGTCAACAATAAACCGAAGTGCATCTAAGCATGTTTTTTTTTAAAGGTTGAGCTGTTTTTCACTAATTCTGTTATGGAAATGATTGAAAGTAACCTACTTGTATTAGAAGTGTCATTCTTATGTAGAAATCTTAAACACTTATTTTTTTTTTAAATTGAAGGGAAAAGTGCTAAAACTACCTTTTTTTATTAAAAAAAACAACTTCAGTCACATGTTGTAAATGTGACATGTAAATACAGCCTTAAAATCTTCTAATGTTCTATTGTTCTTAAATGGATAATAGCAAAAGCAAGACTGAAGTCCAGTTCCTTGTGTGCTACACATTTGGCAAAATAAACCTGATCCTGATCCTGACCATGATTCTGATTCCGATCCTGATCTGGTCAAAGTTACAAGGAGTCACTTCAGTGGGGCTGAAGAGCCACATAGAGCTGCAGGTTGTAGGCACCAGCTTTAGAGGACGCTTTTGAGCATTTCTGCCCTTTTTAAAGAACATTTCATGGTGTGATGTTCTAATCCAACTGCAACATTGTTCCTTCATGTTTACAGGGACTGCCCATAAACGAAAAGTCTCCACTCAGCAACGTGTCACTCTGCATTGATCGTGTCCCCAACACATCCAACAAGGTATATGGCAGCAGACTGTCCACTCCGCTGGGGAAGGAGGTGATCAGACTGGACAGGTCGACGCTCTGGTCTCAAACCCTCCGATGGAAGTTTAAGAAGACCAGTTCAGAAGCTCTGCTGTTCTAGTCAAGAAAAACCACAGACAGATGGACCTCTGTTCAATAAAACACTGAAAGGAGGGACTTCATTTGATCTCGAAAACATATGCTGTTCAACATAAAAACAAATGAATATTAAACGGCATAATAAATGAAAATAGAAAAGAAAATATTTCTAAATAAAGCATATCTGTTTTTTAAAAGAAATACATGAAGCAGCATCCTTTAATAATGAAAGCTTCAGCTGACTGAGAGACACTCAGAAGGCAGAACAGATCAGATTCGTGTCACTTGAGCTCAGTCAGGTGTAAACTTGACAGTCTAACAAGATACCTGATCTACTTTGGTTGAGTGTACCCATTTCTGCTTGCTAGTAAAAAGTTGGATACTAAAAGAAATTCTGCAATAATGTCAAAACAAGCAGAAAGAGCCTAAAAGCAAAATACAAAGCAGCTACGAGAATTTATAGAATGCAATTTTTCATGCCATAAATTTATGTTACATGAGTTATTTCTTGAGCACCTTGATTTTTAAAAATATAACACATTCCTAACTGCTGTTTATCAAAGTGTTCACCCAATTTTTTTTCTCACAAAATGGCATTCTGGACATTGAAATTCTGCCTTTTCCAAGCAACTAATTTCCTTAAATTGAGATGTGAAGAACTAGGTATTCTAAAAATAAAAACAAGTTCAAAGTGTAGATCAGTTCTGGAAAACTAAGCCTCTTCAAAGCAGAGAAAATGTTTCTATATAGTAAATTTGAAGAAATGTAAAGCAACTCGTTCATTTTATGGGGTGCTGAATGTAATGTATTGAACATTTTACAGCTATGTTTTTTTACGTTTAACATCAAATAATTACTGGTATGTTAAAATGTTTCTGGAATAAAATCTGAATACTTAAAGTTACATCTAAATGACAAAATTGACAATTTAATTTAAATGTAGTTAAAGTAAACATTTAGCTATCATCAGACTCACATCTCATTAAAGGCACTCTAGGAGATCTCATTGCTCTTTCATTTATAGGCTATTTACATTTTATGACCATCTGAATTAGCTTTTTAGCTAAATATTAAGTATAAAACGATATGTTTTGATTGATTGATTGATTGATTGATTGATTGATTGATTGATTGATTGATTGATTGATTGATTGATTGATTGATTGATTGCTTTTAATTATTTATTTTTAACATTCACTTTACAATCAGTGTTTTATAGCATTTAACAACAACAAAAAAAATACCAAAAGTTTATTCTGTGTAGCTGATTATCAAGTATTATTTCACATTTTAGTTCAGTATTGCATTTATGATAGATATAAAACAAAATACATATGATGTAAAAAGTAGATCTGAAAAAAATTAAGATAAGAGTCATGATAGATGACAATAAATATAAAAAATCTGTCAAATTTTATTTGACAGATTTTTATTGTTTAATAATAATAACAAACAGGATAAATTAAACAACAAAACATTTATTGTTCTGCACCTTGTTAAACATTTCAAATCCTATTTAGATGTTTGAAAAATCTGTGGTTTTTCTGAGAACCAATCAGATTCAGGGGATGTATGCGGAAATGATACCTGCTGACAGGAAACTGCCAAGCTAACACAATAACAGAGGAACACGATTAAGTTTGTTTTCAAAATAAATGTATAATTACGCATAACCAGATGTTTTTGAGGTTAAACCCCCCTTTTCTGCATTTATAATTCTTACAGTTTTAATACTTTTATAATATTTCTTGCTATTAAAAGATAAAAAAGTGCTTTTAATCAGCGTAAAAAAGATCTTGTATTTATTTTGAAATGTTAAACCGGAAGTGTGTCTCAGTACGAGCAGTTTGATGGCAGTGACATCGTAGCAGCATCTGGAGGCTCGTATTATTTACAAATTCAATAAACACAACTAAAATCAGCGGAGATCGGACTATTTAAGGCTAACCTTTTAGAAACATATCACGCTCTGGAACAATGCAGTTCGACATGTTGTTGCATATCGCTAATTTCAGCACGCTGTTTGTGTGCATGGTGCTGAAGTTCCCGCAGATCTTCGTCCTGATACGGGCCAAGCGCACCTCAGGAGTCAGCCTCAACAGCCTGGTTCTGGAGCTCATCGGGTGGGTGAACTAAAGAGGCCTTCCTTCAGGAGCTGAAGGTTTCTGTGTGCTTTGTTTTTTAGGGTTGGTGGAGCTGAGCTGTGGTAAATGATGATGTGGGTGGTTTTGATGTGATGTCTTCCTGTTCCTGACTCTAGATGTGCACAGTTCAAATCAGTTCTACCTCTGAATGTAGGACAAGCAGATAAAAGCTGTTTTATAATCAAATAATCCCACAGCTGAAGGTTTAACACTTTGTTTCCTGGTTTCTGATGCTAAATCAGTGCAGTGTATTATGGTCTTCAGCTGGCTCTTATATAACAGAACTGTTCTCTGATGGATAAAACTGGTATCTGTGCCTGGCAGTAGCTGTACTATCCTAAATGTCTCCTTATGAATAAGACTCAGCCACATTAGAATCCTGATCCAGGTTGTATTTAGAAGAAATTGACAAAAATATATCATTAATTCACACAAATCTAAAGGTTTCATCACTCTGTTGCACTTGCTCTGATGAGCTGCTCCTGTACATTGTCAACTTCCCTATAAAGAAATTAATTATAATAGAAAACACTTCAGTAATGTGATACTTTATTGTTTACAGGTTCATTGTTTTTGTCACATATCAGATGTACTATGACTACCCTCCTCCAACTTACCTGGAATATCCCATCCTCATCGCTCAAGGTTAGTCAATCAATCTTCTTACAGATGTTTCGGAGTCATTTTCTGCAACATTTTTGCAATAAACTTTGAATTTTCCGTCCTCCAAAGTGGTGAATGCATTTATTCTTTCTGCAGTTCCTGTGTGTGCATGAAACACAAATTGTAGAAAATATGGACAATACCATGAGGGGAAAAAGTCATATTACGAAAAAACAATATATATTCTTTCAAAATGTTGATTCCAGTTGTTTTGATGGCTGTTTGCCTGTAAGATCAGAGGCCAGGGGTCTAATCAGAATTCCAATGTGGGCTGTGGAGTTCTAAAACAACAGTCTCACTGGGCTGTGCCTGCTTGCATTTAGTTAAAAACAACATTTCTAGAAAATATGCAACGTTTCAGTTAGAATCACCAAGTATTAGATCATTTTGAGAAATGTTTTATATCTGGCTGGGTCGCATGCGGCATATGATGTAATTGCAAGTGAGTTTCAATGTTTGTGCACTATTTGGTAGTAATTCAGTCACAAAGTGTCATTATTTTCTCAGTTTGTTCCAAAGTAGCACAACCTCTCCCCAATGTTGTCTCTTATTCTTATTTCCTGTTTTGTTGTTGTTTTTTTTACCTCTATGTGAATCAGTATGCTTTGACGTGCCTGTCCTTTTGCTGCTGTTTCCCCACTGAGGAACAATAAAGGTTATTTCTATTCCAGTCTATTTAAGTTGTCTCCATTTCTCTGACAGAATCTCACAGAAACAGAGATTTGCTGCTACGTTTGTGCCTCCTGCCCACATGCAAAGTTTGCAAACTGAGGTTTTTTAGAAAACTAGATTCTTTAAAACCCCATTTTTAGTGCCTCCATACAGAAACAATGACATTCCAGGAATGTGAACGTGAGGCCCTGAGTCTGTTACTGAGGACACATTCTTGTCTCATGTACAGCTTGTCTCATGAATGCTGTTTACAGTGTGTCACCAACAGTCACAACTCAGTGAGATGCTGGTTTAAGTTGGGGGTCTTGTTTTGCTGTTGTCCAAAAAAACCCAATTCCTATAATACCTTATTTTTTAAATTATATATAGCTACAAAAGCTAATGGCAGTCATAAATGGGTATAAACTGTTTAACATGAGTTAAAACTGATCGTGTTTACATTGTGCTATAGTTTATTTAGCTTTTTAACAATGTCTGTAAAGTCAAACCAGCAAGATTCAAGGTTACTTTTGTAGATCAGAAGCTAAAAGGTTTGGGAATCTGTTTTAAAGCATTCTCTGCTGTGATTGGTCAGGGTTACAAGTCCAATCAGGCTCCACCCACTATTCCATCTCAGCATTGCTTAAATAAATAATTTGACAAATTGTTTAATTGGATGTAAATTTAGTAAGTGCTAGATAGTTACAACACACACTTTTCAAATAGTATTTTTGGACAGAATTTTATCAGAATTAAAAAAAAAAAAGAACTTTGAATTTGCTCTTTAAATTAAGATTTTCCTTCTCCAAACTTAAATGTGGAAGACAATTTGGAAGCCTTTTATTTTTAGCTTTAAAAAGTATTTACATCATTTTAAAGTACAAAATGTCTACAAATGTGAAAGTATTGGACCTTGACCTAGTCAGCGACCTTTAAAAATCAAACCCAGCCTGAAGCGTTTGTATAAAACATTTTTTTTTTTTTGTCATCAGATGTCATCCTTCTGCTCCTGATTCTTCACTACGATGGCAGCCTGCGGCAGAGCCTCATCTATGCCGTGCTGTATCCTTTCGTCTGATTTTAATAGATGTGAAAATGCTCATTCAGTCCTGGAGAAAACCAATGACCCCAGAGCGTTGTGAGTGCTGCCTTAACAGAATGCGTTCAGGCTGTTCGGAGGCTGGAGGCTCCTCACCCTGGAGAGGTGGATCATTGATCTGGCCATGGTAATAAATCAGTCTCAAATCAATTCTGTGTCTCACATTAAAGAGTTGTCATGTCATCAGTCAGGAGCAATGAGGTGGAGATTTAAGGAGAAAATGACCTAATTTCACCAGGTGTTTCACAGAAGCACCTGGTTGGTTCCAACATCTCTTTTTGTATTTAAATAGATCAGCGTCCACTTCAACTTGAAGAAGTTACATGAAGAAACTTTTAACGGTTTAACATTTTATTGTTTATTTATTACGACTTCCTTTCCTCTCAGAGCTTGTGCACATTGATTAGCGCTGCCAGTAAGTTTGCCCAGCTTCAGTGCCTCTGGAGCTCTAAAGATGCTGGACAGGTCAGCGCCCTCTCCTGGGCCATGGCCACCTACACGTGTGTGGGTGAGTATTTAACGAGTTACAAAGAATTCAATCAGGTAAACAAGACTTTTAATGTGATTGATCTGTGGTTAACTGGATTGGCTGATTTTTAGCTTGACCAGTGCAGATCCAGTTTGTTGTAAAAGTTGTTTTTTTTTTTAACACTTTATTTTTAATTTTCCATTTGTCAAATATAACAATCATTTTTCCCCCTTTCACATATACCCACGAGACAAAAACAATCAAAAATAAGTAACGTAATAATAATAATCCACACATTAGACAGTAGCAAAAAATAAAATAATAATAATAATACATTTTAAAAAGGACAATAATAAGAACCACAAGAAAGAAACAAAAAATAAAAAAATACAACTAAAGTAATAATCTTCACAAAAAAAAATGCACCCAACATAAGCTATTACAAAGTTGACACAGGGCAGATGAAAGTGTTCAAACTTCTAGATCTAGACCAGGTAGTTTATTCGCATAAGTTATTAGAGGGTCCCAAGTTTTATGGAATTTGCTGGTAGAACCATTGAGAGTAAATCTGATTTTCTCCAGTTTAACGTTCTGCATAACGTCTATGATCCAGTGGTGATGAGATGGTGGTATAGGATCCTTCCATTTAAACAAAATCAAGCGTCGAGCTAGCAAAGAGGTAAAAGCAATGACCCTCTGTAGATGGTCAAGGGGAACAGATCCCGCTGTGCAGGAAGAACAACCAAAGATTGCAGTCAAGGGAGAGGGTAAAACATTATAATCACAAGCGTTAGAAATAACTTTTTTTTTAAATGACCAAAATGGAACAAGTTTTGTACAAGACCAAAACATGATAGGAGGTAGCTGGGGTCTGTTTACACCTATCGCACAATGGATCTATATTTGGAAATATTCTTGCTAATTTAGCTTTCGAATAGTGTAACCTGTGTAACACTTTGAACTGGATTAGGGCATGCCTAGAGCATATGGAAGAAGAGTGGACTCTGGTCAGAGCCATGTCCCATTCTTCCTCTGAAAGTTGGGCTTCCAAATCTTTTTCCCACTGCTCTCGAATATGTGAAATACAGTAGAGACGTTGTAACCACTCATAATATGTGAATAAATAAATTAAATTCTGTTCTTTTGTACCCTATTGACCCTTAGTAAGGAATCCAAACAGGAGAGAGAAGGAATATTAGGAAAATGTGCATACTTTTTACAAGTAAAACCTCTAATTTGTAGATACCGCCAAAAATGATTATTAGTCAAACCAAATTTAATTGAGAGTTGTTCAAAGCTAGCAAACGTATCATTTATATACAAATCTTCAATATTATGAATGCACCTTCCGATAATACACAATCATCTCTTTCAACCATCCTTAATAGACAATGGCTTCAAAATTTGGTATGACGGGGCGTTATAAAAGTTTTTGATAAGTAAGACTTCATGTGGTCTGAAAAAGTAACCCCTCCCTTTGTTGAATCATGGATTAATAGTTATTACCGGCATCGTCTAGAAAGCTGAGATTAGTTTCACTAGCAACAACCTGACCTGATCATAGAACCTGTCTGACAACATGAAGGATCTAAAGACATTCAAGAACAAAAGAACCCAGAACAACATAAAGCACTGCAGGTCTCACTAGGCTAAAGTGAAGGTCAGAGGTCATCACCATACCAACAGTCAGACATGGTGGTGGTGGTGTGATGGTCTGGGGCTGCTTTGCTGACTCAGGACCTGGACCACTTCCTGTAATTAATGGAACCATGAATTCTGCTGTCTACCAGAAAATCCTGAAGGCGACAATCTGACCTTTGACCCTCCAGTGTGGCTGAATTAATTAAGAATATTCTGTAAATGTGAGTGGGACCAGATTCCTCCACAGCGATGTGACGGACTCATTACTGGTTATCACAAACGCTGGATTCAGTTGTTTCCTCCATTATTGTTACATGAGGTCAGGGGTCAGTTACTTTTTCCACATATAACCAGGTTGTTTTATATAGCTTTGTTTCTTTAACTATTTAAATCATAATTTAAAAATTGCATTTTGTATTTCCTCAGGTTGCTTTTGTCTAATGTTGACATTTGTTTAATGATCTGGAACAAAAAAGCAAAAATGGAACAAATCTGTGAGGGGTGAATACTTTTTTTCAGCAATGTTAAGTCAAAATAAGCAGCCAAAAGTCATAAATGTTTTTATGAACTCGCATGTGTTATTTCAGTCAGAAGTTAGGAAAATTATTTTCTATGCAGGGGTTTTTGACCAAATTGCAAGTAACATGTGGGGAAATAATGAGCAAATTAAGACACCTTTTAACTAAAATGAGACCAAAAAAAAGAACTATTTCTCCACATAATCCAACCAGATATAAACCTTCTTGTAAAGTGTAATTTTTACAAATTCAGTGTGAAAATTTGCACATTTTCTCACTGTTTTGTGTCTCCAACAGTTGGGGCTTTGATTTTTCTGGAAACTCATCGTTCTTACAAATTCTCCTCCTTGAGTCACTTTTAGTTCATGCATATGCACAATCCTGTTCAGTTAATGAATTAGCAGTTGAACACTTCATTAATTAAATATAAGATGCTGTGATAATGAGCGTGTCATTAACTCGGCGATGTCTTTGTTCAGCGCGGATCTACACCACCACGGTGACGACTGGAGACATGCAGGGTAAGTCAGTGGGAATGACAAATGACTGGGACATGTTGAGTCCCAAACAGGAATATTTAAAAACTTGTTTAATGTTTCAGAAGAAAAGGTTTGTTTCTCCAAGTGTCTTCCATCATGGTGGCAGCGTAGATGTCTGACAGGGAGGAAAATCTCATGAACAGGCTGTTCTGGATGCTTGGTTTTTAGTCAGATTGGATTATGAGTTCCTGGAAGTCTAAACCTTTTAGTGTGAAACTAAAGAGACTCAAAATCCCAGACTGAGCTGAAAAAAACTTTCCTACAATTTCCCGGATTTCTAACTTTGCTTTCTGTTTTCTCCTGGGAGCAAAGTGAATTTACCACAAAAATTAAGAACTAAATTAGATTTTGTATTGAGATTAATTTATGAAATAGGCAAGGAAAAGTTATGTGGAAGTCCAAATAGGTGCTTATGTGCAATTTGTTTTTTTTAATTGTTTTTTATAGTTTTGCAAAGTTCCAAACACCAACATTCTCAAATAATTTGGACTAAATTGAATGAGGAACTTTTTAAGAAGCTGTTCTAAGTATAAAGAAGGTTTAGGTTGAAGTTTGGGTATTATTTGAGCTTTTGAGATGTCAGTTAGCTGCTATCTCTTGTACACAAGTCTATTGTTGCTTTAAGTGGTCAAAAAGGCTCCAAGCAGCACAGCAGTCAAAACAGAACAAAAACATGTAGAACATTACTGCCCCCAAAATAAAAATACATCAGGTATTTTTTTTACAAATTTATGTAGTTGTTACTTTGCTTGTTGTAGGTTCAGATATTGTTTCTAAAGATTCTTCAGTAATGAATGCTTCTAACTGCAGACTGTTGTCATCGTTCCTTTGATCACAGTTCTGGTGCGCTTCGTTGTAATGACCCTGCTGAACCTGTGGGTGCTGCTCACTGTGATCTACTACCAGCGACGAACCAGCAGCAGAAGCTCCAAGAAGGAAGATTAATCAGATCCCAGAGCTAAGGTCCAGCTGCAGAGCTTACTGGGTCACTTCAGTCACAGGAAGTCCTGAACGATCAGACCAGCTGATGGTTTTAACCTCAGATGTGGAAAACTGATGCTTTTGAAGCCTTTGCTGAATGCTACGATGGCACATTGGAGTCACTATAGATAAAAAAAATAAGATGGTGAGAATTCTACCTGAAGAGAAAAGCAAAAAGGTAGCAGAGTGAAGAGAATCACTGCAGTAGCACTAAAGGGCTGAGTCAGGGTCATTGAGATCAGATGATCTGAGTAAAGTGAGATGGGAGGAGGGAGAAATTCAGAGAAAAATCCAACAATGCCTGAAATTAATGTCACATTTACATGCAAAAATGATTTTAAACGTGTTTAGAAGCAGCGCCCTTTAGAATTACAATAAGATGGTCACAGAATGCTAAAGTTCAGTTGACTTTTGTCATTTTTTTCTTTCCATCTCTTAACTATTAAATTTTTTTCTTGGAAATTTACCCCTCAACACTCCGTTTTTTGATACTTTAATTCTGAAAGTTTTGACTGTTTTTCTTGCAAATATATGAAGTCAGAAAATATTGACTTTATTCTTATGAATTAATGCCTTTATTCATGGAAATATGAACCTTTTTGGACATTCAACTTTCCAATATTAGGGAATATTTGAGTTTTTCTACATAAATGACATTATCATTTCTCTCATTTTTCTCTGAATTTTACCTCTCCTCCCCAGCCATTTTTTTTTTTATTGTACAGCAGCCCTAATATGCCGTCATAGAATCCAAGTACTTTTAACATTCCAGTTTTTAAAAACTTATTTGACCAATAATGTTTAGTTTTATGAAAAATATGCCAAGAATATCCAAGATCTTCCAACTTGGTTAATGGAACACAGTTTTATATTGTATATGTGAAGTTACTGACCTCTTGACTTTAACAGACCAAACGTTTGATTTCTTAATGGATTCCAGTGAAACACTGCCAGAAATAAACATATTGAAATGGTTCTTGGGTGTAAGAGATTTCTTTTTAGGACAAAATGATCCGTAAAACAAAAAGGCACATCCATGTGTTTATTGTTTAAGTGGTCATCATCATCATCATCATGGAGCTGTTCGGCAGCAAACGTGCAGTCTGGATGTAAAGCCCTTAAATACAAAGTGGACAAGGCTGTATAAATAATATAATGTGCACTGTATGGCATGTAAAATATATACTGTGGGTATTTATATGTATAAAACATGCTTCTTGGTTAAAGGAGAGCGCACACACACACTCACAGTTTACTCTCCACCTGCTATATAAACCACACACACCAACGTGCCCAAACTCTGAGTTTGGTTACTTTTAATACAAAAATATCAGATCAAACACTTTTAGAAAATGTTCACTGAGCTGGCGCTGCTCAGTCTCATGAAACCAAGATCTGGTTGCATACCTTCCGTTTTTATTTTTTTTATTGTCACTACGGTCTTAAAAACAACTTAAGTGAAACAAGCATGCAGGTTCACTCAGAGCAGCTGGTGATGAAAAAGAGGTTCAAAACAGTCTGTTTGGTGATACGATGCCGGCATTTCTGGTAAAAACCAAACGTACATTCAGATCAGAAAAGCGTGCGATTCAGTAAACATTAACCCTCAGAACAAGTGCAGGTTTGTGGGATTATAGCCCTCGGTTTACCGCTGTCGGAGCATGATTCTGGAGCTGCAGATGAAACGTGATTCAATAAACAGGCACTCTGGGAATTATTCGCTCCGATCCAGGAGGAAAGCGACACTTCGCCCTTGCCTCGACTTCTCAAAAAGTCGCGGCTCGTTGTACCTTAAACACCTGAAATCAAAGCTGTGGAGAAGCTACAATCATAAAAAAATGAACACTATCCGGGATCTACAAAACAAAAAGAATCTTCTGAGTCTAGTGTTCCCCGTTTAACCCTTCATATTGTTCACAATCATTAAACACAGTGTCTTTAGTTTTGGCCACATGAATCCCCAGAGGTGATGTGGAGGACTGTTCCTGCCGAGTTCGTCCATCAGACCGTTTGTCCTGGTGAGACTCGCTGAGGTAAGCGAGTCCCCTTAGTGCCAGCTCTCCTCTTTCTGTGGGAGCTGAACGAGCTCCTCCAGCATCTCAAAAACACTTTGGCTAATTCATTTAGAAGCCAGTCAGATTGCAGGAAAAACCAAGGCTGAGAAACGAGCAGCAGGGTGTAACTCTCACAGGTTGAAGCAACAGGCGGGTGGTGAAGTGATGTGGAGTTCAGCGTGTTGATCTGCAGACGGAGCTTCAGAGGAAACAGACTGCAAAACCTCGGAGGGGCATCGCGCTCCAGAGCGGGTTAACTAGAGGAAAGGAGACGAACCGAAGCAAAGTTAAACTCATAAAACAGATCGAAGGAAGTCATCCTGTTCCAAAAACACCAGATCACAAAGGACAAACAGCAGTTTTATGTTACTTCCTCTGTACAGCGGCTTTGTCGCATTTAGGACATCAGATGATTTTTAATAAATCTTTATTTACATTTCTGTCCTTTTCCGCAAAAGGAGAGATTTGTAGATTAAGATCGACAGAATGGATTTAACAGATTTAATGAATCAAATTGTAAATATGTGGAAGTCACCAGTTAACTTCACTAAAATAAGACTTTAAAATTATTTGAACTAAATTAGCATATTTAAATATATTAATTAATACCAATTAATCCAACTTGAAGAGAGCTATTTAGCTTATCTAATTTTTTTCTTTAAGGTTTTTATTTTAGCATCCACCACCAGTAAAACACAATTTACCTTCACCTCCATCAAAGTGGTTCTACAATTTAAAAATGTGCCAATAATCAGATGTTTGGCTAAAACTGAGATAGAAATTCTGCTGAACCATAACGGGAAAATAAATCAAAGATCCGCCCAGTGACAAAGTGATCCCATCACAACTTCTGTTATCCACCGTGTTATTACCAGCAAACCAAACATAAACACACACTCAGGGAATTACAGGAAAACCACGAGCGGGAGAGTCGTCACTGGTACCAGGTGCTGCTGGATTCTTCTCGCCTCATTCTGAAGCCGTTTGATCTGCGAGGGCTGAAGTCAGAAGTGTGTGAGATTGTTTTTAAAGGTGTGAACAGGTCAAAGGTGACCAGCAGGTGGAAAAAAAATCTGTCAAGTTTGCAGAAGAATTGAAGCAAACTGGAGGTAAAACATAGAATAGCTTTCACAAAACTAAGATTTCAGAAAACATGATTATCTGACTCTTCAAGAACTGAATTTAAAAGTGTACGAGTACCATTATACTTTTTTGCTGTAGTGTTTTCTGAAACTCTTTGTGAAACGTTTCACAGATTAAAGCCATGTTCAGGTCTTTAATCGTTATAAAAAGAAAAATAGAGTTTGAATGTTTTTTGTTTACAGGAGCAGCACACACTGCACACAGCGTTACCATATGAGGTCAACAGAAATGCACAGAGGAAAAATCCTCCTCTATATCATCCAGCGCCCAGTGCCAGTCCTGAAGACTGAGCTCCTCCAGTCTGAAAGGATGAAATCAGGTTTGATGCTGTCTCACTTGTCTGCAGCTTCACACTTTCCTTACATTTTAAACCAAAATATCTCATCAGCAAATTCTAACTAAATTCAGGCATTCTCCCTAAAAACAAAGAAACGTTTGTAGTTCCACTTCTGTTACTTTCATATCTACACTTCTTTGGATGGCAATGACAAAAATACCTTTGTGCATTTTTAGGTTAACAATGCCTAATTCAATTTAGTCAAAATAATCATTTTAAAAAAGCTTGATATTTTAACATTTTACAGTGAACATTATGTTAATCAATCATGGGACATACTTTCCCAAAACCTCAAAGATATTAGAAAGAATAATTTTTGAACAATTAAAAAATTTAAGCCAAAAGCTAATGTTTGTGTTTTATGTAAACGGGACTACAGATGAAAAGTAGCTTTTTGCTGATTCTGGTGTGTTTACATCATGTACATTCATGAATTTAATATGCTTTGTCCTATTCAAATAAATCAATCAAATCAAAAAAGGCTGTGAAATTAGATTTGACTGTCTTTAAGGAGGGCGTTATGAACAATTAATAGACACCAGTGTACATAACTCTTTGAATCGCCTTAGTTTAGAGAAACAGATTATTTCTGATTGGATTGATGAGCTCGTGGCTAGGCTGAGTGGGGCCTGTTACAAAGTGCTTCTGCAGCTTAAAACAACTTTTATCTGAAACAATTCACAGCAGTTCTTGCTGATGCTATTTTATAAAGTCTTGCATCCCTGTACATGTTGCACTGAATTCTGCAGAAACAGGTTGGGGTGAATTCTTCTTTGTTTCTTTCTGGCAGGGCTTTCTCAATAATTCTGCCAGAATAACTTTACGGCTCAGTAAAGGTTATCAAATCACATCTGCATAGACGATCATAAAATTTTGAGATTGGAAAGTCACCTACAACAGGTAAGATATTAATAGGGCATAATATTTATGCAAAACCCTACTTCAAAAGATGCAAAGTGTTCCTTTAAAGGGGTGTATTTCTGATGATAACCATGGAAACAAGAAACAAGTCTCACCCATGTTTTTGGTAAAAATAAGTTTTAAACTAAGTACGCAAAACTAAACTTTTGTAGGTAAGATATCACATTTCCTCTTCATAAAAAAAGATATTTGATGTTGTTCTTTTTTATGTTAAATATAAAAATATTTTCCAAATACCGGTACATGTTTCAGGATGGAGAGTCTCATCTACACGACAGAAAAATAAAGAGGAAGATTTGATTTTGTTTCCTCGTTTACAGACTAAGGTTAAAATGTTGGAAAAGGAGAAACAAGTTTGTGTTAAATGAGTTCAGTGCTGGTTTAGGTTATAAATCTCAACTTTACTCTCATTATTTCTACTTTATTCTTAAACTACTATTTTGACTTTTGGTAGTATTTTTTTACAGCTGACTTTAATCTTGAAGAGTTATTATTCCCTTCTAAAATAAATTTTGACCTTTAAATTAATTTATTTTTTGTATTTATAAAACCCACAACTTCTCACAACCCCTTTGTTGACATTTTCATGAATTTAAAAGACAAACTGGCACAGAAAGTTCTAGTTATTAAAGTATATTTTTGTTGCCTACCTGCCCTTGCTGGGTGGAAGCTGTCGACTTGGTCTCCTCATGGACTGGCTGGCCTGGACCTTCATGGATGGGCGTGGCGAGGAGCGAGCAATGTGCTCTGAGGGCTTCTTAGGGATCTTCTTGACCAGCCGGCTCACCCACTTCTGCTGCTCCTCCTGGGAGGCGGCCAGCAGCAGCAGGTTCTTGGCTGTAGATACGTCGTAGTTCACTGGAGGAAGAGGAGACTTGGTTATCGCAACGGTTAAAAAGTTGTATTAAAGCAGCACAGATGAGTGGAGGAGTGTCTAACCTTTGCAGGGAGCAATTATCTCCTCCTTTTTGTCCATGTGGTCCTTGTGGCACTTGATGTGACAGCGCCGGCACTCCAGAGCCGGCGGCGGCTTGAACATGTTCCACAGCGGTTTGGTGCACGCCTCACAGTTGGTGGGGAAGTGGTAGAGCGTCGGGATGAACTCGTGACCTTTGTGGCAGAAGTAGCTGGACTTCTCTCCGATGGGCAGGGGCTCCACGGGAAACTCTGGCTCTTTTTTGCTCTCACCTTCGTTGGCGTAAAGAATCTAGAAGATGAACAAACGATGGTTTAATTTGAGCTTTTATAATATGCGGGAGCTGAGTAATAAAGTATCAAATCAGACCTGGAAAATCCTGGGAATCTCCTTGGCTTCAGCTCGGTATACATCAGTTTGAGTGACGGGCCTCACGTGGAAGAGTTTACTGCAATGGCAGAGATACATTTTACATCTGACAGAAGCAACAAGAAATGAGGTGCAACTGTGACTGGAGGTTTCAGGTTCTACTCACTCTATATCGAGCACCATGCAGGGAATGGACTGCTCCCTGTCCTGTTCGCTGTTGTAGAACAGAATCTTCTTGCTGCTCACTACAACATACTACAGAAACAGGACACAGGAATCAGCCATAAATCAGGGGAAAATGATATGAAAGTGAAAAAACTGTTCATACCTTTTTCTCCCATCCAAACTTCTTGGTGTTGTTTCTGACAGGAAGAGAGAGCCAACCCTCAAGTCTGGTTTCTGAGAGAGAGAATCAGAGAAAATTAGAAAATAAATACTCTACACGCACAGTCCACATACAGTCTTGTAAAAATGTATTTGCACTTCCACAGATGTCTTCTGTTTTGGCTTTTTTGGTCATTTAAATGTTTCAGGTCAGCAAACAAGTTTCAATACGTGACAAAAACAACCTGAGTAAATATGACATGCAGTTTTTAAATGATGATTTGATTTAAGGAAACAAATGTATCCAAACCTGGACCCAAGTTAAAAAAGCAATTACTCCCTAAACCTACCAACAGGTCTCAACACCCTTGAAGGCAACAACTAAATCCAGTGATGAGTCTCTCGCATCGCTGGGGAGGAATTTTGCACCACTATCCTTTACAGAACAGCCTGATTAAGGTCAAAGGTCAGACATTTTCCTTCAGGAATTTGTGGCAGACAGCAGAACTCATGGTTCCATCAATGACAGCAAGTCATCCAGGCAGCTTCAGACCATCACACTACCACCACCAAGTCTGACTATTGATATAAGTTTTTGACAAACACGCACCTTCCAAAAGTTGCACTTTTGTTTGATCAGTCTACAAAATATTTTCACAAAAGTCTTGGGGATTTATCAAGTATTTTGATAAATGTGAGACAGAGTTCAACTGAAGTTTTGGTCTATTTAATTTTCCCATGGTTGCCATTTTGCTTACAAATGGCAACCATGGGAGAATGGGAAGGTAATTAGATCAAACCCCTCTGCTGACCAAATATAAAACAAAGACCTGTCTATGGAATAAGATTTGTACCAAAAAGATCAACCAAAAAAAACAGTTGCACCTAAAATATACCCAAATAAAGCAACCAAAAAGAACATTTAAGAACCAAAAGTGGGAAATTCAAAAACAAAATTACAAAATAACCCTAACCCTATGTCAAAACGCCTCCACAGTGATGTGAGACTCATTACAAACAACTGGCTTTATAGAGCCAGGTTGGTTTGAATAGCTTTGTTCCCTTAACAAATCAATTCATCATTTGAATACTGCATTTTGTATTTCATCAGGTTATCTTTGTCCGATACTCAAATTTGTTTGTTGCTCTGAAACATTTAAGTGGCAGAAAAAGGAAAAGCACATGAAATGTATAAAGCCTAGTTTATACTTCTCCGACAGCACGTTTGCGCTCACACGCAGACGTATTGACGGAGACGTTTTTGATTTTTACTTCTCCGTCAGTGTTGTGAAGCAATTCTCCAGCAGGACAGCAAAGGGCGCATAACTTTTCTGCAGTAATGCCTCGGTAGACCAAAGATTGGCTGTGTTCGAATTCAGGGGTAGGATGCTTATGAGGACGCATTTTGAGGCCAATGACGTCACAGCGCAGTGACGAGTGCTGTCCGAATTCAAAGGATACTCATCCATGCGTCCTCAAATGCGTCCTCGCTCCACCCCAATTTCGAGGATGGGTCTGGTGTATCCTCGCTGGCCAAGGCTCCCAGGATGCTTTGCATGCCGGCCGTTGGATTCTACTTTTTGTTTTTTCTCAACTTTATTGAATTTACAACACAGGACACAGTTGGAATCTACTGGTTCAATTTTGCAGCACTAGAAGAAAAAACCAGATAGCAGTTCAGTTTGAAATGTCAGTTTCTCAAAAGATTATAAAAAGCTTGTGTTTAGGAATTTTTTGCTTATCTTTATATGAAGTTTAATAATAAAAATCTCCACAAAAGAGGTTGAATGTTTTATTTTTCATGTAATTTAAGACAAGAAATCAATGTAAGCTAGCTTGAATGTTTTAAATGAAAGTTTAGGAAATAAATCACCATAAAAGAGCTTAAGTGTTTCTTTAGATCCATTTTATTAGCTTTAGCCTGTCTGTCAGCACTGTCACGGTTACTAAGTGACTGGACTGAGGGGCGGGGATAAGTATGAGGCTGGACCGTCTGAATTCAGAGCCGCTTATTTCCTGTCTTAGCGGTCGAGCAAGGACCCAACCTAGGTAGACCAGCAAGTACACGTCCTCATAAGCATCCTGCCCCTGAATTCGAACACAGCCTTTGTTTACTTCAGCTCAGTAATGGCCGACAGAGAGCGAATTCTGATTGAGTTTGAACAGATTGATCTCGAGGAACAAACAATGTTGTTAAAAAGAATGAAACAGGAGTGAGGAGACAGCGGCGTCTGTTGAATGTCCGTCCGTTCACTGAGGACGAGGCAGACAACGAGCGAATATGCAGCTCTTGTTTAACCCTTTAGGGACACTGATGGATGATATAAATGTTGTACTTCTTCTGCCAGACGTTTCTTGAGCTGATCCATATCTGCTTCGCCGAGATTCTACTATTACTACTCTGCTGATACCAGCGTCAAGCAGGAAATGATCACGAGGTGTTGAGCCGACCAATCAGACGTGCGCTCTCCGTCTCGTTCGACGGATGTTTAGAAAAGTGAGCTCGACTCCGTCCGTCCTTGCGTAGATGTCGGAGAGCTCTTGCGTCGACGTATAATGGCGTTGCGTGTCTCCGTACCGATGCAGACGGAGAAGTATAAACTAGCCTTAAGGAGGTGAAAACTTTTCACAGCACTCCAACTCTAAAATAGTCACACAAACTTTCCTCCCAAAAACACAAAACTTACTTTTCTTTTGATGAACACCATGTTTGAAGGTGAATACCATTCTGAGCTGATGACTGTTAAACTCAACATTATAAATATTCATGACACCGGGTTGTGTTCTTACCCGTGTACGCATCATCAGTATCGAAATCTGGCCCGCTGCTGACGCTGGCAGAGTCCATGGACTGAACGCTGAGCGACTGCAGGAGATTCCTCAGCTGCTCAATGTCGCTGTCCTTGCTGTCCAGAGCCATCTGCAGCTCGATACGCATCTGGCTCTCTTCTGCAAGTTGCTGCAGATGGAAAACAACCAGGAGTTAAACAGCTTGTTCTCAGGATGAGACGCTGAAACAAAGCTGATGTCACTCACTGCTTGTGTCTCGTTGATCTCCTTCTGGTATTTAATCATGGTGCTGTTCAGCTTCTCCTTCTCCGACCTCAGCTCCAGCTGCAGTTTCCTGTTCTCCTTCTCCTTTCGCCGCATGTCTGTGTCATTACCACGGCGACTGCCTCCACCACGTACTTCCTTCCTGTTCATGATCTCTGCCAGTTTGTTGACAGCCTGTGGACGAGTTCAAGTCCTCTTAGAATTGGAAAAAAAAAACTGATGAAAACAGGATGTGATGAATTCTTCAAAAAGCACCAACCTGAGTTTTCAGCGTCCTCTCTGACTGCAGCTGCTTCTCAAACGCCTGCTTCATCTGGTTGATCTGCTGCTCCCAATCCTTGGACTTATCAGTATCTACAAGAACACAAACAGATTAAATCCTGAACAACAGTTAGGATGAAGTCCATTTTAAAAAGACTTTTTATTAACCTTCAAGTGCCTCCTTTAGTTTGTTGTTCAGCTCCTCCTTTTCGTTGGCCAGGTTAGCAACGTCACTGGTCAGGGTCCTGTTGGCCTCCTCCAGCTGCACATGAAGAAAAACAATAAAATCCTTTGAAGGTCCAACTTTTGATTATTTTGGTCTAATTTCAGTAGAGTGTTTCCGAAACTTACCGAGCTGATGGTGATGTCCTTCTCAGAAAGCTCCTGTCGGTGGCGAGCCATCATCTCCTTCAGCTCCAGTTCCTTCATTATCTTCTCCTTCTCCAGGTCTGAGTACTGGTCCTCAGCGATGGAACGAGCCAGCTGCTCTGAGTCGGCCTTCGTCAGGGTGATCTCCAGCTGTGCTGCCAAAGAGTCCCTGAAAGGAATCGGAAAAAGAAAGATTCAACCCTGAACTTACCACAAATCCAGAAAGTGGAGTTTCCAGATGGTAAACCCACCTCTCCTCCTGCAGCTCCTGCAGCGATTGCTGCACCTCTTTGTACAGTTTGTTCTTCTCCTCACATTCCTCCTTCAGTTCTCGAACCTGAGTCTTATAAAGTGTCTGGAGAACAGATGAGATAGAAAATAAAACACACAACCTAATTCACTGAAAAGCAAACTTAACCTAAGCCATTTTGAAGTGTGATTCTGTTATAAATCTTTTCTGTCTTAGTTGTAGACAGCTTTCTAAATGTCCTGTACAGATCCAATCTCCCCTAATTTTACAGCAGTTAATACAAACATCCTATTTATTAAAGTATTAAAAAATTCCTGCTGGACTTGAACCCTGGGTGAACCAGAAGTGTTCTCTTTGCTGTTGGGGATACTACACTTGTAAACAACCACAGAATTCAATGTAAATAATCAGGAAATGTGAAACTGATGCCAGTGATTTAAAAAAAACGATGCGTAAACCAGTTTAAAGTTTAGGAGATGGAAGCCGTCTTAAGACAGCAAAATTTGGATTCAGAGTAGTTGTTAGCTCATAATTCCTCCAAACAGCAAACTTTTACACAGAAAAATAACTCAAAATGTCTAAAATAATCTCTTTAAAAGCTTTAACTCTGCACAGTTAGAGAAATATAATGTTTATTGTCCGAGTTAAATAAAATAATCTTGTTTGAGACAAGAAAAGAAAACAATCCTGTTCACAATAAAATTACATTTATTTTAGGTTTGTTTTCTGGAATATATTTGAAATATTTTCTCCTGTTTTGACAAATCCTGTTTGTGTTTTACTCAAATAAAATGTAAAAAAACAAATAAACCTGCCTGGGTTTAACAAGCACTAAAACAACTAAGCTAAACCTTTCATAAGTTTGATACAGAATCAAACACTCACAGAGAAATACTGCTCAGCCTCCAGCTGGTCCTGTAGTTCTTTCATTTGTCCATCTGTATCCTGTCGTTCTCTGTAGACAAAAAGAAAATGAATAAATGACAATTTATCAGTAAAAATCTGACGTGAAACCAGTGACAGACAAGCTGAACTGACTTGCGCAGCTCCTGGTTCTGCTTCTCCAAGCTGCGTCTGATGTCCAGCAGGTGGTTGGTTTCCTGTTTGAGCTGCTTCTCAGAGGTTCTCAGGACGTTCAGCTGCTGATTCTGGGTTTTCAGGTCGTTCAGGGTCAGGTTACGCTTCTGGGTCTCCTGCTCGATCTTGAGTGTCAAGTTCTTCACCTGACAAACATGTTAAAGTGTTTATTTTCTTGGGTCGGTTTTCCTTTGTAGACCGAGGATGTAGGAGGCCTTTAAAATCCAAACATTCACTTCAGAGACATATCTCCGGTTATAAACACTCACCTCCTCGGTGAGTCGGTCTTTGTGTCGCCGCAGCTCGTCTAGTTTCTGTAAAGCCTGTTTGTAGTCACAGTCCATCATGCTGCTGTGTTTCTCCAGCTCCAGGATTCTGTTCTCCAGACGGAGTTTAGCTGCTCGCTCCTCTGCCAGCTTCTGCTCCACCTCTGTATGGAAACGATTCGGTTACATCGACACATTCTCCGACACATGCTAACCTGCAGTGTTTGAAGCTGTAACACTACGGTTTTATTTCCCAATTCCTGTTCTTAAACTGTTCCATCTTTGTTTTGTTAAGATTTAGAGGGTCTAAAATGCAGAAGCACATTAATAAGATGTAAAATAAAGCTGATGACATGAAATACAAAATATCTGGAGTTTAGAAAGTTTGCAGTAAAATAAAAGTCATACAATCTAAAAAAAAAAGAAAAAAAAGTATTTTTTGTGTAGTCTCATTTGTATTTTCCAGTCTAGCAGTTTTTATTTTGTAATTATAGATGAAACCATGAGCTTTACCCTTCATGGATTCTGACTTAGCGCCCTCAATGGTCACTTTGATTTTGCTCTTGTCAGCCAGCAGAGCTCTGGTGGCTTTATGAGAGGCCTCCTCCTGCTCCAGCTCCTGCTGCAAAACCTTCAGCTTGTAGGTCAGATCGATCTCCTTGTTGCTCATCTCCTGTAAAGACACACAAAACACACAGAGGTGATACAAACACTAAGATTCTCAAATGAGGTTTAATTCCTCTAAACTTAAATCTACCTTAGGTTAGAACTTTACTTCTGTGTGGTTAGAAATCTTTTTCTGGTTTACCTTTTCCAGATCGGTGAGTTTCTCCTGCAGCTGTCTCTTTTCAGTCTCGGTTTTGGACAGAGTCTGTTTCTGCAGACGAGCCTCCTCCTCCAAACCAGAAATACGTCCTGAAAAACAAAACCAAGAGAACCCTGAGAGAGCTAAGCTTCACACAAAACTCATACACCAAAATAAAAGCCTTCAGAACAGCACTTCAGATTTATTTTATCTGACAAATTGCTGTGTATATAGCTTATTAGTCCTGCTATGTGAAGGGGACTTTTTTTTTTTTGCCAAAATTGTGAGCCACAACTTATTTATTTTGTAGCAACTAACTATGTTTATTAAAAGCAAAAACAACTTATTACATTTAAAACTGTATTTTAACACAAGTTTTCCTGTAATTAAGTTCTCCAGGCTGACTGAAGGTAATTTCAAATCTTTGTGCAGATGATGGAAAAGCTTCAGTCAAGTTCAGGTCAGAAGAAGGGCTGTGTTCATTGTTTTCATGTCTAAGTTGGGTCACAATTCAGTATTTGGGATCGTTGTTCTGAAGCCGTCATTTAAACCAAGCATATTTATTCAAGTTCTTGTGTAATGTGACATATTTCAACCTTTCTTCAGTATTACAAATATTTATTCTAGTTTAAAATCCAGACTTAATTTAAAGAAATTTTGACAGAAATCAGACTCTACTACAAATATCTAATTGAGGATTCTCTTTGGTGCCTTCTATGTTTGAGTTATATTGATCTTTATGCTAATCTATACTTAGAAAAAAATGTGCTAATGTGAGCCGAGATCCATGTGGGAAGAAAACAGCTTTAGGTTAAAAAAAAAATTGAACTTCTATCAAAAACATAAAAACTCCCCACCTCAGAAATAAAAAAGATGTAAAGAAGTGTGATAAGGTTTTGTTTTTGTGAGTTTCACACACCCATCAGGTCGGTGATGGTTTCTGAGCCCTGGCTGTGCTCCCTCCTCTCCGACTCCAGCGCCGCCTGCAGGCTGATGCACTCCTTCTCCAGACTCAGCTTGCTGCGCTCCAGCAGGCAGGATTTATCCTGCAGCTCGCGTACGTTGGCCTCCAGCTGCTGCAGCTGCTTGCTGTTCTCTGTCTGAGCTTTACGAAGTCTTGTGGCAGATTCAGACTCGGCTCGCAGCAACGTGTTGGCTTCCTCCAGCTGACAATACAACAACATTCACTTTGAGCCTAATGGCGTAATCAGATTACATCACAGTATCCAGTTTCAGACTGAGCTTAATATTCCAACTCTGCTCTTGACACATGTGGTTTAGAGATATTTAATAGTGATGACAGTACATCACCTGCACCAGCATAATAAAATGTTGATATGTAAAATCATGCAGATGAGGTTGAGGCTAACTTCAGGACTGAAACAAATAAATCAAAAGTAGAATGAAGTCCGCAGTTTGCTTAAACCTGACGTGTAAAGACAAATATCTAATCAATTAAGACTAATTTCTTTAAAGCTTTAAGTCATGATGACAATCTAGTTAGAAAATAGTTAATCATCACAAATTAGGAATGTACGAAATATAAAATATGGATGTTAATATACATTTATTTTAAGACATTTACTACTTTCATAAATGTACAGTGTAAACCTTAATATTGCTATTAGTTTCATAACTTTAATAACTATTTGTTTCTGATAATTTGTCATTTAATTTTATGCTTAATGTATTTTTATTAAACACCCAGCCCACTCACTCCTATGACTGTAGACTTAATATTTGCTTAATTTGATAAAGGACTGAAGCTAAAACTGTAAGGCAGCCTTTCCTTTAAAAAGTGGAGGCGTTACGTGAAAAAAAAAAAGCTTAGAAAAGGAAAGTAAAAGAACTAAAACCCCACAGACCTGTTTTTGGAGGTGAATGTTCTTCTCATTGGAAATGTGAGAGTTTTGGTTCCTTCTCTTCATGTCATCCAGCTGGTCTCGCATGCTGTTGACTGCACAAACAAAAGAAACTCACTAATATCTCTCTAATACAAACAGAACCTCAATGTAAAGTTAAAAAAATGTTTAAATGTGTAAACAGTAATACAAACAACTTATAAGACAGATTTATTATTTTAATAAATGAAAACAGTTTAGGAATATTCAAACTAGTCACAACTGTTGTGCAGTTTTAAACTTTGACCAGATGAGGGCAGTATAACCCAGATCTTTTCTTGTGTGTTATATTATTTCCAGAAAGCCCCTCCCACCACACACAAAAGGTATTTTTAATTCACATATGTTTTTTAAGGATTAATTAATAAAATCTGCTAAATTTCTTTGACAACACTGACTTGATTTAAACTCAGCTGCAATAAGAAACAAAGTAAAAACTCTTATGAGGAATTAATGACCTGTAAATGATTTAAAACCAACTAAATAAAACTCTTCTGATGTACTGAGGGTATGCAGAGTGTTTGCTACCTTCGTTCTCCAGGCAGCGCTTCCTGTCCGCCTCGCTCTCGGCCTTTCGGTGGCTCTCCAGGCTCTTGTGCTGCAGCAGAGCCTTTTCTCTCTCCAGCTGCCTCAGACTCGACTCCAGGTTCTTCCTGCTGTTCACCTGAACATCAGTAAGAGAAACTTTCATCAACATTTCCTAACATTTAGCAGATTTATATCAGAAAATGTTCCAGAGAATCTCTATTGGGACAAATATTTATCTAAGGGTGTTTACTATTTTAAAGTCCTCCGCAGTCAAGTGGTGGGTAATAAAATCCCTTCAACAGCCAAGATAAACAGATATGGTCAAATTTGTGGCTATTTTCAGCTGTGATAAAATCTACAGTTTTGGGTAAATTTATATTTTAATAAGTTTTCTTTCCCTTCATTCTATTGCCCAACTCCAGTCCCCTGCAAATTTTTGGTGCATTTCTACTCAAAAATCCCATTTGTTCTCCCCCCCCCGAATGCTGTCAAGCAGCAAAAAAAACAAAAAAATATATTTTTTAAGTTTTGTAACTGGACATTTTTCCCAGTCCATTAATTCACCATTACTGAAAACTAATTTACACTAAAATTAACTTTTGTTGTAAATTTTGAATAAATCTGAATTGGCCAAAATCAGTACCAGCAGATCAGACAGATATCAGTAGATATGGAAAATAACTGTACTAATAATCAGTGGTGATGTCTTTAGTGCCACCAGTTACCCAGTAAAAGTAGATGAAAAACAAATGACAGGAAAGTAAATGAAAATCATACGTTCCAACATTTATCTAATCTGAAGCTGAACATGTTTTTAAATTAGTGAGGAGCTCTAGGTGAACATAAATATGCATGGTTTTTACAACTTAGTCAAATTCAAATTCAAGGTGAGTTTTCAGTATTTTCCAGCACCTTGATTTGTATGAAAACACATGCTCAAACCGATGATTTGATTTCCATTCTTTGGCTCATAAATGTTACTGAGCTTTAGCCAGTTCCAGTTTCAAGCACATTCAAAACCTTGAAAATACCACAATAAAATTTAAGAATTTTTAAGGACTTGAAGCACCTGTTAGGACCTCAAATATGACAGTTTAAACCAAAAGTGAGGTGAAGTTTTAATAATAACACTCATTCAGACTTTGCTAAAGTAGAAGAAATCCTATAAAATAAATGTATCCAATATTACAAAATAGAACAGCTCAGTGTTCAACCTACCTCCTCCTCAAGATCTTTGGTTACCTTTTCCAGACGGATGGTGGCAGCTCTGTAAAATTGTAGTAAAATTGACAACATTAAAAAAGTTCTGGCAGTGCGTTCCACTGTTGACTTCAACTTCACAGTAAGAGTTGTTGAACCTGTATTTGTTGTCCAGATCATCTTTGACCAGCTTGTCGTTACTCAGCTGAATCTCAAGGTTGTGAAGTTTCTTTAGAAGAGCTGCTGACTGGAAACAGAAAACATCCACCAGTCACACCATCAGGAAGATAAACGAAAGGAACGAAGGAAAGGTTCTTTCATCTGAACCAACAGCTGGAACAAATATTTATTTATGCTAAATATTTTCTTCAAGACTAACCTCGTTTTGATTTATTTTATCAAGTAACAACAAACTAATATTCCTCCACACTGACTGTGATGTGTGAGAAGTCAATCTGGGATTAACAACCAGTTCAGCTACTCACAATAAATGCAGCTTAAATCTCATTAAAACACTAACAAAGTGCTAATAAATCAGAAGATCAGGAAAACAAATCTCCTTTGAGCCATTTTCATTCTAATTTAAAGGTCTGAATGCATAAAGCTGGATTGACCAACGACACATTTAGCACCTGAGCAGTTCAAACTCCTGGTTGTTTTTATTGTTGCAGTAAAAATAAAAGTGGATCATCTGTCTGTTCAAAGGTTTTATGTATCAGGATGTAATAAATTATCTGGTTCAACCCAGGTTTTAAATTGCATCAACTGAGCTTTAGATGAATAACATGCAACAGATTCCAGTCTGTATTTATTTAACAAAAACTAAACAAAAACAGCAAAAACAGCATGTACAAACTGAATGATGATCTGACTACCTTAGCAGAAGAGACTATCTTCTCTTCGACCTCAGTCTCTGGCATGGCTCTGGAGGAATTCTGAGCCACTGAGGTTGTTTTGGTTCATTGAGGTTTGGAGACATTCAGATCTCTGAAGCTTCCACCAAAGTGTTTCAGTCAGGAGGAGGTCTGGACTTTGACAGGGCCTTGATTCTTTTCTTGTTTTATCTGTTCTGTTGTAGACCAGCTGTTTAGTCAATGTCCTGTTTGGTCTGATCTTCAGCTGTCAGGCAACTAGTCTCTTAATACCAAACCATCAGCCTTCCACCACCATGCCTACAGCTGGTGTGAGCTATATACAGTGTGCTGATATGCTATATTTAGTCTTATCCAAATGTATTGCTGTGCATTATGGGTAAACATCTCCACTCTGTTCCAGAAGTCTAGATATCCAAGCTGTGCTGCAATGTTCTTTTTAAAGAGGTTTTCTTCTGTAGCCCTTTAAAACAAGCCAGACATCTTCAGCCTTTCTAAATGTTCTGTCTTGACCTTTAACCTTTAAGAGGCTTGATACAGTTTTTTTGTTGTTGCATTTTTTGGCATCATTTTTGTGTTAAGGACAGTGTAATTTATTACATGTTGTTGATCTTCTGTTGCATTGATGCGAACCAGGTGACTCTTTAATGCTCTGCCACATAAAACCTTTGCATTGAAAGAGAATGTAGAAGTATTTACCTCTCCTTTTGAATTATCATGTGTCACTGAGGAGTTGTTGGCAGAATTTAGTAACCTAAAGAAGAAAGAACAAGACAAACGAATCACGAGGCTGAAACCGCAAGCTAAAATGAACCTATACAGGTCTCTAAAATGAGTGGAGACAGCCGGAGGATTTACTGGTCTTCTTTGAAGTAGGTGAAGCCAACAAATGGTAACTGATTTCCAACAAAAGCTTTAGGTGTGGGGAAAGTTTCGACGTCGCCTTTGTCATCTTCAATCTCATCAAAGTTGCTTGTGTCGATGTCGCTGCTCAGCTCCGGGACCACAGGAGCAACCGCTGATAAGAGAAGGCAGGAAAAACAATGAAATTACTTTTAAAAAGCCATGTTCTAAATGAAAATAACTTTAGACTAGTAAAAAAAAAATAAAAAAAATCACTGCTACGTGATAAACCCCCGCTTGTAAGAAAGTTCTAGCCTTGGATACATTTCTACAACTTTTGAGCCTGTAACCTAAACTCTTCATACACAAGTTGTACAAATTCTTTAGTTTTAGGCTTATTTCCATTGGCTTGTGCTGATTTGAAATAAATTATTCTGGAATAGCTGGATTATATCAACAAATTGCATCAGAACCAGGTTTGTGATGCTAACTGTCTCTGATGGTGTCGAAGGTCCACTGGTCGTTTTTGAAGAAAGGGTGACGTTTGATTTCCTCCACACCGTTCCTGCCCAGTCGCACATCCCTGAAAACAAAGAACATAACGGTGAATCGACTTCCTATCACAGATTTAAACAATAAAGAAAAATCACAAGTCATAAAAAACTCTTGTGTCTGTTTTTACCTGTCAGTTAGAAAAGCACAGATGATGCTCTTGGCTTCTTTGGAGATCTCCACATCATCAGGGAAGTTCAGGGAGTTCTTGTGATCCATGATCTTACTGTAGGTTCCCACCAGAGAGTCGGCATAGAATGGAGTATCACCTGATAGTAAGCAGCACAGAAACAAACTGCTTTTAGAGAAAATAAATCACAACCTCCTTTTCATTTTATTATGTAAAATTAATGACTAAGAAACATTCACTGACCAACAAGCATCTCAAAAATGAAGACGCCTACAGACCACCAGTCGCATTCCCTCCCGTAATAACCATCTCCTCCCTGAGACTTCAACACTTCTGGAGAGATATAGTCCGGCGTGCCCACGGCTGTATCACAGTGCACCATGCCCGTCTGCAGCACAAATCCAAAAATCATTAGCAAAGGTCAAAACTCAAGGAGAATGTAAACAAAACCCAAGGTGACCAACATGTGAGTTTGGGTCGTGTTGTTGAAATTATTTCCTCTTCTGATCTCCATTGTTTGTAGAATTGCTGGGGGGGGGGTTCTGCCAATAAAATCATCATCATCATAACTGACTTGAGGCATTATAATCCCACTCCTGCTTCACTGTTAGAGACAATGTTTCATAAAACTTGGCACTATATTTTTCTTAAACCATACCTTTACTCTTTGTTCCTAAATGCACTATTACTCCATCATCAGTCAGAGGTTTGGTTTTAAAATTACATTGAGGATCATTCAGACTTTTGATGGTTCTTCAACAAAAGATAAAATCAGTCATCTAACCAGGTTTGCACTTCTTAAAGTCTCAGAGCAGCTCTCTGGAAACCATGTCATGTTCCATTTCTCTGTTACATATATAAGTCTGTTTTGGCTTTTCTCACATTTTTAATACATTTTGTAAAGAAAATATGGAGAAAGTAAAACATTCCAGCTTGTGCATGTCACTCACAGCGTTCATCTTCATGCACGTGCCGAAGTCAGCCAGCTTTAGGTGTCCGTGTCGGTCCAGCAGCATGTTGTCTGGTTTGACGTCACGGTGGATGAAGCCCATGGAGTGAATAGAATCCAGAGCCATCACCACTTCGGCTGCGTAGAACTTGGCCCATTTTTCTGGCACATCGTAGGTGCTGGTGAGGTTGACCAGGTCCCCTCCGGGCATGTACTCCATCACCATGTAGAGGTAGTGCTCATCTTGGAAGGCACAGCACAACTGCACAAGATTCAAAAGTGACTGAAATTATATCTCAGCAAATTGATTAATATAAAGAAATTTAACCATCACAATCACAAAAAAAACATAATTATTACCAAACAATAGGTTGGGAATGTACCTGCACAACCCAGGGGCTGTTGGCAAATGCCATGATGTCTCTCTCCTCCCAGAAAAAAGCTGAGTCTGAGCGTTTGATCATTTCAAACTTGCTCAGCAGCTTCAGGGCGTAGACCTTCTGTGAGGCTTTATGTCGGACCTGAACAATCAAGGCAACATGCAGATTCTTCAAGAACCAAACTTGATTTTGACAGTATTTTTCAAAAAATTCTAAATGGCAAGCTGCAAAAAGCATGTACGTGTATAATTTTTCTTTGATTATGAAATTAAAGTTTCTTTTGAGAAAGTTTGCATACATTTTCCATTAATAAGAAAGATTTTAAGTCTGTTTTGTAATGTTTCAATATAGTTTGCCAGAAAACTACTTTGATTTTGATCAATATTTGCAACAAGAAGTGTATAAACTAAAGCAAAATCAGGGTTCCTACAGGTTTCTTCTAGTCAAATTTAAGTCTTTTTAAAGACATTTTTAAGACCATTATATAACAATTTAATACCCATTTCACAGACCTACCAACAAGGAAAAACAAAAATTCTTGAACATGTGTTCATTTATTTTTAAAAGAAATGTGGAATGTGCAAAGTATGACAAGTGATTTAATCAGAATAATCGTGGTTGACAAATGAAACCTTTGAGGTGCAATGCGATACAGAGAAGTTACATACAGCACACATTTTAAGACCCAGATATCAAAATTCAAGACTTTTTCAAGTCTTTTTAAGGTATTATTTCCAAATTAATAAATTCAATGCTTTTAAGACTTTTTAAGGACCCGCGGGAACCCTGAAAATTCTGCACATTTTCCAACAGAACAGTAAAATCAGGCATCTCTCTGCTGCAGAACAAAAACAATCAGAACAGAACTAGAATAAAACTCAAATATATCATTTAAAGGTGCTATAGGTGATCTGCAAAACAAATTAGCTTGGTGTACAAAAGGCTGCTAGCCTAGTGAATATTAAGTTTATCTGAGTTGTTTTACAAGTTTGAGATAGTTTCTGTTTAGTGTATTTTGTCCCTCAGTGGATGCCATAGTGTGGTGCTGTCCCGCGATGATGACGTCATCACTGCGCCGTTCAGACAGTTAACATGTGGACTGGTTGTGAGGCTAGAGGAGATTCCTTATGTTGGAGTGTTGGGAAATAGTTCATGTCTGCTCTCCCAAGTTGTGCGTCGATGAAAAGTGAGTTGCAGTAATATGAGTGATTTGTTAGCCCACATGTAAAGCTAAATGTTATTATTTTAAGAGTTCTTTGTTATCTCTGTTCAGAGCTAAGCTACAGCTAACTGCTACAGCTAACTGCTATATGTTTGTGTGTTATGGTTGCTGGACTAGCCATATTAAGTCTGTTAAATGAGTTTTCACCTAAATACATGCTGCAGCTAAGTCAGCTGTATTTATTATCATTTACTGTTAGCCTTTTTATCCTAACTTTATGTTTTATCTACATATATATTTGTATGGTTGGATAATATTACCTAATGTAGTGTGTGTGACACAAAGGGACCATTTAGACTCATTTTGTATCTTTATTGTCTACAGGAAACCACAACACAACAAAACCTGTATCCATATTCCTATTCTCAATGTTAATTTCCTGTTCTGCTGGAATACAACAGTCAAAGAAGTCTGCAGTTTGTCCTTCTTTTCTCTGTGCCTAACTCCATGCTGATGACCTATAAAAGAAGTGAACTGACTCCTGGCCTTGAAGTAGTGTTATGGCCGACACTCTTAAGTTGTGAGCAGTGATAAAGTAGAACTAGTGCCTTACAGTCCAGTTACACCCTTACCTGAGATATCTCACCTACACTTGGAATATTGTTATCATGCCTCTTAACAACGTTATAACATAGTATAGCTATAAATATATTGTGATGATAAAAAAAAAGAAATTAATGAGGTAGTTCTCTCGCAGCTCTCTAAAAACCTCAGCCAATCATACGTTTCAGACCGAAAGCAACTATTGGACAATCCGGTTGTCTGTCTCGCCGAAGCGCCACACTTCCGCACTGTCCCAAAAGGAAAAACACCTCGTCAGCTAGCAGAAAACAAAAAACGTTTTGATGTAGAAAGAGGAAAAACTAGGGTGAACATTGGTGTAGCGTTTCAACGACTGGTGTTTTAAACTATCTAGTTACTGTGGCAATGCATGGTCCCATATGCGGGGGGATGCGGCCTAGGAATTGTAGCTGATGGGAGGGGTGAGAGTTCTGAGACAGTGTTAGCTAGCTATACCTAGCTTGTTTGAAAATTAACTAGAGTGGATTTAAGTGTGCAAACAGATGAACATTTCAACATGTCTTCAGAGTCAAAATATTCTAATTTGCTGAACAAGTACGGCATAAACGTATAACGTTTAGGTCAATAAACTTGAAATATCAGTGAGTGTTATTCAGTCAAATACACAAAACCAACAAAAAGACACTGATAAAAACTTGCCAATGAGAATATGCCGAGTTGTAAGAAAACTTTCAAAGTGTCATACTCCAAGTCTAAGCTAAAAATGAATGTATAACATTTCAAACAGCAGATACTTTGCAAATATTATCAAAGTTCTGCTTTATATTTTAGGAAAACGCCAAAGTGAAGTTGTATTTTTGAGAACACATCATGGTTTTTCAACTAAAAACATTTTTAAAAGTAAACATTTTCTCTAAAACTAAACAGTGGTTTGTATTTCTGCAGGTTAACATGTTTTCTCAAAAAAAAAATCTCACAAACCACTAAACAGATTTTAATGAAACTCAATGAATCACTGCATGAACATCTATAACTGATTCACTTTGAGTCAACCTGTTTGAAGACTGCTGCTAAATGTAACCTTAGCAAACACAACAACAGCTACAACTCTGTGTTTTACAGATATTGATCTTAAGTTTGATGTCTTAGTAGCTGAGAATAACTCTTAACAAATATGCTCTATAAATATGTTCCAACAGATCACACAAGAGTTTGCGATAATATGCGAGACCACACACGATTAAGATTTGACCAAAAAAAAAAACAATTGCTCCATCCTTTCTCAACATGAGAAGATCTTCATTTTAAACTGACATGAAAAGATGGTGGGTGATATGAATGTCTTTAAAGAATTCTAGAAATTTAGTCATTGATGCATTTTTCAGTGCTACCATTTAGGAAATCAGCTGTGATGCAGATGTTAATCCATCCGCAGAAACAACATAAACGTTTAGATATTAATGAGTGTCAGGGTGTCACCTCAGAGCCTGCTTGTAAAAATCAGTAAAAAGTTGATGACATAAACAGTTATTCTTAATAGCAGCCTCTAAAAACCTAAACAGAGCATGAACGAATGAAGTCAAGGTGAAGCTTTGGAGGTTTTGAGCCAACATATAACTAAGAAACTATTTAGATTCATCTATGCTCTGCAGGGTGGCTGTTATGTTCACTAAACTTTAACATCTGTGCTGCAAATGCAGAGAAAAATCCTTTAAGGTATATTGTCCTCCATGAAACACAAAAGAGTTAAAAAATAAAATAAAATCAATCAATTATTACTAACCAGCTGGACTTCTCCAAATGCTCCTCGGCCGATGATTTTAACTTTTTCAAAGTCTTCAGATTTCATCTGGAGGTTTCGAAGCTCCTGGATAACATTCTCATCTGAAAAGAGTTAAGAGGATTCTAAAAATCTTTTTTTTTTTTTTTTTTACAAATAAATGTGATTTTCTGATTACCTCAAAACTACTTACATCTGTTCAAGAAGGTCTCAATGTTTTTATTCTTGCGTAGCGCCGGGTAGTCCAAGTCCAAAGTTAGTGCATTTATGGAGTCCTAAAAACAAACAAAGACCATTCTCCATCAGTTTAATTCAACAGTAAACATATCAGGGAGGAAAGAACACAAACGTTACATATAAACAATAATCAGCTTTAAAGGGAAATGTTTAATCAAATCATATTAACACTGTAAAGTCAACAAGCTGATACACAGAACAGCTGTAATGTTTATTTAAAAAAGACACAGCAGCATGTTCTCGCTCCATCTTCCTCCTCTGATGGCTTTTAAACCCAGTGACTCATCATCCTCTGCAGAAACTGATCGGTTACATAACAAACCACAACACACTCTTTACACAAAAGGTAAAAAAATAGAAATGAGGCAACATCAAACTGGAAGTGAGAAATATGACCAAACACTTCTGTTCTCTTTTTGTCTGCAAGGAAAAAAACAACATTAAATGTGTGATTTTTAAAATAATTCACACATGGAATTACAAGTAACTTATTTACACATTATATAAATGACATTTGAGTTCCAAAAATTGACTTTATTCAACATTCTGAGTGCATTACTAAGCAGTTCATTTGTTTTTTTTTTCACCACAGGGCAAAAACTTTCAGCATTTCGTTCAACAAATGATCTAAAGTAAACAACTAACTCCAAACACAACAAACAGAAAACACACAGAGGGACTGAAGGCCATGAAGTGGTGACTAATTTCTCCGTCTGCATGTGGTATTTATCTGCTAACAAACGATGAGCACACGTCTCCTCGTGACCTTTTGAAACAGTTGAGTCTGGGTGAGATAAGTCACCTCCACACAGCGATTTCAAACAGCTTCAAACACACAGTTTTTCTTCATATTTCTATCAGAACGCAACAACGTATTTCAATAATAAAAACTTCAGGCTTTATATAGATGCCATCTGTTTCTGATGAGTTAATCTTCTGGTATTGGTGGCTACAAATTTCAAGATCTTCTGTCTGATTCCTTTTCTTACAGAAAGATTTCAAGTGTCACATTTGGATGTCTGGAAAGATCAAATGAATGAGTTTTTAAAAGTTGAATCATACTGGTGACTCAGATCACTGTATATGGACATACTAGGCTTAAACTTCCTGTTCCATGAACCAGTCATTGTTTAAATACAAACAATATTAAAATAAACAGACTTGTATATGTTCAGCTCTAAACTGGTTCCAGTAGAAGACAGCAGGCTGAAGTGGTTCAGGACTTCAGAATTTAACACTTATTGTTAGATTAGTTAAAATGTTTTACTTAAAGCTGACACGTGGAGCATTTTTCTATGTATCAAAGTTTTAAAAATGTGTCAAATTACATTATAGTTCAGTTCTAAACTATGATCTATGGATAGAGTACCACAACATCTGTTATTCTTCTGAAGCCCCTCCTTCCTCCTATAGACCCCTTTGAATTCTCTCTGACTAGCAAACTTTTTCAGCCAATAGAATTCAAGTTTCCACATTGTCAGCTGTCAGTCAACATGCATGAGCTTTGCCCAAACCTGTAGAGGTGGGGTCCACGCTCGCACAAGACGCTCAGTGTCTTCCCGTTTACAGTCTTAGCCGGTCATGGAGAAGTCAGAGCTAATTTCTACTAAAAAGTTAGTAGAAAGTAGGCTACTGAGGGTTTTATTTTTACGCTGTTCTCCACACAGAATGGCAAGGCTTGCCAAGGATACACGTTTATTTTGGTCAAGTATTACATTCTGGACCGAGAGTCTCCTCATTTCCAGGTTCTGCAGCTTCCCTGTTCTAGAGCGACGTGTTTCATAAGCACAGTGTGACAGCCGGGTCTCATCAAAGCATCACAGAGTGAGACCGTGATTTGTGAGCTGTGAATGATTGAACCCTGCAATGAAGTTGTACAGTTTGAGCTGGAGCTGAGAGCCACGAAGCACAGTTAATGACCGGCTTTAGAGTGACGTGCCATGTGCACGTACGTGTAGAGGTGGGGTTTTAGAAAGCGGGAGGGGGGAGAATGGATGTTTTGGGAGGGGCCGTGGTATGTTGGATTAAAAAAAATGCTCTCTTGCTGAAATGCTCCACATATCACCTTTAAATTTAAATCAAAAGCTTTACATCAATTTTGCATTTGGAGATTGGTGCTCGCTGATCCAAATTCCAATGATTAAAGATTAATACAGGTAGTTTGCATACAGAATCCTTAGAGTAGTTTATGAATGAAAAATTGGACAAAGCTGCATTTTTCAATACTGTTTGTTTTTAAATTTATTGCTGATTTCAATCAACTGGGCTTCGCTTGAAAAATAAATGCAGAACTTAAACGGTAGCTTCTGCAGCTTTTCAGGAACTAATTTTGACTTTACTTCTACAAATATTAGATTTTATAAAATGTTCTATAATGTCTTGAACATACTGGATTGATGGTGTTTTATTGTAAACATTGAGATGCATTTTCTAAAAATAAAGGTAAAAAAGGATGGTCGCCCTGTAGACGTTTGACCTGGGTTAATGTGGGGAAGTCATTACACAAGAAACGGACAGACTGATGCTAACCGCTAATCGTTACAGTGTGGAACAATAAGGAAGTCATCTGTCAGCTGGTGGCAGCTGTGCATTCCTGAACGCATGGTGACCAGCCGTTTGAAGAATCGGACCAAGTCAAACTGTACTAATCTGACCCGGTGCTGATAGTCTCTGTGGAACAATCTCTTTCACCTCCTTTGAACTTGTTCCTCAAACTCTCTCTCTTCCTGCTCTCTCCATCGCTCAGCGGCGAGATGCGTTTCCTCATCTCAGCTTCACTTCCCCATTAAAGGACTGACCTCACACAAAACTACTATTTAAGGAAAAACTACACACACAGCGGGGGGTGGAGAGGGGTTGCCGGTTACACACACACACACAGGATCTCCCAACAAGCACAGCAATACAGGAAATGATCCACCCCACCCCAGGGCTGGCAGATAATTTCACTGTCATGAAGCCGATCTCTGACTAAGTTATTTCCTCTGAAGCTGCTACTGAACTCAGCTGCAGCTGCAAAGGAAAACAGCTTTCTGGGCTGTGAATGTTGAACTATGTTCAAATAAACTAAACACGAGTCATTAGAAATTAATTAAAAGTCATGTTTACAATTTAGCATCTGATTTATGCAGTGGTGCACTGCAGCGTCATGTGTTAGAAAGTTTTACTACCGTGAGCACTGAAAGTGAAAAAATAAACTGCTGTAATTACAGATGATAAACTTGATTATCTTGATTTTATTGTTTATAGTCAGATTTGTATATTTTTGCCATTATCAAGGAGCACAAAGCTTCTTTTGTCCTAGCTAAGCATTAATCTGGGTTATCTTTGTGCATCATTCATCAACGCTATCAGTTTATAGATCATTTTTCAAGTAACAATGCACATACAGGTATAAGTCAAGTGTTTCCAACTCCAGTATAAATATAAACAAGTAATTCTCCTCTAGCCTAAAGTTTTTATGAGAACCATTACCATTATAAACTGTGAGATTTTTATTTACAAACAAGATCTTAAATTATCAGTAGGGCTCAATTTCAGGCTTCAAAATCAAATATGATCGTTTTAGATGTAACAATATCACTTTCTATGAGTGAACCGTTTTCTCAGAATTCAGAGAAGCTGCTCCACTTTCTGTGGTTCAACACACCTCTTTCTGCCCATCAGATCTGTGATCAGACACCAACATCAAGAACCTGCAGCGGCAGCAGGTCACATTCATCTAGAAAGAAGAACGCACTTGAACACATCGCACAAATGAGCCACAACTGCTGACTCCACCCTAGAAAATGACTCAACTTTACATGCTGAAGAAAGAAGGCAACTAAAATCTTAAATCACGTGACAAATATAAAGAAAAACTGTATAAAGTAAAATAGCTATTTATCTGATTTTAATATCCAACATAGTTTGTCTTCCTCTTTTTATGTGTTTAGAATTTAAAAAGCTTAAATTTAATGGGATTCAAACAGCTTTAGATAACAAAATCACACAAATTTTAGAGTCATCCATATTGAATGTGCATTATAAATCAAATCACTGTTTACAAATCATCAAACTCAGTTCATCACACCTTTCACAACATAGCAGCTGTGTAAACTAATGATCTAATTCAAGCACTTTTACAGCATTTTCAAGCTTCTACAGCGATGGTTGCTAAGCATCGGTTCTAAGTATCGGATTACGTTTATGACTACGAGTAAACGACCTTAGTATCAGCCTGACAACCGATGCATCGGAGCATCCCTAGCATGAACACCACAGGGAGTTGCCATTGGTCCGCGAGTCTTTCCCCTTCCCTCCAAGTTCTGAACCACACATGTTGCTGTCCTGTTCAGGGGGAGGGGGCGTGCCGGGTTCCAAGCAAACTGAAAACCCATGGAAGCTCCTAGGCAGTGCTCACCTGCCTCCCTGGACACGCCCCCTCCCCCTGGACCAAGAACTGCAAAGGACAAAAACAGCTCTGGGTCTGGTCCGAATCCGGACTGCCTGTTAGTGACCTCTGTCCTAGACCTAGACCATGCGTCAAAGTATTCCTCTGCAATTTCCCTAAGGGGTAAATAAAGGATAAATTAATAATAATAACATTATTATTATTATTAAATGGGTTGATTCTACTATGGAGGAGAGATGAAGATGTGATGCCTGGTGATGGTGAAATATCTCCCAGCATCTTCAGTGAGGAGCAAACTGTAGAAACTGTAGAAATCTAAACTGTAGAAGACAACAGTTTGTTTTTGAAAAAGGGCAAAATTCCACATTAAAAGGCTTTTCTGAACCACATCTGTAGATATATTAGAACACAAGGATTACCTGAGATGCTGTACCGGTGGTACTTAATAAGCTGCTGAGTGTTACACATGAGAAATTTAATTTGCTTTAGTAGAAAAAGATGCCAACAAGGCTTTAGAGAACATTTCTAAGCTACTCAGTCCAAGTGACTGTTTATAAATATTAAATTACTGACAAGTGTCTGGAGGGGTGTGGAGCTGGGTGAACAATTTAAAGTAGAGTAAATCAAACCGCCTGCATTTGGACTTGTTCCAGCCTAACACATTATTTATAATAACGTTGGCTTCACTTACATTAAAGGCAGCAATGTTCTGACTGATGGCAACTCAAGTAAACTTCAAGTTCATTAATCTTCATACACATATATAGTTCAGTATCCTCAGATAACCTCCATAAGCACTAAAAAAAAAGTTGCTCAAATAGCAGGATTAAACTGTAATTTTATCAAATGATGCCCAAAACAATTTGCAATAAATGGCAAATATATTTAATGCCATAATAATTACAAGATATATATTGTAATATGTTTAAATAATGGATGTATTCATTTTCATTTGCACTATATTTGAAATTGTGTTTTCCCTTCTGTACTTTCAAAAGTTGAAAAAACTAAGAAATAAAGCCCTCATCCTGTTGCATACAGGGAAATAAACTGTTTAATGTGTCTTTATTTGTGCAATAATTTTGTCCAGTGATCTTGGATACTTTAGAATGTTAAAGAAACCTGTTTTAGTTGAAAACAAAGTGTTACAACAGTGATTTTACAAACGATCAGAAACAATAACCCTCAGAAACAAAATTCTAATCTTTGTAGACATGAGACATAAAAAGGGCTTCATTCATGTTTGCATCAACTAAAGTAAAGCATCAAATTCCCTGGATTTGATGAGATAATTGTAGGGATGCACCAAAATTTCGGCCACCAAAAATTTTTGTCCGAAAGTGACCCAAAAGTGCACTTTCAGTTTTTGGCCGAAACACCCAAATCACCCAAACAACACGCCAAAACGTTTGATGTTACAAGCAAATAGTGTATCCAGCACACGAGAAAAGGATACAAACCAGCATGTCTGCGGTGCCGACTTACTTCACTGTCTCCGCTCGTGATTTTGAGCCATCGAGACCGCAACGAGTCGTCTGCACAGAGGCTTGTTTCTCCTCCCGCTGCAGAGCGCTGGATCGGTGCGCAACTCCAAGTGACAGGTGACATACGCACGCGCAACACAGCTTACAGCCCTCAAGCTCCCCCGAACAGAAACTGAACATCACCTGTAAGATCATGCTGAGCTGCCTGCCACGACGTCTTTCCGTCCCAGTCCAGCCCTGAGTGGATCCAAGTTGGACCTGAACCAGATCGTTTTTCCCCCCTCCCTGTTGGGGCTATTGCTGCTGTCACATTGTCAGACACTGTTGCTTTGCAGCAAGAAGGTCACTGGTTCAAATCCCAGCTGCGGCCTTTCTGGAGTTAGCATGTTAGCATACCATGGGTTTTCTCTGGGTACTCCGTTTTCCCTCACAGATCTCAACATGTCTGATAGGTTAATTGTTGTACATACTTCAGATAAAGTATATCTGCTAGGTAAAAAAACATAAATTAACACCCATGGGCTGCAAATGGCCCACAAGCAACACTATGGACAACCCTATTATAAATAAACATTAACATACAAGCTCAAAATTTTAATGTTGGTTATTTAAGTCCATGATGATGAAAACCTAAATGCGAAACTTGATAGATCTAACTCCTATTTTCAAGCATCTCAAATACATGTTTAATCATATGGAGGAGAACCTAACTTCTACAAGATGAGACAGAATTGTCTAGATGAAAAAGTCCTCAATACATTTCTTTTGGGCTGTAATACCATTGGATACAAGTAAATAAAAACATACAGTGAACTTCTTCAGTACCATTAACCATTCTGTAAAATCTCTGAGCTGACAGAGCAGTCCATCTTATCAGAATGAGTTATGTATCTATCAGATAGCTGTTTATCTTTGCTGTACTGTAATGCAGCCAGTGGGTTATGACTGGTTGCTTAGCAACTCCTGCAAAATACAGAAGTTAAATCTGCAGAGAGGCGACAGGCAGGAGTTTTATAAGAGCTCCTTTTCTGCACAATCTATTCTTTTCCGTTTTATTTACTCAACCTGCTGCTGACATTTCAGAGCGGACCCTCTCCCCTTGTCTGCTTCCACTCTTCATCACCCTATAAAAAGCCACGTGCATCTGCCAGTCAGGAATGCAACAATGTTTAAGTAAAAAAGAGCTAAACACAGAGAAAACTATGCAAACGCTCCCCCCAAATAGAACCCACCCTCCTTTCCTCATACCCATGTCATCGGTAGGCATGTGGAACAGAAAACAAGCAGCACAGCTCTGGGCTTTAAAAGGATTGAGCGCAAAGTTAATGTTTTGATTAAATTCCAGCCTTTTTAAAAATAGTCATGCAGATAAACGGTAGGCTGGGCAGAGCAAGGGGACGTCGTGCCAGGATGAACCCATAAACTCTCAGAGAGAGAGAGAGAGAGCCAATAGCGGGAATCCTGAGCTCGCAAATAGCAGTTAATGTCTCCATGGGGAATAATAAGAGTATGTCTTATTCAAGCTTTGACAGATTTTTGTCCCATGCTCCTGTGCCCTTCACATATTTGGCACCCACGCTTTATTATGAAGCATGCAGAGGAATGAGACAGGAAAAATAGTGAGGAGAGTACAACATGTAAGGTCCTGTTTGGTGTTAAATCTGCAACACCATCAAGCTTTATTCATAGTAATCAACATGTTATTTGACATAGAGTCTCTGGGTTTTATCAAACCTACAAGACTAAATATACATCAGCTGCCTTTCGGTGGTGGGTTATATTTGTCTGTTAGAGAACTGTAATATGAAGCATGTGATGAACTTTAATGAAAATTACCTACATCTACAGCTGATTAAGCTTTAGAATTGACCCATTTAATGATGGTCAGTTTGGTCACCACTGCAAACTCAAAAATGGCAATAATCACTCTGTTAATTTATAGCATCTGAACTAGTTTCATGTGTTTGTAAAAGAGAATCATGCCCATTCTGAGTACAGCTCACTCACTATATCTTCAAGATTTGACCAAAGCAACTAAACTACGGTCGGTGGCATGACTTTACAGTTAACCGGTTATTGACCGTTAAAAGCTTCAATAGCTGGTAAAAAAAAATCTTGGGAAACGTGCATCCCTATGCTCAACATTAAATGCAAATAGGGCTGTGCGATATGACGAAATACTTTGCCTGAATGATAAAAAATGTCTAACAATGGCAGTCAGCGCTGCCCGCCGTCTCTGTGACATCGTATGGTTTGAAAAGCTGCCGCCGACCGTGGTGAACCATGGCGTGAATGTCTGTCTAATATCCAACAAAACTAACTTCACCGCAGTGCTTTACCAACTGACTGTGATAAACCAGGAAATTCTGCCCGTCTGATCGGCTTAGTCAGCTGCCAGAGCTCGGTTTGATGTCGACCAATAGGAGAGGAGTTCAATCAGAATCCTCGCCCAGTAGCCTCCCCCTTCCCCCTTTACCGATTTACTTTGTCATAAGGAAAAAGGAAAGAAGGCATGAAGAAATAAAATGAAACCTGTAAATAAATGAACAGAGGAGAAAATAGGAGGGGAGAAAATGTTAAGAGGAAACAGAGGAAATAAATCAATGTATGATTTTTAAAAATGAAGTGACAGTAAATATTTCAAAAATTAACAGAGAATACATTTAAAAAATAAATAATGAAATAAAATGTGTAAATAAATACAGAATATGAAAAAAATGATAAAAATTAAAACTAATAAAATAAGAGGAAATAAAATGGAAAATCAGATAATGATAATGTTAAATTAATACAGTTCAAATGGCTAAAAAAATATAAATTTTTGTCAGACATTATCAAATAATTTTGGAAAAGACATTATTTGCAGGTAACAATAATGTTGTAAGTTTACTGAATTAAATCAGACCTAAACACTGTTAGTTTGTACTTAGAAAAAACTTTCTCTCTGGTATTTTTTAAAAAGCAATTATAGGTTGGTTATCGAAGTAGGAAATTATCGGTTACCGTATCGGCTATAAAAAGTTATTATTGTGCATCTCTACTTTTACTCATCGCACACCATGTAGCCATAGCTCCCTCAGATGGAAGGAGATTACTACTGTGGTTACCAAGCACAGCTGCAAAGACATGGGTCCAATCTATATGGTCAAGAAACATAAGTTGGTGCAAACACTCGGTCCGAAATGCCGAGCTGAAAAAAGTCTTTTTACCCGATATATATGATGCATGTCGGGCCAAAGTGGTGGCGAAGATTCACAAGGGGATGTTCTATGTTACGTATGTTTATTGTTATCGCGATATAAAATTAGCTAAATCGGAATATGGCATTCTGGCCATATTGACCAGCCCTATACACAAGCATGCGAATTTCAGTCTGTTGTAGGCTTGGGTGGTATTATGGTAATACCTTATACAGCTGGTATTGAAAAATAGCAACGTATTCGTTTCAATACTGTCACGATCAGCGTGGGACTGCTGGTGAGCCGATGGTAACTTTGGGCCGGTCTGGGGCGCTTGCGCAGCCCCATGCGAGTGGCTTGTTTTAATCAGCACTTCTTTGTTGCTGCACAAGCTCGTATAGCCGCATGTGTGTTTGCGTGCACTTTGGGCTTCAGTCAGCGGGATTTTCCCATTTGGCTGTATTTCCAATTTTATTTTGACAAGGCAAAAACCAAATGACTACTACTTCCAGTTGTTTCGTTTCCATCTCAGAAACAAAAGAACAACGAGTACACAGATTATTCCCCCCCCCACTTCCTGTTTTACTCAGCATTTCCTTGTTGCCGCACAAGCTCGCGGGTGTATTCATGCGCTCACAACGCTTCAGTGAACAGCGGTAGCCATCTGAAACAAACATCAGCTGTAAGTGCTCATGGTGGGAGCCATGACCTAATATGCCCGGCCCGAATTACGGTCCCAGTCCAACTCTGGTCACGGTAATTCCGTATACACCGGGAAAATGTGGAGGAAGTTTGACGGTATTAAAATTTGGATACCGCCCAAGCCTAGTTTGTTGTGTACCTAAATGCAGCAAACAGATCAAAAACTGGAAGAAAGAAAATGACAGAAACAGTAGAACTAATGGAAGAAAAGCTGTGTGAATATGTACCTAATTATAAAGACATATATGGAGTAACACGTATTTTATGATGGTGGATGCACCATTGTCAAGTATAAAAGAAATTGCATTTTTACTAGTCCATTAACTCACAACTAAAAAAGGTGACTTGCCAACTCTGGGTCGGGGTACAAGTCCTACCTCTAGTGGAGGAGTTCAAGTATCTTGGGGTCTTGTTCATGAGTGAAGGAAGGAGGGAACAAGAGATCGATAGGCAGGCTGGGGCAGCGTCTCGATTTACTGGTCAATCTAATCTACAATTCAATCCTCATCCATGGTCGTGAGCTTAATGACTGAAAGGACAAGATTGAAGAACACAGTTTAACCCAGCACATAAATCTTGCTGGGTTAACTGTGTTCTTTCCCTTTATATTTAATTTTAAAAATATTATTAGAGGTAATCAGATATTTTTTTAAATGTTCATCGACATAGGCAGGTCTGAGCTGTACAAAAACCTGCAATTCATATCAGGTCTCAAAGCTCAACTCTTTGCATCTTTAGCAGCAGGTAAAATGGATTTGTTTAAGGAAATGTAACTCCTTTAATTACTAGCTGCTATCCAAACAATTTGAATGTATATTTTTATTACCTTTAAGATTATATCAAGTCATGGTCAAGTAGAAAGTGTTTTTGATGACTAAATATTGAGAAAGTCACATACGTATATGAGATGCCAATATCAGCAAAAGGATAGAAATGAAAAGAATCATCCTACAGCAGTCCCCCGCCACAGTCTTTACAGCAGATGTGTACTAGCCTCATAAAATATTGTTTTGACAAATAATTCATTCATCTTCTGTTCAGTTAAAAATCTTAAAGCAAACCTCAGGGCTTCAGATGAGTTTTACTTAACCTTTATTTAACCAGGAAAAACAAGTTTCTTAAACTCTTACAAGAGTGTCCTGGCCAAGACGAACTGCTGCAACAGTTTTAAAGATAAAGTGTAACATGTAAAAGTAACCAGTCACACTAATATGATAAAACTGTCTGGGATCGATTTCTGTTTTAACCATCTGGCATGAAAAAGGCTTAATTTCTAGATAAATATTGTTTGTTTTACCACAGACTGTTTGAATTATAAGTGCCAGCTTCAGCAGTGAAACCCTGCTGGTCCTAGCTCAGACAAAGCACATACGAATGTTCTTGTTTGGGTTTGTTAAAGGAAATGAAAGCTGTATGAACTCACTGACAATCCCAAGCTGTTTAGTAATGCATTGCATTGTTCAAATGTTGCTGCTGGCTGCACACAATACAGCTTGTGTGTTGCTTAGATCAACACAATAATGTGTTTGTCTGTGAAAATGAATGCAAATGTCCATGAACCAATACGTGTGTGTGTGTGTGTGTGTGTGTGTGTGTGTGTGTTAGTGTGTGTGTGTGGGAGGTTGTGTTTCACCATCAGGTTGTGATGGAGTGATAAAGCAGAGGCCAGATGGATAAAGTTGTGTGAACGTGTGGGAGCCTCCTGTTCTCCTCGCTCTCATTTCAAACTGAAAATCAGATTCAGGTATCCAACTTCTCAAAACTCATAGCAGAAGGTGAGAATTCTGCACAAACAGGAACAAGTCCAAAAGCAGGCTTAATGCATTCTCTCATTGTTAATCACAGGAAACTTTTGCATATCTCAGTTTGTGTTTCAGTGTTTTCAAAAGTCAAAACTTAAAAAAGAGCTGTAAAATCCAAAAACCAGGCAGAAAAGGATGAAGTAATTTAACTTCTAAGTGCATAAATCAGTCTCACAGTTAATTATTTCTAGATTTATTTTACCATCAGAAGCAGTTCTAGATGCTCATTATTTGTGTTTATGATGTTTTTTAGTGTTTAATTACAGAAAACCAGTTTGATGACCTATCCCATTTCACTTTGTGCTTTTACCATTTGGCCCCATCTCTCTTTTTATGCATTCACACCAGGGGCTTTCAGGATTTAATAAAAGAACAAAATATCAGTACTATCCATACCTGCAGAGGTTTTTAAATCAGGATTTTCCATCATTATTAAAAGTTATTACTAAATTGTTTAGAGTCTATTATATTTACTGCAAATTGATTGACCAAAGTCACTTGTTTCTAAATAATTAGATTATCTACACCATATGTGTCAAACACAAGGCCCGCGGGCCACATGTGGCCCGCCACGTCATTTAATGTGGCCCGCGAGAGCTTAAAAGGTCTGAGTATTCAGAAATAAATAGGTAAAAAGCGTATTTTGACCAAAAACTACATTTCCCACAATGCATGTCAATTGTGTTACCCGCGACTTGACGGCTTACCGCCACTACAGGGCAGGGTGCACACAAGCAGTACCCTGGTCCTCATGAGAACCGGATTTCCAACGCGCTTTTGCGGACCAGCGCTGCGCGGTCCCGATGGGAGACCTCTCGATCTGACGAGCTTCACATCCTGTTGCAGCTCAGTGAATGAGTCACATGACCTCTGAAGCTAGTGGACACACACGGTAGGACCTCTGCTCCGACACACACACACACACACACACACACACACACACACACACACACACACACACACACACACACACACACACACACACACACACAGCATCTCCAATGCGCGAAGCAATGCGCCATTACGCACAGCTCAGTGCGCGCTTTAACACACACACAATCACAGTACGTCCGACCCACGCACACAGCTCACACATGCCCAGTAGGGGTACAACGGGTCACAATCGATCCGTGATCAGAACAGATCACCCTCGTTGGTTCGGGACACGGTTTGCGATCCAGCTGGCTGCGCTCGCGCTTTACTAACTCCTCCCCGACCCGACAGCTCGCGCTCTCAAGCTGCTGATAAATAATTCCCCTCTGAGAAAGACATTCATTTTGTCATCACATATCCAGTTCTCTCTGTCAGAATCGGTCATTTTAGTTGACCAGAACAAAAGATCACTGGTCGATTGTTGATCCATGATGCGTGTGCGCGCGGGGAGCTGCTGATCCTCCATCCCTCCGTCAGCTGATCATCCTCTTCCCTGATGGCAAACCAGATTAACCAATTTCTGCCTAAGATAACGTGTTGTTTTGGAATTTTATACAAGCTGATGAACATTAATATTAACGGTGCTCAGTCAGGAGGATCAGAACACCTTGGTCGTCACGCCTCCTCACCTGCTGCAGCTGTCTGACTGCAGTGAGGAAGAAACCGGGTCATCGCTCTGTCAGACCGGAGAGGTGACTAGTAGAAGGCTTTTAATATTGAATTGGTTTAAATATGTTTAAAAGTTTTATTTAAGCATCAGAATGACCTCATGAGTTAAAGGTTGTTTGAATTTATTGAGTATTAAGCAGAAAAATGTTGAGCCAACAGCAAATCATCATCTTCAGCCTCAGCCCCCCCCCCATGTGCGGACCAAACACCAGAGCCAGGTTCTCCCTTGAGGACATGTGATGACACATTGTGTGCACCCCTAACTATAACAGATGTTTTGATCAAAGTTATTATAACTTTGATGTATTTTTAATTCACTTGAATAGTTTGATCCTTGATTGATGGAGTTCAGTGGGTTTCATAACCTGACAGATCAAAAGGATTTATGTTATAACAGAGCAACAAGCAAACCTATTTTTCATGCATTTGTAATGTTTTATCTTGTATAAGTAATAAATTCAGAGTTATGTAACATTAAGGAGTTGTTACAATTTATTTTACATTTAATTTGGTTACATTTTTAAGTTATCTGGCCCTTTGAGGACAGCCATTATGCTGATGTGGCCCTCGGTGAAAATGAGTTTGACACCCCTGATCTACACCATGAAAGTAAAAGTGTTTGCAATGATCATGAGAAATCAACATTGGACCACAAATCCAAAGATAAAAACATCCAAGTAAATAAAAATCCAGGATAAGGTTGGGCGATTGGATGAATTTATCGACCATCAATGACTGAATGAATGGCTGAGCCCTTCGCCGGTCGTTTTAAGAGGGTGAATTAGTTTCTTAATAACAATAGCAGGAGATTAAACCCCAAAATCTTCCAAACAGAAAATAAGACCTGTTTTGCTTCTTTAAAAATTACCAAAAGTAAAAAATATTAACTATTTTCATCTTGATAGGTTTTCTGGGTTAACTATAAACTGTTAAACTCAAACAAGGGCTGTCTTTTTTAATGAATCAGAAATTAAACATCATTACTTACATAATCTGGTACAAGGATTTTAAAACGTTAATCTTCTACAGAGTATTTATGCTTTGAAGGTGTATTTATGCTTTACTCTCCTCAACAAAATTAATTTACTCATTTCTTTTGTATCATGTTTGTGAGGGATTACCTACTACCAGATCTCGGTTTGTGAGACTGAAGGGTTGTGTGTCTGACCAGGTTGTCAGCTGCAAAGTAGCACTGCGGGAAAGTAGGGACTGTATGCTCACCACTCCTTTTTACTCTGTGCACCTCAGACTTTCAGTACCTGTCAAGAGTTCTGTCATCTGCAGAAATATTCAGATGACTCTATAGTTGTTGGGTGTATTAGAAATGGACTAAAGGCCAATTTATACTTCACAAGAAGCAAGAACTTTGTTCTTGCTGGGGGTCTCCGAGACCAAAAATTATGTCATTTTGTTCTCACAGCCCCAGTTCGGCAGCGCTTGCAGCTTGTTCTTGTACACATCAGCTGAGCAGAACTTTCTTCTGCAGGGTGTCCGATAACAACTGCTGTGATTGGTCAGAAGGGGAGAATGAACGTGGTTAGTGCAGGTAGCGGGTTGAAATTTTACATTGATGTAACTTTTTCTCCAGCACAAAAGTTAAATGCCTGCTGTGCGCGTACGGACCTGCACCAATGGACCCAAGGAGGCATACAGATCTGGATTGTCCAGTGTGAACCCCTCAAGGACCACGCTGATCTGCAGCTGGACCGGAACCAGCATTACAGGACGGATCGTTTTAATCTGCACGTCGCTGAAGGAGTTCGGCAGCTGAGTTCTGGGGAGTATGAATGATCCCTGCCAAAGCAAATTTTATTCTTGTTCTCGGAGTCCCCCCAGCGAGAACAAAGTTCTTACTTCTCATGGAGTATGAATTGGCCTTAACAGAGAACTGGTGGACCACTTTGTGGAATGGTGTGGCAACAATCATCTCATCTTAAATGTGAAGAAAACAAAGAAGATACTGAATTTTAGAAGAAGCAGGAATATGTTCAATACTTTTTCCATCATGGGAGAAAAAGAGGTGGTGGAGGAATATAAATATTTCAGTGTTCTTTAGTTTCATTACAATTAATGATAATGACATTATTTGTGAGGAATGTATTTAGAATGAAAACAATATCTAGTAATATCTCAATTGTTTAATTTGAATAAAGTCCTTTTTTTTTAATTTCTGTAAATATTCTTTGCCTTGAGCCAAGTTAATCAGCTACTAATCTGAATAAAATACAAACAAGTGTGAAATAAATATTCTCATTTGACTTAATACTTGGTAAACAGGGAAACTCCTAATACATCGGGATGACATTGAGGGTTCACACACCCCAAAGATGTCTTTTACTGGAGTGGAGCAAAAACCAAAAAAAGATCACGCAAAGGGCCCAACTGTCTCAATGAAGGAGGTGTGGAACAGAGAGACTGGTTTGTTTTGAAGGAAAAAAACTGGCTGGGCCACCATCCCCAGTGCCTTATAAGGAAGCGTTTCTTTCCAGCGAGCACACTGAAGCTGAGATTCTGCTGCTGCTTGACTGAAAGCAACTCAACTGCACGCCAGAGATGAAGCAGATTTGACTCTCAGTACAGAACGAGCAGGGGTTACCCTACATCTCAACAGAGAACACTGAAGTAAAAAGGTCCATCATGCACAGTGTAGAAGTGAGGTAGAAGGACTAGAAAAGGAAAAACAAACCTGTGGAGGAAGAGTCACATGTAATACTGAATGAAAGGATGAAAGAGAACTATTGGGAACAAAATGAGTCAACAAACGGAAAAAGTAAATAATGTAAAAACTGAATACTAAGATAACCAAAGGGGAAGTGGGTTGTAGGCTAACAAATGCAAAACCAAAAGATTTATGAAAATTAAATCATTGTCACCAAGTTCAGAATAAACGTAGCTGAAAGAATTGATCTGAGGGAAACATCCATAGGAACTCAAAGGGACTTTTTCTATGTTGGTGTGTAAAAGTTATAACTAATGACGATTTTAAGTTGTACAGTTTCCCGGCATTACTACTGATTGGAGAAACAAAGTTCATGTCCTACAGGACTAGGAATGAAAGTTAGTGGTCCTAATGGTTACTGTACTAAAATTTCTTACAGTAAGTGGAACCGTTTTAAAAATGTATTATTTGTATTTGGTGACTGCACCATTTAAAAGCTATGGAATACAACACTGCTACGTCACGTGTCATGCGTGCTGTTGCGTGCTGCTGAACTAACCCATCCGACCCGAGCCAGTTTCGGGCTTGGGTTAAAATTGAGAGCTCTAGACTAAAGTGGTCAGACCCTTCTTTTCAACAACATGTCTTTCAGCTGCACAAACAATAGCTTTAGCTGCTACTGCACATAGCTCTATTCCAGCCTCTGATTGGTCTAACGCTGAGCAACACTTAATGAGTTGGCTGTTCATTTGTTTTTTTTTATATATCGCCATTTTATCAACCTGTTCATATTGCTCTATTGAGGAAAAGTTATATTGAGATACAGTATATATACATTATTGTTTTATCGCCCAGCCCTATCCCCAGTGAGCCAACGCTGTAGTGTGACTTTATTTTACAAGTGTTGAGGGAAAGATTGTTGTAGAATCAACTCTCCATCTACCCAATGTGAACAAATATAGTCACTGAAGAAAACACAGATCTAAGAAGTCACATGCATGATTGCTACATTACAGTTAAAGCTGATATGTGGAGCATTTTTCTCTGTATCAAAGTTTTCTAAATGTTTTATATGATATTTCAGGTCTAAACTATGATCTATGGGTTGAGTTCCACAACATCTGTCATTCTGCTGAAATGTCAGTGGGTGACCAGCCTAGGCATGCTAATTACTAGCTTCTCAATGCTAACTCAAATGAGTGTCTGTCTTATCTGCTAGGGCTGGTGTTACACCATCCTATCAACAATCAGATCAGTAGCTGGCTTTGGAATAAATATATCCTCTTGCTACAAGGACATAGTGCCGCTGTGTGTTAGTTTCTAATGCTGCGCCATACGGTAAATACTTGATGCCTGCTGCCTCATTATCAAAATAGGAATTTCAATATTATTGAAAATGATATACATCACAGACGCTAGACATGAGTGTGTACATAGTTGACAAATTAACTGCTAAAACACTATTTAGTACTATTAGTACTAATAGTACAAGTACTATTTTTTGTTAGCCTGACAGTACCAAATTGAGAAATTATTTATTTCAAAGATCCTTCACAATAAGGGCAATGAGGAAATGGTGGTCCTTAAAAAATTAACTGAATTTAAACTCAACCATTAGATTTGAGGCTCGTTGAAATTTCATACCATCTACTTTCCATTCACAAAAACAACAGGCTTAATGCTGGGTGCACTGAGTTTTCATCCTGCTGACTATCAGCCCAATACATATTTGTTTATTATTCTATAGCAGGTAGTGAAGCCTTGTATAAGTTTTTCAACTGAGTGTGAGTGATTAAATATGCAAAAGAGTGCAATGATGAACAACAACAACAATTATTACAAATTATAAGACTTTTAGCTAGAAAACTCAGTAATATTGCTGTCTTTACATCTAAAATATCAGTTATAAAGTACTTTTTGCACATTTTTAAAATACTGTGCTAATAAGTTGTTGTTTTTTCACAAAAATCACGACACAAAATGGTTATTGTTTCAACCTTTCCTGCAATACACTTTTGTCTTGGATAAGTTCAGACTAGCCATTAGCTCATCAGTCCTAAAAGATATAAAGTCTATTTTTCTAAATGGATGTCGTTCTGGAAACTATCCACAGCAGCTGGTAAGTTTGTATTTATAACTTTTATGCAAAAATACACTTCAAAATGGTCAAAAATAGCTATCCCTTTAGGCTCTGTGAATTAAGTTATCTGGACATACCAGCTCTGCAGCAGAGTCACAACACTAAACTGGAGCTACAGCACAAATACCTGCAGTGTGTTTAAGAGGTCGAACATGAGGGGCAGAGAGGCCAGCTGAGAGAGCAGCAGAGAAAAAGAGATAAGACTAAAAGTGAAAGGGGAAAGTGCAGCCATTCATACGGACTTTGTGCCCAATATATTGCTGCCAACTATTTACTCAGTGAGGTCATTTCCTTTAGGACGGCAGGAAAGCAACTTAAATGACTTGCAATCAAGTGACTGCTTTTTATTTTAATCTTTAAAATGCTCCTTTTTTGCTTGCCTTCAAAAATCTCTAATGCTCAGAGATGCCAAAAAACAGGACTTCTTTCATTAGAGCAGCACACGCAGCCAAAAAATGATCACAGGTTGCACTTAATGAATGCAAATAGAAGCAAACGGTTACAACTTTTTTCTTAGCAACGTCTATGTGATAATCTATGGATAGTTGGATTTTTTTGGAGGTGTGCATGAAGAAAGTATTTATTTTAGAGTTTCCTAATTTAAATATCAGAGTGAAACGGTTGTGTTTAGGAACGAAGTCTGAGTTTCTTGACAGATGCTGCAGATTTCTCTCCTGTGCAGCTTTTTGCCCTTTCCCAAGATCTAATTGCATCCACCCACGTACTGATGAAAAAGAAGAAACCTGAAATGAATTACGGAGTGTCTTTTGCCAAACAGTAACTAAGAGAACTAAATTAAAGTCAACAATGATTTTTTTTCCTGTTCTTTTTTTAGCCATTGCTAAGCTACAAAAGCAGGGGATTTGTGTTTCATTATTTACCAAATATGAGGTTATGAGCAATTATCAAGGCACTTGAAGTATGCGTGTCTTTATTCAACCTGCAAAAAAGGGCAATGACTGGGCTTTCCGTGTTTGAATCCCTCCCCCCCCCACACACACCAAAACTTCTTGATCCCAGCGACAGCAGCAAGGCTGCTAAAAATGGAAAACTGCAGCTTGTTCTCTCCTACGCATGCTTCCCACTCAGCTTTTGTCTCAAACACTCAACACCTCTCTCCTCAGAGCTCATGTCCAGGAAGTAAACACCAGCGGTGTTTAAGCAAGATCTCCACTGAATGTTTTAAGGGACAACCGGGAGTAAGAGTGGGGAATAAAGATGGGGGTCCTCCTGAGCAGGATGGTTCATAATAAAAGGGAATGAAAGGATAGGTTTTCAACTAGCAAAGAAAATGAAGATTTATTTTTGTACACTACAAAATAATGGAATTTTGTAACTTTCCATTACCTGACAGAGTCAATAATCTAAGGCTTAATGTGGGCTGACTTTGGGGGAAAAGGATGCATCATCTGCAATTGTAATTCAGCAAAAAATGTTTAAAATTGGAACAAAATACAAACTACCAGAAGGAAAAACACAACACCAGCAACAGACATCCACAAAAGGAAAATGGAGTGGTGTTCTCATTAATTATTTTCAAAACTACTGGTACATATCAACTTAAGGATAAAACTTTACTGTGTGACTTCTCAAACCACAAACATCAAGTAATCCTTTTAATAGCCGTGTCCAAATAAATTTACAGAAACTGGTTAAATGCTCATCAAGTCGTTAAATAAACGAACAATAACAAAAACTCTTTTGCATATTTCTGGATGCTTTATAACACCATTATAATTTATATTAATCTTTTCCTAATATTTGGAATACATCCCAATCTGCAATGCATGCCTGACTAACGTCTTTCACCAATCTCAAATCCAGGTACGAAGCTGGAAAGCTGAAATTCAAGCACCTCTTTAAAAGAAACAAGTCCTCAGCTAAAGAAGGCAGCAGAACAAAATGTTGGCTCAGAATGACCAACATGGGAAGGGGTTTGAAAACATCTCGTATCCAAGGAGATGTAAAACACAACATCAAGCACAAGGCACGATGCTTCTAGTTTTCATCGGGTCTAAAAATGTTAAATCCTGTGGAAAAATGTCCAAAACCAACTGACAAAGGATGTGTTTTGGAAAGTTTGGAATCTTAAGTGTGAGAAGATCTTCAGTCCCGTCCAAGCCCAAAGTTATGATATACACTGACTGGAGTCATCATAGAAATTATTTTTGTCCACTGCTGTAGAAAACTCAAAACTCACCAGGTAAATCCACTATTCTTCCTTAGACACAACTTTCATGTCATAACCATGAATTATCAATTGTTTACCAAGAAACTTTACTCAAATATTTTATTTTCAAATAATTTACTTTTACTTCATATCTCATTCATGTATCAGTATAAGTAATTTCAAGAACCTACTTCTTCAAAACTTTATAATTTATTGCTCAAAACATACTTTGTTTAATCTCAAATTACATATGTCTAGTGCAAACAAATACAATTTTATTTTAAGAGTATAAAGTGAGAAATGTTAACATATACAGGCAAACAATTTGGACAAAGTTTTTAGCAAGATTTCTATTGGAGATTGCAAATAAAAAATAAAGATAAATGTTTACTTCTTGGTAATGATGCATTCACAGAATTAAAAGTAAATCTTGAGTTTCAGTTCACAGATTAAGCCAATCATGCTGAATATTGGCTGAATCTGATCACCAGATGCATTTAGTTATTCTTATTTTAAACAAGATTTGATAATATTCTGTCAGCTAAGATCCTGATATTACCCACAGACAGGATGAATTTGGATGTTTTTCTAAGCTGTTTGTTTCATTTTAAACTAATTTTAGATTATGTTATGCATCTATATTAGAAATTATTTGTTGACCCAGGTCAACTAGCAGGAGCTGATCATATCAAAAGTAACAAAGTGAATGTGTTATTTTGGGGACTTGGAACTAGTTTTTGGAGTGCAAACTAAAACAAAAGTACTGCAAAACGTATTTTACCAGTGCACCATTATAAACAGTACAACAGCTGGTGGGCTCCACCCTAATTAACAACCTCCTAATTGAGGTCCATGCAGGAGTTTGGGCCGGATATATGAGCACTCCAAGACTTCCAGTTAATCCTAATCTGTAGACACGCTTCAAAGAGCCCCAAACTGCACTGTCTGCACTCCGTCTTAACTATTAATCAGGCCTGTCTGAAGCACATCCACCTCCTCATTCCGCCTGCTTTTATTATTTAACATAAATATCATAAAAGGTGTCTGGTTTCAGCACAGAGAGCAGCCCAGCTCTAAAGGTGTGCATACGTGACTAACGTTTCAGGTGATAGACAGCATCATTAATAATATATGAGGTTCAATTTACCAGCAAACTTTCCAGGTTTATGGCAGATCTGGGGTCTCTGATCATGTCCTCCAGCTTCTTCAGCCGGGTTTCCATCCTCCTCTCGGCTCCCAGAGACATGACTGCCACTTTTTAAAAGTTGATTAGTGATTTTAAAAAGGTGTTTTCCGAACCGTCTGGACTTTACATGGAGCCCTCTTTGTTCCTGGCTAACGGCCGGAGGCCTGGCGGAGCAGCCCTGGGCTCCCAGCCCACCCAAAGTGCTTCCAAAATCAGGAATAGTTGAAAAAAAGCACGATGAGGGGAAAATATCCCCAGCGCGAAAAGGAAAGAAAAACGGCTCCCAAAAACTAGCCACTAAGCTAGCGGGCTAGTTTTTGAATACAGACGACGCCGCTGTTGGATTTTCACCTCCCGTTAAGTGAAAGATGCATTTTTCCACCAACTCGGCCGATAAAAGTTTGAATTCCGAGATAGCCGGAGCAGCAACAGGCAGCAGGGCGTTTTCTGTGCCCCCCTCTCTTCCCCTTCTTTTCCCTCTGGGTTTCGACCGTTTGGAAATCCTCAGTTTCTGAGAAAATTCCGCCTCGCTTCACCCCATTCACGGTGTTAGGAAGCCCGTCAAGAGTTTACCGTCGTCGCTGTCACAAGTCATCTGCTCTCCCGCGCTGGATTTTTGACCAGAGAAAAGGCCTCCGTCCGAACTCCTGTTCGCATTTTGTCCTCCTTGACTTGTTTATGGATGTAGAGACACGCAGGAAAAGTCTGGGGTCTTATCGGAGAAAAGTCCTGCTTCACATCTACACACAGAAACACACACACGGAGGCTGAAGTCTCTCCTCCCCCGGACATCAACGCTAAAGGACTCAATTACCCACAATCCATCTCTCCTGTCCACCAGAAACTCCAGAATTTTTTAGCAGAGGGAATGCAGTTCAACCGGAATCCTGATAAACAGTTTCCTCAGTTTCTACTTCCTCTATAACTTTTCACGCAATTTACACGAGTCACACATTATTTTAGGTGTTGAACCACTACGGAGCCTCCGTACCGTAGTGCTTCAACTTCTTTCGAATATTTTTATTTTTGATATATTGGCTACAGTTTCAACTGATTTTGAGTTCAAACTCTTTAATTGACACATTCTGATAAATGTCCTTATCATTTAAGTAGAAATCGCCGATTAAAAATCATATGAAAGCACTTTGTATTTTAAAAGCTTATTGTAAAAACAACTATTTTAAAAACATTTACAAAAATGCCAACTTTAAATACATTTGTGCAATAGTTTTTAAAATAAAATCATTTAAATTTATATTGTTACAAAAAACATATTTTAAAAATGTAACCCAGGTTATTGCAATGCACTGATATAGAAATTCTGTTTTGTTTGAAGTGACATAAATGAAACTTTAAAGTCTGAAAAATACATTTAGCATTTGCATGTGACAAATCCATACTTTTATTATTGTTTGAAAATAAATACCAGTTTATTATTATTATTATTATTATTATTATTATTATTATTATTATTATTATTATTATTATTATTATTATATGTAACTATTCCTACATATGATTGCAACAAATACCTGAAAACAAATCAATATTGAACAGATCTTGTTTTTATCTAATTGGAGGTGAAATAAATAAAAAGGGTCACTTGATTATGCTGTCCAATATGTTGTTTGCAAAACATCCTTTTTTTATAATTTGTTTTCTCTATCAAACAGAATAAACTGAATTGGCTGAATATACTCCAAAACGTGTCTAACTGGTAACCTTCAAATAAACAAGCAAGAAAACCAAAACAAATGTGTTGTTTGAAGTTGTATTTTTCAACAAACTTGTTGCACTGGATGAATTTTATTGTATATTTATTGTTTACTGTGTCTCCTGATAATAAACCAAAAAAAAGTAATACCTATTGTAACCACTAGATGGCGACATATACCAAGCAATACACAGTGGCGCAAAGATCTGCAAACCGAAAATAAAACACATTTAAAGTTTTTCAAACAAACCTTTAAATTTTTGGATGGCAACATTTTTATTAGTAAATTATCCAATGTTTGTTTTACTATTTAGCATTCTTACAATTATTTGCATCATCAAAACAAACAATTATGGAGGAATTATGGTGTTCTCTCTCCAAATAGTTTTATATTCATTATATTGATTTTTAGCAAAATATTAAGATTGATTATTATTAAGAATCAGTTTTGCAACCACTGCTTTGTGCATTTATTTTAACCATCTGTATACTGGTCATAAATACATAAACTCTACTAACAAAATACAGTTAGCATTGTTCTGCATTTTAAAATTTGTTTAAATACATTACTGACATTTGCATTAATTCATTATTAATATTATTTTCACATAACTGTATGACATTTTGCATTTGCTGGTATATTTCTGTTTTATAGGAGCAGATTTTTTCATTTCAAACTTGATTTAAAATTCCACAAAATGGTTAAAATATCCTAAGTCATTGATCTAACATAAAAAAAATGTTACCATATATTTTCTATAAGTTTAGGTAAAAAATAATTCAGGAAAAAAATAATTTATTTGCACAAGTTGAACGAGACCATCTTTTTAAAAACTGTTAAAAGTTTCATTATTTAAAGTAAATATGACATTGATCACATTTTTGTGCAGCTTCTTTTGTTATACAATAAAAATAAAACAAATTACGTGATGCATTTTAGGACTTATTATTGTCCCTCACCTAACACTAATATTGTCCTGTCAGCACATTTACACAGAAATGTCTGAAACAGAAATGTGTGTGTGTGTGTGCCTCTTATTTATTTGTCTTCATGAGCAATTCACTGAATAAAACAATAACTGTTACAACACAAAAATGAATTCTTTTAAAAGCAATTTTGGCCACATTTTATGTACATCGTACAATGTCATAATGACAAAAAATCCTCCTGTTTCCACCATTTTTAGATTTTAAAAAAGCATTTCACTGTTCACCAGGCATTTACATTGCCCATCTTCACTGTTCCTATTATTTGCAAGTTTAAAACTTGTTGACAATAAATAATACTATAAAATGTACACAAAAACATTGACAGTCCACCATGAGCTAAAACAGATCGGATGTAAAGGAACAGGGGAATTGGAGGATTTTCTTTCTTTCTTTTTTTTTTTTTTTAGCAAAAATGTGACATTTCATACAAGCTACAGAAAAAGCTGATCATCTATACATTGACACTAGCAAGATAACAAAGTTGTTTCTGGTATATTTCATTTTATACAAATAAGGGATAGTTTTCTTTACAAGCGAGCATCATTGTCTTAACTGTGGAGATTATACAAGCAAGAGTTAAGGCAGCTTCTCTGTTGTTTTTGAAAAGTTATGATCTCGTTTTTTAAATTATTATCATTATTATGGACCACTTGTTTTGTTTTTTTTATCAGTTAGTTAGTTGTCTTTGCATATTCCAGGCTGCTGACTCGGCCAGTAGTTCATCATCAAAAAGAGGAATGCTGGAGATTTGTCACAAGTTTAGGTGCTATCACAAAAATGAATTCAATTGTCCTTCCAGCTCTTCATCATCTGCCTCAAGCACAAACATTATACCACTTGTTACATCAGTTTAACACGATGGTGGTTTAAAAGAAGTCAGAAGTTGGTGTGTTATGGTCAGTGTGAGAGTGGAAAAGCATCAAGCAGGAAAAAAAACACAATTACGATTTATGGTGAGGTCTTCATTAAAAGCAAATCTGCTAATAGTTAAAGTTTCATTTTGTGGCACTAAAGGAAAAGGTTTGGCAAAGTGCAGCAAAGATAACAATCTCTAATGAGCAAAAAGAATAAGTATTTAAAAACTGCTTTCAGAAAGAAAGAGGCTGATGTCTCTCTTCTATCAGTCAGATATAAAACTGGAGTCAATCAAGAGACACTGCTAAGCTAAGCTAATAGCTGTTAGCAGTTTGTTTACCAATAAAACAAAAAGAGAGTTTGTCAAAACTTATGGCAAAAACAACAAAAATGTACAGTATGTGGATAAATCATTGGCTATAATAAGCTCAAACTAAAATATGTAGTAGTGAGGAAAGCAGAACAAACATTAGCACTTTTTGATGTTTTGCTAGCAAGAAAAGACTCTTGCCCTGTCCACACGACTCCAGATGTTTTTTTTTAAACTGTCGTTTTTCTGGTTTTTTGCACCTTTCAGCCACTGTTTTTTTAGACCATCTGAGATTTTTAAAAACACTTTTAGTGTTTTTGTCAGGGTAATGTGGATGAATTTATTTACATAACCCAGAGGATAAAAATATCAGTTTTTATCTTCACTAAATGATAAGAACTGTGATAAAACGTGTTAGATAGGATTTACGCATTGCAAAATGGTAAGGTCTTGATTTGGCCAAAATAATTTTAAATGGTAAAAAGATGATGTCTATGTTTTGCCCACCTTATACATGTTCTAACCAATCAGGTGCTGGATAATTCTCAATATAGCAAATCGTGTTTAAAAGGAAAAAATCATATATTTGTACATTAATACATCTAACACTCTGTTTCTGATGCTCTGTATGTTAACGTTTTCTATGTAAACACTGTAGATCACGTTTGTTCTGTTTTCTGTCAGTGAATATTATTGCTGTCACTAGCAACACCAATGTCAATCTTATCAATAGTTCACGAATGCCAGAAAATCTGACAACAATTCTCTGTTAAAAAAGCAAGCAGCATTTTTACTTTTTGCTTGCAGAAAAGAAAACACAGGCGCAATGAGGAGCTTAAAGCTGGACCTTGGCAAGCTATACCTAAATGCCCGACTGACTTGTGTGTGCTTATGTTTGATTTAGTGTGGAGAAAAATGTTTAGTGAAAAACTCCAGAATGCATGAAGAAACAGTTGGGTTGCAAAGTTAGCACGCATTTCTCATCCTTTCTTTTGTGGACTGAAACATATCTAAACACTAATACTGATTTTGATGTCCTCTTGAAGTTCTCATGTATCTAATACATTTTGAAAGAGCTTTACATTCTGGCAAATATTAATATATGGATCCATTTTTAGTTGAAATTCCATTGTCATCTAAAACCAGGTGGCACATTACTGCCTTTTAATACTAGAGGTCTTTATCATTTAATAATACCTTATCTCACTATGGGTCAGACCCTTTAGTTACTTTCTTAGAGTAGTGCAGCTCACAGAGACTGGATGTGTTTAAACTGACAACACTAATAACGCTGGCTTAATCATTTGAGCTTAAAATAATAAAAACTGCAAAAAACATGAAGAAACTTAGATGAATGTGTGTGCCTAAAATGAGTAAAACTTTCCAGCAGAGGACACAAAATGTGTTCATTAACACAGGAACTAATGGTCACTTAATGATGAACTTCAGATTACATACCTAATAGTTTGGCAATAATGAATGATTGGTCAGTTTGAAATCAGAGATGAACCAATCAGAAACACAATGAAGAAATCTGTTACTAAGTTCTGAATAGTTATTGGTCATTCTCCAAACTCCTGACTGGATCTTGTAAAATAGATCATGTTTAATTCATGTTTCAGTTTAAAGTCGGAGATGAAAACAGGTCAGGTCTAATGGCTAATGATGAATTCCTCTACATATCTCATTAGTTATGTAATGATTATTGTTGATTTTTAATGTAAACTCCTGACCTAATTTTGTAATTAGATCATGATTATCTAATAATGAGAGGCAATAGACACTAATGAACATTAGTTAATGATGACTTCCTGTTAAATAGCTACTAATCTGGTGGTAGTCGGTTGGTGGACAGTTAAATGTTAAATGATCTATTTCATTATTTTAAAACAAACAATATGTGATGATGTGAGCTGCATTAGGTGATCTTCATCAGCAGTTGTTTTAGTTCCCTACTCCCTTTAAACTGACCATGTATTAATCATTACTGTTACACAAACTTTGTTAACATAATTAATTAATTCTCTATTTGTTGCTTGTTTCTGTGTAACTAAACAAACGTGACGGTTTTTATTGTAAAATGTCACCAGATAGGGAATTTGTGCACTACTACTTGTGTCAGACTGACAGGACTAATTCCTCTAAACTCAGCAGGTTCAGTCTCAAACCAACCCAACATTACTCGTCATGTTTAATAAAAGAGGTTCAGTAGCCTGCAGTAACAAACACTCATTCCAGAAGATTTCACTTCTCATTCCAGCTTTTTCACAGCCTTGAAATGTTCCCAAACAGGAGTTTTTTACATTCCTTTTAGCATTTGACAGCATTTCATGCGCTGTCAGTGAGTAGAATGTTAATCGTGACATTTCTGGTTTTCTTGTGCATCTAAACAGCAAAGTTTAACAGCAGATGATTGCACCCGCACGCCATTAGTCGCTGGTGAAGGTTGTGTCCAGTTTGCTGATTTGATAGAAATATTTCTCAACAAAAGAGAAAGACTTTTTTTTAAATTCAAGGGCAGCTCTACAGCCTCTGATTAAAAGATGCCCTTCGAGCAAGTTGCATAAACTTATCTTATGTTTGTTTTGAATTTTCTTTCATAAGAATGTGTGAGGTTGGCAAGTGAAATAAAGATTTCGACCTGTGACATCAGGTTGGAGCAAAGCATTTCTCTGACTCTTTCTTTGAAAACTCCTTAATTAATTTCCACATAGTTCTGTGTAAAAGTGCTTGCACTGGAAGGGGAGGATGGATGAAATCGGAGGGGCAGTGTGGGCTGAGAGTCTTTAAATGAAGAGAGAAGCAGTGGGGGGTTCAAAGGTCAAGCTGTCCAAAACATCCATTCAGTATAAAATAGTCCACCAAAGAGTCTGTCACACAGACCGCTCTGCTATGATACAGAACACATTGTTTTCTTGGATTCTCATCAGTCATCAAAGGCGATTCGTGGTGCTGGTAGACTGGGCGATGAGTGAGGATGACAACAACCTGTGAGAGCGCACGTAGGGACGGATGCAGCTTGGAGGGATGGGATTTGGAGGTTGGGGGTAGACAAGTGAGTCGCTGATGGCACTGCGGTCGTCAGAGCATCCATCTGTGAAACAGAGAGGGAGGAGAATTAGACCGAGTCAAGGTTGCTTTGGGTAAAGCTGATGAATAATTTTCAAGCAGGCAGCTCTCCTTTTACAGAAATACATAATGCTTTTTTTAAAAGTTTTCCCCTGCAGTATGTTTTATAGCTAGGTAGAAAAAAATACACCTTTAGATTTTACAGAATATTTAATAAAAAAAATGCATAAGAGGTGAGAAACAGTATTTGCCTCTGATATAATCTATCATTAGATGTCTGATTATTAAAGTACATCCGTTCTGTTATAGATGCTGGTTTTCTCTCAGCAGTGCTAACGGTGCACAAGGCTTGATTTCCATCTTTTGTCGTCTCTAATTAATCTTATTCAGAGCACTCGTCTTATGTTACCACAAACTGAATTGGTCTTCAAATTGCTCAAGATTACCGTTTCATTTAATTAATACCTCAAGGAGTACATCATTAAATTTAGCATTAACGCGTTGAATAAATCCTTTGAGGTGAAAGACTTCCTATTTGGATCTTAGAACTCAAAGATGTAATCTGACAGTCTCAGTGAAACAAGCACATGTAGAAATATGTTTATGATGTTTTAATAGTTTTACTAAACGCATGATTCAGTGGGATAATATTAATATTCATAAGAAGCACATGTAAAATGTTTAAGTTTCAATCATTTCAGAGTCTCTTCTGAAAGTGACACTCGAATCAACACTGCTGTATTTGTTAGGGTTAAAGAGGCAGTGTTGAGCAGTGTCTATGAACAATCAGTGTCTTACCTGCAGTAGACAGCAGTCAGAGTGATCCCAGTTTAAAGAATCAGGGAGAAATACAGGTAGTAGGTTCAAGCTAACAGCTACTGAAATCAGGACTTGTTCCAACGTGAACGTTTATAGCAGTTTTCTCAAACCTTGTGTCACTTTTAGATTAAAGTTGGTTAGCAATTATGCTAATCTATTAAGTAGACACTCACTGCATGTACTGTGGTTTCTAACTGTAGCCTGCAGCTGATCATATGTTAAGCCTGGGTCCATCAGCGCTGTGCCAGTCGTGACTTTGAATAGAAACCATTGCAATCAGATAAAGTAGTCCCTCGAGGACCGCCACATCGCGTCCAAATGCGCTGGTCTACGCCATGGCGTTAAAGATACACGACAGTTCTATTTCTGAGCCGAGGCGCGTCTGAGACGTGTGTGTCACGACATTGTAATGTACTTTATGATGCAGAAATTACAACAATACGCTAAACCGCTGCTAGTACGGTAAACATAAACAACCGCCAGTACATGGACAAGTAGCGTTTCATTGTGGAATATTTATGTAATTGAGCTTTTAGAAACAGACTATTCTAATAAATAGCTCACTTACCTATTGTTGAAGAATTAAAAGATAATTCCACAAAACACGACGGTAGTTTTGACCAAACACAAACCAAAAGATGAGCTTCACACTTCCTGTTCTCAGTTCCAGTATGATATTGTGATTTATCACGTGATTTTGCAAGCTGCGTTCAACGGCGATCCGCTTCAGGTGAGACTAGAAGAGTCGCCAAAGATGCAACACTACTGCAGAGCGGCGTTCACTTCTCTTGTGGGACCCAGGCTTAAGAAGCTGTTCTTTCTAAAAAGGGGAGGGTGTTCTGCCAAAGCAGAACGATTGTAGTATCATCACGTTTTATCTGTCAAACTCTGTTAAGGACTGTTTCCACCTGGACTTATTTAGATGTGACACCACCAGCCCGATCACTCCTGAACTACATGAATAGAAACCTAATTGCTCAAACAATATTTTACTTCTTTGTCTTGTAAAAGTTGATGCTTTTGTTCTATTGTTATTTTCAGTACACTTCCAAGTAGTTTATGCACGTTTCAAGCATTTTCAAGGATATAATGCATCAATATGGGCAGAAACTTGTGTCATCAGAAACTGAATTTGAATTAGTTATATTTGAATTTGTATTGCTCGGATTGAATCTGAATTGTTCAACTTGAATAAATGCTTTGAAAAAATGAATCTGAATTACTAATTTGAAATTCAATTTATTTGTTTGGAAAAGACTTTCACTAAATTGAAACTGAATTTAATGTTTTGAAACTGATTTCATTTGCTTTGAAATTGCATTTAATTCAAGTGAAAATTCAGTTTCAGTAGTTTCTGTTTCAGTTCCCACCGTTCAGATTCAGTTTTACAATTCAATTTCAAAACTTAAATTCACTTTTCTGTGCCACACATCCGGGTCCTGAGAAAACTCCAGCTCAATCGAGTGCAGATAGAATACTAAACTGATTTTCACGCGGTTTTTTTTTTTTTTTTGCTTGCAAACATGAAACATTTAGCTATAATACAGGACAGATAGTTTTGCCTATTTCATATTCATTGTTGGCTTTGTAGTAGCGCTGTCAAAATTTGCGCATTATTAACACGTTAACGCAAAGCCCCCGTTAACGGCGTTATTTATTTTAACGCGCAGGCTTCCGTAGTTTTGCTTTGCGGACGTATGAACACAGGTCTAGTGACGCATGCAGCTGATGCAGAGCCCTCCTCGCCGTTGGAGAAACGAGAAAGTTTTCAGCGGAGACGCCACAGTCCTACATCCTGTAAACTTTCAACAGCATCGCCAGTGACGGACTGGCAACCGGGAGATCTCCTGGTCTCCTCGCCGCTAAACCTGACCCGCTCCGTGATTAAACTGACGATCAGGACGTTTCTAAATAACCAATCCGTCATGGCTGATCGAGCGTCTGTCCTCCTAAAAGCTGCAAAAACGCAGCAAAGCTGAGTCACAAAGACACCCTCTCCTCTCTGTGTGTCAGACTGTCAGCGTTGCAGACCTGACCCCCCTTCCTTCCCCCTCGCCGGCCCGCAAGCGTCACAGAGGAGAGCAGAAAAGGAGAGACCTAAAAAGAACTAACAACCAATTTCATAAAGTTTAAAGTTGTAACTTTAAGTAACAAGCAAAAAAAAAAAAAAAACACATGAAAATCAGTTTAGTAATTAGCGAGTTATGATTTAATAAACGCCCTGAAGCTTCATTGCTCTGACAGAGAGATAATACTGTGGAGCTGGGGCGATCGGTCAGGAGGACGCAGTTGTTTATACGCTGATCGGTCTATCTGCACTCGATTGAGCTGGAGTTTTCCCAGGACCCGGATGTGTGGCACAGAAAAGTGAATTTAAGTTTTGAAATTGAATTGTAAAACTGAATCTGAACGGTGGGAACTGAAACAGAAACTACTGAAACTGAATTTTCACTTGAATTAAATTCAGTTTCAAAGCAAATGAAATCAGTTTCAAAACATTAAATTCAGTTTCAATTTAGTGAAAGTCTTTTCCAAACAAATAAATTGAATTTCAAATTAGTAATTCAGATTCATTTTTTCAAAGCATTTATTCAAGTTGAACAATTCAGATTCAATCCGAGCAATACATATTCAAATATAACTAATTCAAATTCAGTTTCTGATGGCACAAGTTTCTGCCCATACATCCATAAGAAACCTGTGATTATCTCTAGCGTCGTTCCACTAACATGACTTAATTATGAGTTGCAATTTACACCGTATTTATGCACCTAATGTGCTGTTGACTCCCTGTTGACACAATTAGATAAGGGAAATAGGGAAGCGGTATTGTTTCAACATTCAGTAACATGTAAAAAAACAAACAAGCTTTGACTGCAGTAGGTACCTACAGACTGCTTATGCCTTACGACCCCACTTAAAAAATAAAACAGAATAATACATCTCAGTGCTTTTATTGTCTCCCTTTCACACCTTCAGAGAGCTCTTGTTTTTCCTGTCTGATTTGGTTCTCATCATTTTCATGTAAAATTTACAGTCAGAAATACTGTAAATGAGACACGACAACTTTACACACAATCCAATTTAAAGGGGGGATTTGTATCTTATTGATCATTTTGTGGTAATAATTCACTGTTTGACCTTTTCTACTCTCCCTGAGTGAGGTCACATTGTGTCTGCCCTTGAATTAGGCATCACATTGTGACTCTCTGATTAAACCTTTTTTTTAAATTCACGAACGTCAAAAACTGTTCAGATTTCAAAGGATTAAAAATGTCGCATTAGGAGCACAAGGCTTGCTAAAGAGTATTAGATGAAGTAAAATAATTTTGAGTACTTCAGAGATACAATGTAGGGGTGAAAGAATTAAATCATCAAAACCAGTGATAATTTGATTGGCACCCTAGTGTGGTCTACAAAACCCAGGAAAATCTCAGATCTGTGTGAATCTACACTCTGAGTTTTAATTGAATGACCCAAGGTGAACCCACCTCATTTGTTTTGATTGCGGATTCGCAGGCACCTCCTCTTCAGCGGCGGCTCCAGCTCGGGGCTCCCGGCTGCTGATAGCGGTGCGGTGATGGAGCAGGACAAGATGGCCGTTTTATCAGCAGCGGGCTTTGGCACAGGCTGGATGACGACACAACCTCCAGCTGACAGCAGCGGTAAGGCGTAGGCATGTTCACCCTCCTCCATGCTGGAGTCGAGATCCACCTTACCCTCTGCTTTTGTGTCCACTTTTTCGTCTTGTGCTGAAATCCTTTTCCCTGTCTCACGTTCACCCACCGAACAGTTGTTTTCTTTCAACGCTTCGTGTTCCAGATCACCATTAGCTTGTCGATCCTCTGCCTCTCGGTCTCCTTTTCGGCCTGGGCAGGACTCAAATGGAGGAGGAAGAAGTGAATGCCATCCAGTGCCATTGACGATTACGTTACAAGGGGCAGCAGAGTTAGCTTGGAGCTGGGGCAGGGATAGGGGCTGGGTCCGTAATGAGGTGGGAGCTGTGCTAAAGTTGGGATTTAAATGGCTCACTGGAGGATTAGCTTTGCTTAAAAGCGGAGCTGAGAATTCCAGTGAGTCAAGATGTGGGATCCCTTCCAGTTCTGCACCATTGCTTTTATCTCTATCATCATTGTACCCTTCTCTCCCCAACCCAGCAGCTGGTGGAGATCTTGATTCAGCCTCTGCCTCCACTTTGACCTGGACTCCAGGTAGCATCCTCTGAATAAGATGTTGTTGGCCTGGCTTTTGGCCCACAGTTAGATCAATTACACCATCTACCAGTCCAGAGCCAGTGGTGTGACAAAGACTGCCTGGATTCTCCTCTGCCTTCACAGTCAAGTCTAAAAACGCTGTCTTGCTTCTCTCTGAGGGTACAGGAGAAACTTGTTCGCCACCAGCTGGCTCAGGTTTGTGCTCTCCTTTGTCACTTCCAGAGGAGTTTGGAGAATGAGGCCTAGAGCATGAAGCTTCAGAGGACTCTGGACCACTACGGACAGAGCCACTGCTCTCTGACTGGTCCCTGGAAGTTTTAGAGGTGAAGGGGATTGGGATTGGGATAGGTATTGGGACTGGGAGGGGTACAATGACTGGATATGGGACCAAGAGAGTTGGTGGGGGTACTAACGGGGCCAAGGATGGCATGCCAAAGTTCATCATTGGGGGCAAAGGGATGGGTCCATTCGGCATCATGTTGACTGGAGGGAAAGGAGGCAGACCTGGCATGGGGAGACCATGGTGGGGCGGTAGCATCCCAGGATTGGGATTAGATGAAGGGTGGACATGTGGAGACAGGAGAGGCCTGTGCATTGGACTTGATGCTGGACCAAGAGTCCTTGGGGGAGGTGGTGGTCCAATGCCAGGAATTATGGGGTTTGAAAGTGGGCTGTTGGGTCCTGCTGGATGGGCAGAGGGGCGAAGGAATGGTGGTCGGATCTGCTGCATCATTTGATGCTCCATGAACAGAGGCAGGGGCATGGGTCCTCGAGGTGTCATCACCATTGGAGGGCTACCAGGGGGAACTCCAACTGGTGGGTGCAAAGTAGGAACAGGAGGTGGAGGAAGCGTAGGGCTTTCATGGGGTCTGGGTGTTGGGATTTTGGCTGAAGCAGAGGAGGAAGGAGAGCAGATAGCAGCTGTGTCTGAGGGTGAGGTGGCAGAAGAAGTGGATGTGGCCAAGGTGCTTGAATGCCCCCCTGGTGATGGAGCCTTACGCCGAAGGTCCGTTAACGGCGTTCCCCAGGACTCAGGAGTCAGCAGCTGCACTCCCCCACCGCACTCCGGCTTACTCTCCCCTCCTGCCATGTGTCCGGGGTTACACAGTGCTCCAGGCAGGGCAGCCTGGGTTTCCTTGTAGAAAATGTCCATCTTATACTGGTTCAGACATTTGGCACTGCAGAACTGCAGCCTCCGCTCACCGGCGCCAAAGTCCAAGTATTCCTTTGTATGGCGAATGTGTTTACACCAGTCACACACCTGCAAGAAAAGACACGTCTAATCAGTACCTCTCATCCTGATTTAAAATATTTCTAATTTGTTTTGTTTGAAGAACCCTTAAAATAAGATTCCATTAATGGATGAACCAACATCAAAACAAGGTTATATTCAAGAAAAAAATATTTTAAATGACTTTTTTAGATGTTCTAAAGGGAAACAAGTTAAATAATTTTGAATATCACAGAAATACACCAGTGGATGTTTAATTTGTGAATGCATCTTTGTGTTTGCTGCCTTTATAGAAGTGACTGTGCACATGATGATGTTCTGCAGCCTTTAACAGTCTGTCTGAAGAAAATCCTCATTTACACTTTCTGCTGGCATTAAAGAATCTCATTCTCAGGTCTGTAGGAGACCAACGTCTCAAACACAACAAAGACACAATTTCCCACTGAGTGTCCTTCAGCAGTTTGCAGGCTTGTTAACACCAACAGCACTATAATCCAGACAGCTTTAAGCCGGCGAGCAGGTAACCAACAGAGCTGCAGCAGGTTTAGTTTTCTGTACGTTTTCAAACCGTTTCAAGAGTGACCTTTGAAAGCAGTCTGGTTAGTGGCTGAATAAGAAACACGTTGCTTTAAATTTTACAATTTACATTCTTATAAATAAAGACCTTTGCTAAAACCGTGGGAAAAAATATGAAACGATTATTCTTAACTTCTCAGTCCTTGTTTATTTCTTTACAGTAGAGGGGTACTTTTCTGATCTTTCAAGTCACAGTTAAATTAAGACAAAAGTAGGACTGACTTCAGATTAAAATGCATATATATTTAGATTTTATAGAATAATAACTGATTTTATAAGTTTACATTAAGTTTGTTTTGAGCTGTTCCAGAAAATCAGAACCCCCCCCCCCCCCCCCCCCCCCCCCCCCCCCCCAATCAAATGTTTTACTTTAGGGTGAGATCAGTTCTGCATGAGGAAGTTAAATTAGAGCTTGGCCCAAACATGTGACAGCTCATTTTAGGAGTTTCTAAATCCCTGCAGTGGCACAGATCCCAAAACAGGCTGCTGCACTGTTTCATCAACATTACACACCTTTTCAGTGCAAAACTGTGCTCATTTTTCTTGAAGGGGGAAAATGAATGTGACCCTGGTAAAGCAGATAGCAGTGGGCGAGCCCTGAACACGACGTTACTCGTCAGGCCACACACAGCTCACTCTGTCAGCTCTGGGAGGAGTGGCAGGTCCTCGCTGGAGATAATTAAGGCATTAATCAGTTGTCAGACCCTTCAGCGACATCCATCCATCACACGGACCCTTTAGCCCCCCTGCTGAATGTTAATAAGTTGAGGGATGCAACTGTAAGGTGGATAAACTCCTTCTTCCACGGTGCATAACAACATTGGTTCATTTAGCAGAATCGTGTCTGACAGCAGCTAAAAGACGATGAACTCAGACGAGCTGTTTGAGTAAATTCACTGCAGAACTCAACTTCATTTCCTGCAGCTGTCACATGAGCAAAGCATCAAGTTTTTCTGCGCAAAGTAAGTATTTAAAATCTGCTTCTTTTGAGGATTCATCAAGTTTCACGTGTGATAAAACCAAACGGTTTGATTTAAGCTGCAGGAACAGATCTGATTCTGGACGTTTTGACTCTGGATGGATGTAAATCTCTTGAATTTCACATGTTCTAACTGCCCATTTAGTCCCTGCTAATCCAATGAGCCATGACTGAGTAAAAGTCAGAAAGGTGCTCTCACAAGTTGAGTTTGATAATGTAAGGCCCGGGATATTCTAAATAATGAATGTGGTGAAATTTTCCTCGACTCAGAAAGACAGATGGAGAGCACTTAACGACTTTCTGCACCGTGAGTGAAAATTTCACTGCGCATTACGCTAATGGAGTTGTGCTTTCTCTTTAACGCTCTTCTCCTCGCTCCTGCACACAGATGTTTGCAGTTGGACGTAATTATGGTCATTTATTTCCATCGTGGCCAACGAACCAGCGTCGGTGGTGTACTTTAACCATTTGCATTACAATTATCACGCTGCTAAACAGGCACGTTCACTTCAGCATCTATGGTCTTCCTCCTCTCACCTTCTGACCCACTGAAGCACTTAGGAATCCCAGATCAGAAAACCACTAGTTTTACTGCACAATTAGTTAAAACTAACTAGACGGGTGAGATGACTTTGAAAACAAAGAGCAGTGGTGATTCTCATGACTTAGAAGCGACGGAGAATGTTAAAACTGCAGACACAAAAAGAAATGAAAAGTTAGAGAAGACAGAGAGTTTAAGAAAGTAAAGAAAAAGATGATTTTTTAAATATAAAAATAACAGAAGTTTAGATAAGGAAGTGGAGACTGGAGTGCATGAGAGGGTTTCTGAGAATGACGGGGTTAATTAAAGTTGTAGAAATCCTCTCATAAATACAAAAAACCAAAATCTATGGAAATAAAGATGAACTTAAGGGTCTCAGTTTTCAGAAGTTGTCTAACAATCAGCAGCACTGCATCAAATCCTGATGTCAGAATGAAACATCATTTGTTTTTAATGTCCTCAGTTTTGAAACAATTTAGCAACATTTCACTTTTAATACTTTTCACTTCATTTTGCATTCATTCTTTGCAACAAAAAAAAAACCCTGCATACATCTTGTTTTATGTACTGAATGTAGTAAAAAAACCTTTTTTAATACTTAGATTATATTGTTGTTAATTTTTGCACCAGTATTTTACCTGAATTGTACTAAATCTTTGCTAGCACTGCCCTGGTGTTTTATTTAAGTGTCTGTTGTTATTTTTTAACATCTTGTTCATTTAATAAAGCTATCTGTTGTTTATTAGTTATAAAAATCTTTAGTTGTTTGGTTTGGTTTTATGTTTATTTTTTGACAATGACAGACCCCAGCCATTCAGCCCAGGAACTTTTCACCCTCTCTCCCTCAGACACAAGATCGAAGAGCCTCAAATCCTGAGGAGCAGCTTCTCCTATGAGGCTGAGGCTCGTGACCTCTGAACCTTTGAGCTATCCTCTGCTCTTTATTGACTACAGTGTGATTTTAGATGTTTATTTTTAATTTTATTTATTTGCTAGCCTGAAAGACACATTTTATTCTCCCGTAATTCTAACACGCTGTGAATGACATTTAAATGAATCTGAATTTTGTTAAATTGCATTCTTTATTTTTAGCTTCTTCTATGACATTTCTTGAGTTTCAAGAAGATGCACAGAACAAAACTTTTAATGTATTATGTGACGCTGTCTCTGGTACAAGACACTAAGCTTTAAGCTTGGAAAATGGTTGTTGATGTCTTTTGACTTTTTCATTTTTAGATGAAAATTCATGAAAATCTGATTCTGCTAATTGAGATCAGTCTGATTGGTTTTTACTGCACATAAGACACTGACTGATAGATTTTCAACACAATCTCATTAAAACAAAAATCCCTTTAAATTTATGTTATAAAGTTATCAAGAAACTTTTACTTTTGCGAAGCTTAAAAAGACCAACCTTTAGCCTTAATGATATAATTAGTAAAACTATCAGTTTATCAGGTTGTGATGATTATAATTACACAGCTTACAAAAGGAGGAACATATCTGGTTCATCTCCTGTGCCTGTGCTTTATATTAGCTGCACAGTGAGCCTGACTTCATTAAAATCTGAAAGAAGCACGAAGAGTTTAAACTCCAGATAAAAGTCAAAGAGGAGCAGAGCTGCACTGTCTGTCAGGCTGCTCTTATCACAGCCAGCCGTCCTATCAGTCATTAGAAATGTGACACAGAAAGGCTATTCTCACTTCTCTAGGTGAAGCGTTTCCCAGCACACACTCACACGGTGCATAAAATAACTCCAGCTGCAAGAATGATGAGACAGAAGTGGTAGATCGTGTTTAAAGGCCTCTACAGAAAGTCACATATCTCTCATTTTCTGCTGAAATGTGCATAACTGCTTACAGACTACTGTTAATTCAGCGTCTGACTTTAGATCTTTGAATAACAATCCCAAATGTGTTCAAACAAATCCACTCAAAAACACTTAAAGCCCATTTTAACACCTTATATGTCTTCTGTTTAATCTGGACAAGAAAGTGAGCAGCTGCTGCGGTTTTAGAGGAAATCTGTGTCCAAGTTTTATCACTGGGAGCTATTATTTATTTGCTAGTTGCCTGGAAACCTCAAGATGATGTCAACACTTCTTATTTTGATGTTTTTAATAGATAAAATGAAACAGGTGCAGATTTTACTGGTGGTAACTCATATTTAACTTACAGACATGCAGCCTTTCTTAATTTTCAGAGATGCGCGAGATGTATGTGCTGTCTGATTTGTAATTTTATAGAATTAAAGTGAAGTAAAAAGCCAGCTGTTATAAAAATTTGAAGACCCCACAACTGTTTGTGTTTTATATTTTAAACTACACATCTCCTAAAAATACATTTTTCTTCCAATTATGGCCAAAAGGTTTCTTTGCGAGTAAATTTATTAGTATTTTACAGTTATTTTAATTTAAGAAATGATATAAAAATATGAATTTAACAGTTCTATTTCCATCTATCAAAACAATGTATGTTCCTCCTGATGGGAAATAAATCCAGGTTAAGTCAACTACACTGGTGATGAATGTAAGTGGTGCTTAACTGTTAACAATAAACGTTTCTTTTAGTAACGGAGCTACAGAGAGCAATGCCAGTGAATGCCTGTAGGGGTCAGAATATCTAAAATCCTGTGGACTGGTTCACAAAGTTCTCATTACGAGTCAATAAATCTTTACAACACGTCTTTATGTTGTGATTAATTACAGCCATTACTGCTGATCTGTGGTGTTTTTTATAACTGAGTCTGCGTTCACACAGATTTCTGTTCACAGAGATTAGAGGGAATCTGTTGGACAAACCCAAGATGTTTCTTCACCAGCAAACTCCAATATAATGACCATCTATTTAACTTATATCAGTCTATTTGGGTCATTTTGGTTCAGGTGTTTGATTTGCTGCGTTAAATAGTTTAAATCTATTTATGGTAAACTGTAAAATTATTGCATCCTTTTAGGTTCAAAAGCAACTAAACCTTTATTTCCTAGAAGATGTTGTGTTTGCTTTTAAACTGCTGTGAATGCTAAAAGCTTGGTGCTTCATATTTTTTGTTTTGAACTTAGAAAGCTCCTCAGAGAAGTCCAGTTGTTTCATTTACATTTACTAAGATGACAGAGAACCTTTACAGTGAAAGAGTCTGATGTCCTGGTTTTTCAATAACTCCTTTGATGATTTTATTATTCTGTAAAACATTAAAAGTGATCCAAATTTCCTCATGTAGTTTAGTGTTAGAAGCATAAACAGCCACATGTATCATGACGCATCTAGCTAATCTGATCATTCCTTCAATTAAGGTCATTTATGACTCAAATACTTTAATAAAAATAAAATAAAAGTCTGCTATCTAGCAAATGCTAATTTACAACTCTGGCAACCAAAACATACACTTTCAAAATAAAATTCTGACCCCATAAATTAGAAAACGCAAATTGAAATACAGTTTTGTTTTACTTAATATGTTTTGTAGCTGAATTAGTTATTATAAATACATGTAATATGTTGTTGTGGAACACTTTGGTTAAAAACTTGGAAAGCTGTAATAAAAAAGTAAAATCACAGGATAACCCCGGATGGTCCATTTCATATTTCTATAATGAAAAATGTTCAACCCAGATGATTTTTTTAAAGCAACTTAATCCCAGAATGCTCCATAAATATGCAACGTTTTAAAAATATGTTATTGTGTCAACTTTAAATCTATGTGATTAGATGTCTGATCACTTAATTAAAGTCTCTGAATATGATGCATAATGATGAGAATGATCAAAGCAAATAAACATGAGAAAAAGTTCAAACTTAAACTTAATGAGTCACAGTTGTTAATCAGTAAAACATCAGAAACAAAATAAATTAAAATCACACAATTTCAACAGAAAAACACATCAAAGCAGAAGCCAGGATCTGGTGTTAGAAGGTCCTTACAAGCACATCGCTGTTTGTCTTGAAGACAAGTCTGGGTGTGTCCTGAGTAAAGATGTGCTGGGGTAATTTCCCACCGAGGCCGCCGTCGTCTCTCGCCTGGGGGGGAGAAATAATGGCTTCTTTTTAAGGATGGACAAAATAAACAGAGGCAACAAAGAAACTGAGAAATGAAAATCAACAGAGACAAAAAAGGAACAGAAATGGTGACTTCAATGGGTGTGTGGGTCTTTGGTTTGTGACCAAATGGATCAAAGAGACTTAAAAGTGCAGATTGAAGGTGTGCAGACGTGCATGTGCAAGATGAAGTAACTGCAGCTATTTTCTATTTGTATGTAAGCAGTTTATTCAAGGTAAATTTAACAATTTTACATGAGGAAAACTATCAAAGGATGAAACATAAATATTACTAGAGGAAGTGCTAAACTTTAAGACCTTCTGAACTCCTTAGACTATTTTCACTAATTCACATCAAACCACTTCTGGATAGAGCATTAGTATTAGTACTTTCATCAAAAACCTGACATATCCAGTACATGTGTGCTGCCCTCTAGTGGAGGATCTACACACGGAAAGAGCCAGTATTCTTTCTATAGTAACCTTACATTGATTATCATAGAGATTTTATATTAACGATAGCCTGTTCAGTTTTTAAAACTATATATTTTAAGTATTATTCTTTAATATTTCCGAAAGAAAAAATTCTAAACTTAAAAAAATCCAGTATTTATGGTGATGTTTGAATAAACAGTTAAACATTCTTACCTTACAATGTTATTACCATAATAATAAATTACTTACACATTATTTTTTTTACTACCTCACGTGACATTATGACTCTTATTGCCCCAAATGATGAAAATATACAAAAATAACATTTTCATTGTTTTATCCCTTGTGAACAAAAAAGCGTAAAAGTTTGTAGAATATTGTATTGTTTTAACTAAAACCAACCCTAGTGTGATATAATTAGGTCATACTGTAGAGCCACAGGCCACTGAAGTGAAGATTTAAAAGCTATTATAGACGTGGATCCTGGCGTTTGCTGCCCTGAAGGTGTGTTTTCCATTTGAGCCACTGAAAGCTGAACCACTGGTCTGAGCGGCTCATTTTCATATTATGTTCCCTTTAAACTGTTCCCTGAAAACTTTGATTTGTCAGGGTAATTCCATCTGCTTCTTTCTCCTCTGTCAAAGCGTAAACCCGACGGAAACCATCACCCAGAGATTTTAGGAGTGCTTCTTATTTAGCGACTCGGTGCAATGACCCACAAACAAGTGCAATATGTTTCCAGACTCAGGAGAGGTGAACACACATTACCCAGGGCAGGAATTTGGAAACCATGCAGACATACAAACGCTCTGCAGCACACACACACACACACACACACACACACACACACACACACACACACACACACACACACACACACACACACACACACACACACACACACACACACACACACACACAGAGGAAGAAAGATGCACCATTGTGCTATTATTCTGCTTCCAGTTTGTGCTCTGACCCTCTGGCCTCGATCCAGATCATTTACATATTGTACTAATGAGGTGTTGGCACCATGAAGGAGGTGTGAGGCGACACAGAACCACACAGACAGATAGATAGATAGATAGATAGATAGATAGATAGATAGATAGATAGATAGATAGATAGATAGATAGATAGATAGATAGATAGATAGATAGATAGATAGATAGATAGATAGATAGATAGATAGATAGATAGATAGATAGATATTCGTCCAGCTCCCCTCTAGTGACACCACCGTCCTGAGGGGACGTCATGCCAGCTGTCTCCGTCCTCGCTCCCATCTGGGCACACATACCCGTCCAGGTGTGTGTGCCCATCACCTGCCAAAAACAAAAGGAGCTGCTCTCCCCAAAGAAAGAGGCTCGTGGGCAGACCTTTCTAAAATCCAAAAACCAACACAGCAGGAACTCCACCTGCAGGTAAGGTTCAGTCCATGTGAAACATAAACAAACAAAAAAAGAATAAACTATGCCTTTCTCCAAAAGGAAAGATATCCACTCTGTGGATTTATAGCCGCGTGCACAGAGGCGTGGACTTGAGTCACATGATCTGGATCCAAGACTTGAATCAGAAATTTGATGACTTTAAAATGGGATTGAAGTTATCCCCAAAGACCAGGGACTCGACGCAGACTTGACCACAAAGGCCTCATTATTTCACTGGGACTGAAAATACTTGATAGGATGAACATAAAAACATTATATTTACTGAAAAATGCAACATCAGCACAATTCCAGTTTTTGTGAAATAAATACAACTTTTAGAGGGATTTTTGGGTCATTTTGAAGAGGCGTTCTATCAGTTATCTACAGTTAGAATCACACCTACTGGTGACATCACTCAAAGTGGGTGGAGTCTCTAGGAACAGGAAACATCCTCTGATGATAGAAACTACTGCAAATTTTAATTTATTTTTTTATTTATTTGCACAATAAAATTACACAATTAATAAGACAAAGAATTTAAAATACAGTGCAGGAGGGGGCAAAAGCCAGTTAGGCTTAAAGACTGGTGATAAATGAGCAGCTAATTTGTGTTTTTTTTAAACAACTCTTGTTCAAAAAAATCATCCCGACGAACACCAGATTACCTGTTTGTATAGTTCTACAACTTTCCATGAGACTGTTTAGGGTGTTTATTTCAACCGAATGAAATCTGAATTACTATGCAATAATGCAGTAGCATAAACAGCATCAACACGGTCTCACGATAAACTGTAGAGGTCTACAAACAGGTAATAAGGTGTTCTGATGCATTGGTTTTCAGGGGAGTTGTTTTAAATACACACAATGAGCTAGTTTCTCACTGTTAGACAGCAGTGTCTCTCCTGATCTGTCAGAGGACAACTTCCTGTTTCTAGAGCCTGTGCTTGAATCGAGTGATGTCACAGGTGGGCGTGGTCTTTACTGTTGATAGATAACTGATAAAATGCCACTTTGAAATGACCATGACATCCCTTTAAGAAGCATTCATAAACTTTGGAAATTAATTCTTAATATTCTGTAATTAGTTAATAAATTTGGTCAAACATTTGTTAAGGATTCTAAATTCAAAGTTTTGGACTATAACTCAGTCAGTTGTTGGTAACGGAGAGTCATTCACAACAAACTCTGAGTGCTAACGGATAACGCAAGATCTTGCAATATTGCATGAGAATGCGCAGGTTATTTTCAAGATTTGACCAAAATGGCAAGAACTCCATCATTTTTCAACATGAGCTTAGTTTAAATGGCATGAAAGGCAGAGCTGCTCCTCATGGAATGAGAGGTCTTTAATTTTTCACTATTTCTGAGTTAAAAAGCAGCTCAACAAATATTTCCCTCAGTGGAATAACATCTTGTTGAAATACTTAACTTTACAAGGTCGCAAAGGGCATTTACCTGTATCACCAAAATACTTATGAAATATTCTGCAAATAACAAAATTAGACATTACTCCCCTCTCTTCCTGCAGTACAAGTTAAAGAAATAAGACAAAGGCATCCAAGTTCATGTTTACTTTTTCAGTCTCGACGTCTTGTTAGTCGGAGTTACTTTAGTCTTTATTTGAGCTGAATGGCTGGCAGCTATGAGATAATCACCTTCCTCTCTGTGCCCTGAAGCAATGTAAAGAAAGCCTGGAGGCTTCCCGAGCACCAGTGAGCCTCCGCTGCAATATGCACACACTTTACACACTTCATCACGCACACAAGATTTCCACAAGCTGCTACAGCACCTGTACAGACACACATGCAGCGACGTCCTCGTCTCTCTTACACGCTCCTCCCTCAGTGGCAGCTGATGGAGATGCAAAGTAAACTGCAGAGGGTTGAGGAGCAGAGAGGCTGCGTGTAAAGGAGCAGATGTATGTGTGCGTGTTGGAGGTGATGTGACATTTCTGGGCTGACATGAAGCGACATTCTGCCCCCTCGCGCCTGGAGCGAGCTCCCGGGACAAGACACTGATGGAGGTCTGGGGTCTCCGAGGGGAGGGGAAGGATTTCATGATGTGAACAAAAAACAACCTGACTTACACAGACTGGAGTCTCCCCGCTGCTACCTGCTTCCAACTTTGTTGTGTTAAATAAATCACCATGTGAGGACACGAGTTAAGTCAAGCTGCTTTTCTACAGGAGTGCATTTTAAAAGCAAACTAATCGACTGAAACTGCAGGGGAAATCAAGTTGTTGGAGATATTGCAACAGCAACAAGCAACATTTCATCACGACTGACACTGCATCTGATACCAACTCCTATATGCAGCGTTTAAAAGCTTCTCACTGAACTGCAACTGTTGACAAATGGTTGGGAGACACATAATAGCTACAAACAAATCACAACAGTCATACTAATTTTCCTGTAACTAAATGTCTCAATTTACTCTAATTCTTTTTGCAATTTGATCGCCAACCCCTCAAAAGCTCATCTCACATTTTTCACATCTCTAACTCACCAAATGAGAAATGAACTGAGAGAAGTTCAAGACAAATTCCAGATGCCCATAGTGACTCTCTGAATACTTTGACTTAACGTTTGTCCTGCAAATTTTAAAAACATGTTCAAAATTCCAGCAAAGTGAGAACAAAATCCTGTGACTCATGCAAGGAATCAGAACTCCCGCAAACATTTCAGGACATTTTGGAAACTCTTTTAGGAATGCTGTCTATAATTTGTCACTAACAGTCACATTCCAGCAAGGAAAAAAAAAACTCCTACATTCATGCTGTTCACTAAAAACAGCTGTTTAATTTAAAAGATAAATGAGCATGAAATAAGTTTATTTCCTGCATCTAGAGAATTTTAGAAAGAAAATTTGGATGAAATTACTTTTTTTGGCCAAACTACAGAATCTGTATTTGTTGTCAGTCCTTGATAACAAGTTTTTTGGACTCAACTGTCCAATCACATTGCAAAGGTTACCAAATGCAAAACGATTAGCGCTATTGCTAACACTCAAAAGCTTGTGGTCATGTTGGTGTTGGTGCACCAAATCAATGATTATGACTAGTTTTCATATTGTAAAATGCAATTTAAAAAGTTGATTAGTTGGTGTAAAGAATTAGCTCTTACAATACTTCTTGGCAGTAGCATTAAGCTAGCTTGTTACCATCATCTGTAAGTTTGTTTTGGTGAATCGTTTTTCCTGGACCATCATAAAAACCTGCTCTAATGCATCATAGTAAAGTCTAAAAACAGTCCAAGACAAATTTTATAATCATGTCCAAGACAAACATTAGCATTTGTTTGCTAATCATTCTGCATTTATATGCAAGTGGTAAGATTTTGTGACAGGATAATATTTTAGAGACACATTTATCTGTTGTAGCCTGTCAACTGCTGAAGAATGAGACCAACGGTGCAAATATCAGACAATTTCCTGCACTTTTGGTGGAGATTTTAAGATATGACAACACATTAATGTGATTGGACAGTAGAGATGTTGGTTCTGGGCCAAAACTCTGTTGGTATTCCTGGACTGAAACCAAAATGGAGATTACTGATTGTGCTGCAAAAAACTGCTAAAGAGTTATTTATGAGATGTTACTTCCCTGACATGTATTTTACCTGTTAAAGAAGAGATTCTAAAAAGAAATATCCCCACATTAAGATGTAAAACCAGAAAGAAATGTGACCATAAAGAGGAAAAAACAGCAACATTTTTGTGATACATAATTTGCTAAATCAGGTTAAAAGCTAAATCAGTTATGACTGAAATGCTAATGCTTCTAGTTTACTTTTCATTATAGAGCTAAAGTAAAGGAACTAGCCTGATTGTTCCATTAGTTTTGGATCAGACTATTTATAGATTATATATGTTTAATGTATAAAACACAAAGCTGGATGACCTGATGAACAGCTAACCTGCTCCTATCAGTTTCTGTTCATCACAGAAGTTAATTCTAATATAACTTGATATTGTGTTCAGTGAGCATGCAGATTTATTGGTGTGTGTGTGTGTGTGTGTGTGTGTGTGTGTGTGTGTGTGTGTGTGTGTGTGTGTGTGTGTGTGGGTGTAAAATGGGGAAACCATGCAGATTCATGTAAAAGGTTAACAATTCAGAAGATTTCTACCTTCAGCTGAAAGCAAAACTAAACAGCATTTATATTTAAATGATCCCAAACTAGAGAACGTCAGATTAAAATGTAGTGTCCACAATGCAAATCAACACAAAGTGCAGGGGTGTTACGACACAGCGCATTACAGAAACAGGAAAAAGAGTCAAGTTGTGTTTATGAATCAATAGTAATCGGTTAAAAAGAGAATAAAAATAAGACAAAGAGATGACAGAACAACTGAATGCTAAAAGTTTTGAAGAAGCAGGACCTTCCATACTAACTAATTTAAACCCAGTAAACAGAATTAAAAGTGATTAGTCTGAATTAAACTATTGATCCTCTTTTACACACAAACGAGCTGAAGGTAACACTGATGTAACGCAGCGATGTGAGAAAGCAGCAGCCATATTCACCCAAGAAGAGATTGGATTTCATGAATGAAGCAGCTGAGGATATTTTCATGCAACACAACCCCCTTCATCCCCTCTCCTCCCCACATCTCCTCTCCTCAATCACAAACAGACACGAGATACTTTTTATTTTTCAGCTGGGGGAAAAGGAGAAAGCCTGCAGGCGGTGTTGTAGTGTCCAACCTTGTGGGTGCATGAGAAAAGAAACATATGGGTATCGTTTACACAAATGGCCTGCATAAATGTGCGAGAGCCAGACAAAATATGGAATCTGAGCCACTGAGGGAGACGAGGCCTTTTTCTTCCTGTGTTTGTGATGTTCGAACATGTGCATTCTGCTGATGGATGAGAGAAACATATCTGACTGCAAATAACAATACTGGATGCAAATTACAGCACTTACATAAACTGTGTGTGACGCTGATGAGATCGTTGACTGAATTTGTACAACAAATAATTTGTTTAAATTACGCACATTCCAAAACTTTAATGAGAAATGGTTTTTTTGCTTAATAGTGTCGAGAAGTTTTGTCAGCAATGACAACGTATCACTCAGAAGAAAAACTAAAATAAGGAAAAAAGAGGAGGAAGGGAGTTTTTTCTAGTTTCAAGTTTGAAGTCAAGATTGAAAAACGATAACTGAATCGATTAACATGTTTATTAACTAGAGCAGTGGTTCCCAAACTTCTTCTTCTGGGCCCCCATTGATTTTACACGTCTATCCCCCCCCCCACACACACACACACACACACACACACACACACACACACACATTCCAAGCAGTCAAGTCTCATTTTTTAACTCCATTGCAGTTTATTTATTTCACATCTCAAACCTTCTTGAACATTTGAACAAATAAAAGTAACCGCAATAAACTACAGGTTGCAATAAAATAAACTTAAAAAACGAATCACTTTTACATCTCAATAGAAACTCCACAACATGCCGCTGTGCTAAACGGGTTTTAAAACATGGACAACTATCTGAGAAAATGTAAATAAAAATGTAAAGGTTTATTTTTACAAAAATGACATAGGTGTTTATCTTTCACCTTCTCAATGACTGGTGTGAACCTAACTTGTTGCTGCAGATCTCCTTTGCGTTTTTGCGTTAGCTCTGTCAAAAACGTGTCCATTATGCTAGCAGTTACCTAGCGTTCATTAAAAAAAAAAAAAAAAAATCATCCCTCGCACACACCTGCAATTACACCGCCCCCCCCTGAACCCTGAAGCGCCCCCTTATGGGTGGTTCCAGTAGAGATTTTAAGCCCCACCCCCTCTATGTAAACAACTAGGACATTTTTATGATTAAAAAAAATTTTCACCTCAGATAATTTTTCCAACTCTTGTTGCTTTGCATAGATTTGACCTTACTGCTGTTTAAATATACATTTTCTTAAAATATTTAGCTGTAATTAATTATTTGTTGCTTTAAAACAACATAAATATAATCAAAAGTAGGCGGGGCTCTCAGAATCACATCCTGAATGCTCAGACTCCAGTTCCAAAAATGCAATGTGGCATTTCCTGATAATGCAATTATTACTATGGCTTTATATTTGAATGTTAAAAAAAGGAGGAGTTTTTGTTCTAGTGTTGTAAACGAGGGTTCTGGATGAGCTTGTACTCAGTAAAATAAAGAGAGGAGTGGTCCTCCTGTACCAGAGTCCACGCTGATTTATTTCTATCCTCCTTCACAATAAAAGTCTCAAACATTCACACATACCTCAAACTACTTTCAAAGCATCTGGTTTATAAAAATACAAAAGTTTATTTTTTATATTAATATGTTTTCTAGTGAAAATCATGCTTTAGTCTAAACCTTTAAGTGTTTTTTGTACAAATTGTGTGCAGCTCATGGTGCAAGTTTACAGTGTTTCTGGTAGAAGTATTTATTTTCTTAATCATGTTCTGATAAATACATTTATGCACACAAGGGATATTGAGTATTGCAGGTCTTTGCCCAAATAATCTCAAAATAACAATTTTTTTCTAAATTCTAAAACAGCCTACTATTTTGACATTTTCTTAACATTTTGACTTTCTTAGCAACTCAACTTCATTACAGCTAACTTAGTTCTTAAACTGTTAACTTTTACTTTATCTTAACTTTTTTCTAAACATTTCATCTTTAAACTGGGAAACAAAGAAAATGAATTATTTTAAAAATCTGTGTCCTATATACTGTCATGGTGTTTTTTCTCTCTTTTCTCACCTTTTATCATTTAGTTTACCTGTACAGTCCTGATCAAATCTAATTGACTTCTCTTGTGTTTTTTATGTAATGGATCACCTGATCTTTATCATATAAAAATAAGACATATTTATGACAGAAATCAAGGTATTCTCATGAGTTAGTCATACAGCTGATAAAGGGCTGCCTGCTAATTGTGCTAAACTCAAACCTTCATCATATTTAGGTATTTTTTCTTGAGTTTTGAATATCATTAACAAGACTGATGCAGAATGGTTTAGGCCAAATTAAAATAACCAAACCAATCAGGGAAGTTTTTCTGATTTAGCAGTAAATGGTTTGGTACTTCAGTTATCCAGTTAAATAACTATTCTCTTTATTGCTTAAAAACATTTTTTTTTTTACATAAACTGCTTTTTTTTCCCAGTTTACTTTCAAACATGGCTTGTAGATGCAGGAGTTTCCCCACAAGAGCTTTTTATTTGACGTAATGTTTACAGCTTTTCTCTGTGATGATATGGAGATGGCTCGTCAGCTTTAAGATTCAACTGGAAAAGATCTGCTCTTCACCTCCTCTGGAGAAAAAAGACCAAAACAAAACCAGCTCAAAAGCAGATGTGTTTGATCTGATCTGACTTACACCTGTCAAAGATTTTCCTGTGACGTTTTAAAAGTTTTAACATCAGCTAAACTGTCCATTTTTAACATTTAGTCTCACTACAAATTTGATGATTAACAGCAGAATAATAGTCACAACATTCAGCTTGATTTACATGCTTTAGGGGAAAAGTGTCAGGGGAAATGAAATATTCAGCTTAAGATTGAAGTGTGTCTATCTGATTTAGTCAAGTGCATAATAAATGATTATGTTTGGATGAAGAACTGACTTCAGGACAAACAAGCAGGAGAGTAAAACGTGTTATACTCACAGTGTAATTCCTTATAAATCCCAGCTTGGGTATAAAAGAGAAAGGAGATTGTTTAACCACAGTGAATGTGTGGAAAGAAAAACTCAAACACTTTCTGCATCATGGTGAGTAGAAAGTTTCTGATTTATCCAGTGTCTTTATTCGCAAAGTTAATTTAGGATTTATGGGATTTTTCTTCAGTTTCAACGCCTTTTTGTTTGCAGTTAAAACTATAGAGTTAAGTCATAATCACTAAAGTCACAACAATATAAATGTCTGTTTTTAGAAAATAAAAATGATTTTAAAAAGCTCTGAATATGTCACCTTACTGATGAAAGTGATAAGTGTTTTTGAAAAGTTGGATAGATGCAGTTTTCTGTCGTAATGCAGATATTCTCTGGTCAGATGGAACAAACTGAGTCTTTGCTGCTTTGTATTTTGCTACTAATTTATGTTTTTGTGTAGATACAGTGCTGTAGAAAAGTATTTGCCCCTTACAGATTTTTTCTATTTTACTTTTTGGTCATTTAAAGGGATACTCCACCCAAAAGAGAAATTTTGTCTGTTGTCATATTCATCGTAAGTGGACAAAAACAGTTTGTAACCAGCCCAGCTGTTATCCTGATCCGGCAGTACACCTTTAGCATTAGCTTAGCAGAAAACAATGTAAGTGAATGGTAACAACTAGCATTGTGAGGAAAAAGTCCTTAAAACTCACTCAGTAGTGATACTAACTCTGCTTAGTGACCGAAATAAACATATTGACTGCAAGTGAAAATAAAAAGTAACACGAAGGAATTACAGGTACTATTTTAGACTCGGGACTACTTTATGACAAAGCACAGCTGTAAGCCTCCGCTCAGTCATTAAGCAGATTTAGTTTTATTAGTATTAGAACCTGATGATGAAGTAGGCTAAATGATCTCAAAAAGCAACACATTATGCTCCATTCTAAAGAAATCCATGTTATATTATGATGATATAATGATAGTTGAAATAAACACAAATAAATGGAATTCAAGAACGAAAAACCCCAGAACAACAGCTACAGCTCAAAGGTTATCTCTGTCTGAAACATTTCATTGACAAAAAAGAAATCTGTAAGGAGGCAAAGAGTTTTTACTGCACTCTAATTTTAGCAAGTTAGCTTGTAAACTACTTGTCAGCCTAGCTAGCCTAATGCATTAATAATATATTGATGGGGTTGTCTGATAAAAGCACATATAGTAACTGACAGGAGCTTTATGTACGTGTTGCTGTGAGACATACGTATGGATTTGTGTTTCCCTTTGAAGTTTTTTAAAACTATTTCACATCAAAGTGTCCAGTTGTTATAAAAAAAATGGTTTCTACCTTGTTTCTCTTAAAATAGGCTCTGCGGCAGGCAGCGAAGCATTTCTCACTGCAGAAGTTCTTCAGCTCACTCCCCATGCTCAGAGAATAGCGTTTGACGCCGACCTTCTGGCACCAGGCACACATGATCTGCACACTTGATGCATCTTCATCTAAATAGAGGAAAATCAAACACAAAATTGACAAAAAGCAGAAAGGCCTCTTGGTTCAAAATAGCTTGCTCTCACATTTTGTCTTTCTGGTGGATGTTTAGAACTTTGTTGTTTGGTAAAGTTACGTTAAATGCATGAATTCAACTGAAAAAGTAAAATTATATAAACCTTTAGACAATTTAAATCATAAAATCACATCATCAAATTATTCCATGAGGAAATGCAGCAGAACCAGATGAGTGTGTGGAAAAACAGGAGCTTCAGACAAAATCAGTTGTTACTCTTTGCAATTTTACTCAACTTGCGCCGGCAAAATTAATGGCTGAGTCAGTTTCATTTTACATTAAATGGTTAAAAATACTCAAAAATATTTTTAAAAGTTTCTCCTGTAAGTTCTTTCCACCACATACTCATCAGAACTGTTAAAACGTCACTTTAGCTTTGGTTTTATTTGAGAATAATTCATGATGAGGAGAATTTGACTTGAAGATTTGGAAAGAAAAACATGCAGGGAAAAGAACCAGCTGAAGGCAGCACATTTACCAAGCAGCAAACAAACAAATATAAATATTTATATTTAAAAAACTAAATTATACTTGAATTCATATAAAAACCATGTAAAGTTACTACAATTCTATAAATTGCACTACTATTTCAAGATAAAATGAATAAACTGGCAAATTTCTTATGTTAAATACTACTTTTTATGGGTGCCTGTAATTATGTTTGGTTTTTACATTTTTTAGTGCTAATTTTGCCTGCAAGTCTCAGGCAATAAAGGTGGACTGCTACATTATTTAAAAGATTTCTCATGCAAAAGTGAAGATTTACCTCAGGTGTTGCACCTTAGTTAAGATTTACGATCTGTGTGAACGTGCATCAATTATTTCCAAAGTTATTGTGAAAAGTTTCCAGGTCAAACAAACTCTAAAAGTAAAACCACATGTATGAGTAAACCTGCTGCTGCTGACCTCCATTCTTTCTGCTATTATAGCTTGTTTAACCGTTAATTCTAATGAAATGTTGGTGCAGTTCAACTTCGTGGTCAATCTCGACAACAAATTATTTTAACGGCCCCTCTGTGACAGTGAAATGTCTCTTCTGTGGTAAACTGTGACTGTTGATGATGAGCTTTGGGCTTTTAGTGCCATAGCTGCTGAAATCTTCGATATTCCCTCTTGTCTCTCCCAATTATCACATTAAGACTGCAAGTGGGTGTTAGAGGGGGGAGAAGACGCAAGCCCATTAGTTTTTCACCTCAGTTCACCTCTTTATCACCGCTGGAAAGACTTTTCACCTCCTCTGGATCTTAATGGATCTACAGAGCCATCAGATTGTAAGTAAAGACGAACTCACAATTAGGAGGAAACACTCTCTCAGGGCCTAAAAACTGCAAAGTGGACCCAACTGGCACATTTCACATCCCCTCTGCTTTCTGTCACAATCGGATACTATCTCTGTTTGCTTGAAGCCCACTGTGGCAACTGGGGAAAATCAGTAGACATGGTAGACATGATCCTCAATATAATGCACGAAAAATACCGTAATTAAAAAAATGACAAAACTAGAATGAAATCCCCTTTTTATGATTTCATATCTATGCAAAGTAACATTCCTGAAATTGCTAAGAAGTTCAGCTCAAAACGTTTACGTCTGCACGAGGGAGAAAGATGCCTGTAACTATGCAGCCTCCAAACTGGACGCCACCATGCTTTGCTGTACCTGCACCTCAAAGGGTCTCTGTGGGCATGAATAATTCAGTACATGTGTGGATGGTAGACGGGGAAGTAGAGTTGAAGGAGGTGGTTAGTTGGTGCTGGGCTTTAAGTGGGACCACACCATCTGTTTCCCCGCCTAGGCAGGGCCAGTAAGGACTCCTCTTGGGCGATGCCAAGACGGCTTGCTCCCTCCACCGGGGAGTAGCAGCCTCCTGTCCACAACAGACATGAGGGATAATGAAGCCCTCCGTCTGGCCGGAGAGCGTGCACATTTCCTCTGAGAGTTGATGGGATGTTATTGACACTTGGGCAGTTGGAGGTAAACAAGGTGTACAGCAGGTAGGCAGCTCGTTAAAAGCCTGTTTCAACCTGCAGCAAACTTTTATCACTGCAAACATTTAGTTTGTGTCTCTAAGTGATTGCAAATGAGCAAGTTGGCTTTAATCATCAGTCCAAAGTATTCTGTTTCAAGATTTTCTTTTCAAAATTAAAAATAATTTTTGTGTGAATGAATAAGTTGCTGGCTCTAATCATTCTTTAATAGTTTTACATCTTTTTTTGTCTGATAGTCATTTTATTTAACAGCTCACTGGCAAACAAGGACAAGTCTAAATTAATTTCCAGGTATTCTTTTGCTTTATTGTCTTTAAAAGTCCTCCATGATCTGTACCTGCAGGGGGCTTGATCAGCGGAGGAGGGACCATGGGGACCATGATGGGCAGGCTGCCATGCTCCTTGATGCCGGGCGTGGACGTGGAGGTGGAGGGGTCTGTGACTCCGTTTCTGGAAGCTGCCAAGCACAGGGAGCTGTTGGCTCGGTCCGGAGAGCCGTCACTGTTTTCTGTTGAAGTTGGGATTTTTGGCAACGAGTTCTCTAGACAGAAAAAAGGTTAAGTTAAATCAATTGTTTCCTTCCAACCTGCTCTCACTGCAAATATTCCCCTTAAACGTGATCTTTCTAAATATGAAACATAAAAAAAGGGTTTCATAAATCTGGAAAGCATCACATTCCCTGAATTTGATAGGTTGATTGTTTCTATTATATTGCATTATCATGAAATTAAATTAAAAGCACCAAAATGTAGTTAATAAACATTTCCAATTTGAAAAGGTTTTATTTTATCTACATTTTTTGTTCCACCTCATATTGATAAAAAAAAACTTATGTCTTTCTGAATCATTCAATTCTTGACTGGCAGCTCAGGGCCAGACAGAATCACCCAGAGGGCCACAAATGACCTGCGGGCCACATTTGGACTCCCCTGTTTGTTTTAGCTGTTTGAGAGTCACATCATATAAAAATAAGGCAGAATCAAATAAATGTCTGCCAGTGAACCTAAAGTCCCAGAAATGTGTCAAGATCAGCCCAATCAAGTTTAGCTGTACCAGCTAATAACTTCACATAAACATACATTATGTTCAACAAATGTCAAGACTTCTTTATTTTAGTTATATGACCCTTATTTCAGTCCGCAGCAAACAGCTGTTTTAAGATAAAATCTGTAACAAACCAGCTGAATATAACTATCAACCTGAAGACAAAGTGAGCATTAGCTGATAGCTGTGTGATTTAAAACAGTTTATTTTCTAAACTGTGGCTGAGCGTTAAAACTTAACAATGGATTTAGATTTATCAAACATTCACCAAAGGTAATAGTTTTTTATGCTGTGCATCTTAAAAACAGAGGGTAACGATTAACATTCAAGGTTAGCTAGCATGCTAATTTGCTAATATGCTAACTTCAGTGTGTATTTTCTTCTCACCTCTGTAACACCAGAAGTGAGGAGTGTGATCCCCCTATAGTTGGAACACACCCTCTGGTCCCCCTTCTTAAAAATGGGAACCACCACCCCGGTCTGCCACTCCACAGGAACTGCCCTCGATGACCACGCAATGTTGCAGAGACGTGTCAACCACAACAGTCCTACAACATCCATAGCCTTGAGATACCCAGGTCGGATCTCATCCACCCCCGGGGCTCCGCCACTGCGTAGATTTTGACTACCTCAGCGACTTCTGCCCCAGAGATTGGACAGTCCGTCCCCAGGTCTCACAGCTCTGGTTCCTCATAGGAATGTGTGTCGGTGGGATTGAGGAGCTCCTCAAAATATTCCTTCCACCGTCCGACTATAGCCCCAGTTGATGTCAGCAGCTCCCCGTCCCCACTGTAAACAGTGTGAGCGAGTTGTCAACTTCCTCCCCTGAGGCGCCGGATGGTTTGCCAGAACCTTTTTGGAGCCGACCGATAGTCTTTCTCCATGGTCTCACCAAACTCCTCCCACGCCTGAGATTTTAATAATAATAATGGATTGGATTTATATAGCGCCTTTCTAAACACCCAAAGCGCTTTGACAGAAGCTCCATTATTCTTTCACACACACATTTACACCGGTGGTGGTAAACTACGACAGACGTCTGTAGTCACAGCTGCTCTGGGGCAGTCTGACAGAGGTGAGGCTGCCATTCTGTGCCATCGGCCCTTCTGACCACCACCAACATTCACACACAGTCACACAGGCAAGGTGGGTAAAGTGTCTTGCCCAAGGACACAAACACAATCTAACCCAGGCAGAGCTGGGGATCGAACTGGCAACCCTCCGGTTACCAGACCGGTCACTCTACCAACTGAGCTATATGCCGCCCCAATTTTGCCTCGGAAACTGCCACTGCTGCACTTCGCTTGGCCCTCCGATACCTATCAGCTGCCTCTGGAGACCCACAGACCAGCCACGCCCTGTAGGCCTCCTTCTTCAGCCTGACGGCTCCCCTAACCTCTGGTGTCCACCAGCGGGTACGGGGATTAACGTCACGACTGGCACCGGCTACCTTGCGACCACAGCTAGCAACAGCTGCCTCAACAATCGCAGAGCGGAACAAGGCCCATTCGGACTCAATGTCCCCCACTGCTCTCGGGACGCGGTCGAAGCTCTGCCGGAGGTGGGAGTTGAAGACCATCTTGACAGGCTCTTCTGCCAGGCGTTCCCAGCAGGCCCTCACTATACGTTTGGGTCTACCAGGTCTGCGTAGCATCTTCCCCTGCCATCTGATCCAACTCACCACCAGGTGGTGATCAGTTGACAGCTCCGCTCCTCTCTTCACTCGAGTGTCCAAAACATACGGTCTCAGGTCAGATGATACAACTATAAAGTCAATCATCGACCTGTAACCTAGGCTGCCCTGGTACCAGGTGTACCGGTGGGCATCCTTATGTTCGAACATGGTGTTCGTTATGGCCAAACTGCGACTTGCACAGAAGTCCAAAAACAAAGGCCGTTCCTCCCAATCACGCCCCTCCAGGTCACGCTGTCATTGCCCACGTGAGCGTTGAAGTCCCCCAGCAGGACTATGGAGTCCCCAGTAGGAGCGCTATCCAGCACTCATCCCAGAGACTCCAAAAAGGGTGGGTACTCTGAGCTGCTATTTGGTGCATAAGCACAAACAACAGTCAGGACCCGTTCCCCAACCCGAAGGCGCAGGGAAGCTGCCCTTTCGTCCCCCGGAGAAAACCCCAACATACAGGCAGAGAGTCTTGGGGCTAACAGAAAGCCCACCCCAGCCCTCCGCCTCTCACCCGGAGCAACTCCAGCATACAAGAGAGTCCAACCCCTCTCAAGGACTCGGGTTCCAGAGCCAACGCTATGTGTCGAGGTGAGCCCGACTATATCTATCCGGTATCGCTCAGCCTCTTCCACAAGCTCCAGCTCCTTCCCCGCCAGAGAGGTGACGTTCCACATTCCAACAGCCTGTTTTTGTGTCCGGGGATCGGACCGCCAAAGCCCCCGCCTTGGTCTGCCATCCGATCATCATCAAGTAGAGACACAAGAAAAATTACATACCAAAATTTTGAATCCATTATAAAAATACATATAAAAATAATAGTAAATTGCTGTTTAGGTAGCCTATTAACCTAAACCGTTTGCCAACATGCTAAGTTTGCAGATATGCCCATCCTACTTTCCTCCACTCTCTCAAAACCAGAAATTATCTTTGGCAGCTGCTGATACAGAAATTGTTACTTCACAAAAACCTTCAGAAATTTTAAAATAAACATTAAAAAAAACTCCTCACATTTTAAAATCAAGACTTTTTATATAATAAAAACACAGATGTTTAACCAACTGACCCATGGGAGACCCAAGAGGACCCTAGAGAAAAGTTTATTTTTAACTTTCTACTTCACTCTCATTTAAAATTGTTTTCCTTTAGATTTTGTTTTGATGAATAACTAATTAGGAACTGGATACACAGTTCAGATGGTCAGGTAATATTGTAGATGACATGCATAGTTAAGTTTAAATGCTATGATATGTATTGCTCTTCAGATCGCTGAAGGTCAGCCTAAAGCTCTTCAGAGATCTTGCATGATGGTTTTTCAACAGTCTGCACCAGATTCAGGAAACTTCTCAAATTATTATTTTTCATTTATTCACAAAAATGGAGGATCAGAGGTGCCAGCAATTAATTCCAGGACTTTATGCATCATTATCAACATTGTTGTCCATTTCTACAAATTTCCACTCATCACCTGCCCGTCACAATGGTTGCTTTTGCTTATATGACTTGTTTTTTGTAACAAACACTATTTTGAGTAATTTTAACATTCTAATTTTATTTATTTAAATAAGCCACTGAAATACAGAAAAAATGACTAACTTCTTGAGTCAGAAGAGGACAAAAATGTTCACTTCCAAAAGCTGCTCTAAAACCTTTTAAACTCAACTTTTTGAGGTTGAATCCAGCTTGAATACATGATGCTCATTTTTTTATTTAAAAAAACACACACACACAAAAAAAACCCCACTTGTTTTGCAAAAAAATAAAATGTTGGGGTGGTTGAGAGATGTTATTTAAAATCAGCTTTAGGAAGGGTAAGATTTATCCAAAAAGTTTCCATTTAGATGCATTATCAGCTTTTGTAGCAACAGTTTTAACAAAGTGACTGGAGAACAAAAATGTCCCATTAAGTTGCATTAAAACCCCAATTTTTTATTCTATACAAATTACAAAAATAATAATGCATTCTGTGGTGAAAATCATCCTTATGTTCCTCAAAAATGATTAGTTCCCCCTTTATGGCACAAACATGAAACATGTCTTCTGAAAGCTTTATAAAAATCTACATGAACCCACAAAGCAAAATAAGTAAGCAAAAACATGGCTGCCTTTTCTCATTGAACTTCAAAGTGGAGAAAATATAATTAGTGAATTCATGTAGATTTCAATAAATGTATACAAAATGTGTGTGTTTTATTATTGTAAAACGTACATAACGCAAACAAATTGGTATTTAAAAGGTTAAAATCCTGATAATAATTTAATATTTGATTATTGTAATAAAGAACAGAAGTTGATTAAAAGATTAAACCCCAAAAAGTAGAAAAAATATAAATGTTTTTATATTGTAGCAAGTTTTGAATCTGGACATTTTTGTCCTGTAATGATGACTCCCAAAGGTAGTCATTTAAACGCTCTCTGAGGGTTAAGACCCCGCTGTAAAAAACAATAAGAACATTTGTAACAGTCACATGTCAGTAAGCTAATGTTTTTTAACTCCTGTTTCATTTGTTTTAGTACAGCAGACTTCATAAAGAAAGCAGGAACATAGTTCATACCTTTGAGGACAGAGATGTGTTGTGGCATCTCTCCAATCTCCAGGCTGTCAGAGTCCCTCAGCTCCACCTTGTCGTAGCCGTACCAACCCAACAACTCATTCATGGTGTTCTCTGCAAAACTCTGCAACACAAACAGAAGACAAAGCTCATCATTCAGGAGAGGACGGTGCCAATTAGATACCATAAATATACATTCAAATTCAGCAAAGCTGCTATAATTTGTAAGAATATGTTATTAAATCTGATTCATTTTCATGTAACAGGGAGTTTTATTGCTTCTTAATGTTACACTACTTCAACTAGTTAGCCAGGAATGTTTAAATCCCATCCGATTATAATGACTTTGTAAGTGTGTGCTCTAGGTTCTGTTTTTGACAAGAAGAGGTTTAATTGGGATAAACTCAGTCTTCAGTGTGATGCAGCCAAACTACAGTAATGGACCTGACAGCACCTGATCGTATCTGAGCTTGAAAGAAGAGAATATAGAAACCTGATCAGAAATGCACCAAATATAAACCACAACATAAAACACCTGGAACAAGACGAGCAGGTGATCATTTGACTTTTAATCTTCATGATTTATTGTAGCTCTTCTGATTGGATGAAAATGTTGCATCACTACATGGTGCAACATTACTCATAATGCTGAAAGTCTCAATAGGACCGACCAGGATGTGGTTTGTATTGTTGAACCAAAGATGGTCATGATTTAAAATTTAAATTTGGATCATTTAAATTACAGATCCACATTTTATTTGCCGATTCAGATTTTTGTAAAACTCTAGCTTTAGTCTGGTTTTAGATTAATCACTCTCTAAAAACCATATTTAAGAACAAATTGGATCTTTTAACTTTTAACGCTATATAAAACTGATGCATTATTATTATTATTATTATTAACTTGTATTTGAATTGATATTTTGACCGTTTTCACAATATTATGTTAACAAAAAGGATCAACTTTACACATCCTGGCTGCAGAGCTGTCCCTGTCTTTTACTGTTAATCTAATAAAATAAGACATATCCAGAGCCTTTTACACAGATACTTGGACAAATAAAAGCCAGCTGGAAATGAACTATAGTACCTCTCCTTCATGAACCTTCACTGAGGCTGTAAACACTATGATGACTGAGGACAAAAACGTTTTTTAAGTGTCGTCAGGCTGCTTGGTTTTAAAATTCTCCTGATTTCAAGTCAATTATCTGGTGCATCTCTATTTATGTTAATTAACACATTTCAGATTCATTTTCAGTTGAAAATCATACAAAACAAAGTATTGGGTCATATCTCATTTTAATATTAGCTTCAAATCTTTTCAAGTTTAATCAGCTTTTACATTTTGGTTGATTGGTTTTGAGTACAAAACATTTTTAAAAATGTCAAGTTTTATCTTTATACAGTAGATTTTTAATGGAAACATCAGTTATCTTGAAAGCCTTTGTAAAATGAGGGGAAAACAACTATTTTGAGGTTCATTTTATTGAGAAAAAACCCCTATAAAATCCCAAATAAAAACTTAGTTCTCAACATTTCTGTCTGGATATCATGACCTCGGACTGATCTGCGTCTCACAACTTCATCATTTGCAGCTTCACTTTAATTTCCTGCCATCACTGCAGTGCAGATGTGCATATAAATATATAAAACTGCATGCAGGTGAAACATTAAAGTATATCCTCCATAACTGCCTCCCACGACACTTTCACTTAACGCTTTACTCAAAACAAAACCATAACCTGTCTAATGCATGCAGCTCATTATCACCATACGTCTCCCAGCTGGAACTTCTGCTCAGTCAACCGTTGCTGCAGTGAACGCTTCAGCTACCGTTCAACTCTGGAACATGGGCGAAAATGTTCTTTGTGAGAATGAATCAGCTGTAATTATTTGTTTGGTGAGATGAAATATTTGTCACAGGTCAGTAAACGATCAGCAGAACACGGGCCTGAATGTTCCTCTGAAGAGGAAACGGTTCGGGTTAGTGCTGTAGAGTCATGGTTTTACACTTTTAAAGACATTCTCTGACAGAAAAGTGTCAGCGTATTCATCAATAACCAGTCATGTTTTAATGTGTGGAATACCTCATGATGACAGGTGCTGTTTCTCCATCTTGTCTTTTACAAACAGCTGATGTGGAGCATGTTAGAGGGGTTCAGTCACCCAGGAGCTGATCTTAATTTACCTTAAGGGGATTTTGTCATCTGAATAAAACAGATGGAATTAGAGGATTCGCAACAGGAGCATTTTTGTTCTCCCTCTTCGCTAAAATGTGACTAAAATGTATTTTGAGCACACAAAGAGACTCTAAATAGTCTTAGTGTAAGTTGAGAGGTGAGTTTTCATGATGAATGAAATTCTGCAGCTTGAAAAAGGTCATAACGTTGAACATTCTGTGCCTGCAGACAGCAGGTTTCTGGCTAAATTAGCCGATAGAGATTGAATCAACACAAAGTGCAGGGAGGATATTACGTACAGAGGTTTCATAGTGACAGAGTCCACACAGACACTTCATCAGACTGATGCACTAATATCTCTTTGCATATTTCAGACACTGTTTCACTGAAAGCGTCGTCAGCACATTGGATCATCTTCTAAACGTTTCAGAGGAAACATCATGATGTGCTGCTTTCAGATCAGTTTGCTTTGTTCATAAGTTCCTGTTATCTTGCTCAGAACTCGTTTTAAATGCGGGGAAGGTTTTATTGATGAGGAATGACAGGAGCTATTGATCACTGTTATAAAACACCACACGGTGGTCAGTGGTGACATGAAGGGGCATTTTGTTGTGTCTGCAGAACGGTTTGAGTAAAAATCACGCAGAGCTGAATGGGAACATCTCCAAGGGCTGATTCTGTTATTCCCAAAGATGACAGGGATTAATTTGAGTGAATAAAATCGAATCCAAACACTGATAATCTCACTTATTGGTTTGCAGAACGATAGTTGAAGCAGTGAAGGCTTTTAATGAGGACGGCAGATGTTTGCAGATGCTGCAGCTTGAAAAGTGATGAGTGACAGCGATGCTCTCTCTGCCTGAAGCTTCCTGGGAGTCAGATTCCTCTCCATAAGCTGAAATTTAGTTGTGACAGATACAAATATAACATCATTGTCACTCATGGAGACACTCTGTGGGCACATCATGCAAAGAAACGATCATTTAACTTTTTAAACTTTAGTTTCTGCTGTTGTTAATCAAAAAGTATCTCATTTCAGTGCTGAATGACTTTTAGCTACAAGCACATTACATCTAAGCTGAATATCTGTAGAACTGATTGAGTTAGTCTTTTTTAATGTTGCTCATGTCAGTTTGTTGTGGCAGCCGACTAGAATTAATCAGTCGTAGAAAAACATCCAACGGTGAGAGTTCAGTGGATCGGGAGATATTTTACTTGAAGTCAAACAAAGGTTGACTAACAGTTCCTGATAAAGTTTTCAGCTTCAACTGAATGTGAGCTAAATTAACCCTTTAACTTCCACACCAAGAAAAAAGCATTTAACCTTTTTCTCCTCTGCATGTTTTTGATTATTTGTGTCAGTAGAGGTTATAATAATGATTATGTAAAAATGATCATATTCATTTTATAAATAATGTATGGTAATAATATTTACTATTTATTGAAATGTCTCTATGTTTTTAGATTTTTAAACAGTTTTTAAAACATTTCTTGTTTCAATAGGATGTTTAGACTGTGTTCTAATGCAGCTGACCTGCTAGTTAAAGGGTTATGGGGTTGACTCTCAGCTACTACAACAAAGGTTAGATCTGTAAAACTGACTGAGTTTTAGCATTTTTCTTCTCTCTAATAAACACACACACACAGACAGAGAAACAGCAAAACCATCCTCGCCCACTTTTTGCAGAGACATGACAGACATGCAGTTTTTTGCAGCTATAGTCTGTGGATGCAAACGTTTCAGTGACTCTAAATGAAAAATCTAAACAATCTGGGTTTTCCAATGAATCCTCTTCATAAAAGAATCAAACACAAGTGCAGAAATGCGTCCAAGTGTAAAGGTGAAACCCTGAGATGAGGAGAAAAACCTCCGTCTGAAGGAAGGAGTTGGAGCAGAACGTCACTCCGGAGTAAAACGGATATAAGCTGTAAAGTAACCACGAGGAAGACAAAAACACAGCATCTCTGTGTCTCCCCTTTCCTTCCTACCATCCTGTCCTCTGTGTCACCCTACTACTTTCAGAAAGTAGGAGTGTTATTAAGAGCGCCATCTAATCCGTGTTGGCAGCTCATCAAAGCCGACGTTGGCTGTGGAGGAAGAGGCACCGAGGCAGCTACACATGTCTACGTATATGTTCCTCTGCAAAGGTTTATATCAGCTTTAATGCTGATTAAATATGAGAGCTATCACAAAGCTTTAAAGAGTCTTTAGCAAAACTGAGGTCAGGTGAAAACGTGGTTCTTGAATGAGGCTGCAACACTAAAATGAAACAATCCAGTAGATGACAAACTTTAACCAAGGTTTGGGTTCTTTTTTTTTTGGTAAAAATCATCAAAGAATACTTCTGAGCTCCATAAAGTTCATTTTATATGGAGGAAAATCAACGAATTATCCTCATCTCTGATTCAACACTAGTTAACCCTTTACTGTAAAGTTAAAAATCAATATAAACTCTTCATATTTGACATATGTCTGTAATAGTTTCTTGATCAATAAATCTTCAGACTTTTAGAGTTTTTGTTAAACTTTGACTGCTTTCAAAGATCTTGAGACGCGACGCCTCCGAATGTGGGTTGTGGCTTCTTTTAGTATAAAATTTTATTCTGTTCATCTTAGATCTTATTATTATTAATCATGGACATTTGAATGTTTAAAGCCTTTATTTCTAAAATAATTTCTTAAGAAAAGTAGTTTTACCTTGTTCTTATTTCAATTATTAGTTGTTTTCAAGAATGTTTGTTTTCATGTGTCTACGAGGTTCTAATAACCTCAAATAGGTGAAATAAAAAAATGCACACCAACACCCCCCACCCCCCAAAAAAAGGTAGACTAGGTAGAATAGCTGCACAATTCTTGATTTTTTTTTTAATACAAAAAAAATCTGGCTGCTTGGGAACAAAAACTGTTAAAAGAAGGATGACATAACTTTTGCACAATGTGGTAAACTTGCATATTCTGAACAGTTCAGATTGTGTTTCTGTGAAAATAATATGAACAGTTAATATTTTATCTGCAGAAAGCTCTTTGAACAACCTCCGTTTGGATAAACTGGGATTAGTTCTGACTGAACAGATGACTCAGGCTAGTCTGAGTGGGACCAGTTACAATCTCTGCTCCAAAGGAACTCTAATCCAAAAAATGTCATTACAAATAATGCAAACATTTTCATAAACTCTTACATCACTATACACATTTTTCATTTTATGGTTATTTATGTAGAATTTTATGGTTATTTGTAGTGAAAATTAGCTGTGGAGCTAATTCCAGCATATTTCTAGCAAGAATTTCATAACAATGCTGACAGAATAACCACACAATGTGACATGTATGGCAATATAAAGGTCCTAAAATATCATTTGCATGAACTGTAAAGTTTGATGGGCTATTAGTTCATCTATTTAATCAGGACTAGTCTCCTTTTAAAGTGACAATATGCAGTTTTGCTTGTTTTGGGCTCCCTCTGGTGTCCGTTTTAAATTACTGCATTAAACAAGTTACCAGATCGTTTCAGCTTCTAAACGCCTAAATCTACCTGTTGAAATGTCTCCTCAGCCTTCATAGCTTTCTACAGGAGCGGTTATTTACTCCTTCAAAGAAATCAGCTGTGTTCAAGCAGGGAGAGATTGAAAAAAATCAGGAATCATGAGCTAAAAACACTCCAGCGCTAGCATAACAGCTAGCCGCTTTGGGTTAGTCTAACCCTCGCGAGACACGTGACTTCCTGGGTACCGTGACGGCGACGGAGATCTTGCAATTGTGGTATTCTGGATCTAATCACCAGATGGGGCGAAGTGACTTTTCATTAACTTTGTAAAGGGTCATATTAGCACATACTGGCTCAAGGAAAAGATTTAAAAATATGAAAAAGTTGCATATTATCACTTTAACTGAAGCTTTTCAGAAAGCTACATGAAGATTGTTCACAGCGTGTTCACAGGAACTGAATTCAAAGTGATTTTAAAGTTTGACCTCTAAAAGGTTTAATCTTCATTATAGGGATGTACCAATACCAGACTTTTTCAAACAAAGAACAAGTACTTACATTTGAGTACTTGCCAATACAGAGTACTGATACGAGTACTTATAAATGCCACTGATCTAACTGATGGTTTGGTACAACAGAAAAACAATAAATCCAAAGCTAGTTTTGCCTTTTTTAAAATATAATTTTAAACATACAGTTTCATCAGCAGCAGCAGGTCATGTTACAACAAGACAGGCTGTGTCAGCTGGTTGCTTCACTTTAAAATAAAAAGTCACATTCATATGTTGTTTCATCCTAACTTAATAGAGCCCTAAAGGTCAGAGGTCAAACTAGAAGTTTGATCAACTCAAGATTTCTCTCTCACAATAAATATCAAGGACTGTCTGCTTCAGTTAATCTGACCTGGACTGGATGCAAAAAATAAAATAAAACGGATTGAATAACATCTCCTGATGTGGAAAACCTAAATAAATAAAATATAAAACCTTCACACCAAACTTATCAGGTAGCTGAGTCCTATAGGGTCAGATAAACTAATAAATACACAAATGACATGCTGTAGAACATTTCACAGTGTGTTTGATTATATGATATAACAGCTTTCTATACATGCAGCTGTCACTGCTTCGCCAGACAGAATGTTTCCTGGGAACCAAAGCATTGGCTCTTTTAGCTTCTGCATGTTATTATTAGTAGATGTTTTTTTAGAGCTTCAATTTAATCAGCTTCACTCATTTTCTTCTGTCATAGCTGTTAGCAAACATGGCTAAACAAAACATGCTAACGCTTTAGGAATCAATCATGGATTCGTACTATTCCCAAAAAAATGTTGACTCAGTACTCTGAAGATTTGGACAGCATGTGTATACCTACTGCTACATAACTACTACTGCTACTACTATTACTATACACAAGTACTTTGACTCCCAACTGCTCCAGAGTTAGCTCCAGTTAGCTCCAGTTTTCTCACTGCAGCTGAACTGAGAGCTGAGCGTCACCCTACATATCGACTCATAGTATCGGGATACTTTTATCAGTACAATCGGACCGATTCCTGATGCTGGTATCGGTATCAGAACATCTCATAGTTCATTTTGCTACAAATTACTGATAATTAAAATGTACAACAATATGTATTTTTTCTGTTTTTGATGGGATTTAGATGGATTTAGAATGTTTTCTTCATTCATTCACTCAGAGCTGAATGTGGAGGTCCACATGTGTGATCGACACTACAAAGAAAAGAAAATCAGAGTTGAGTCTACGCACTCATTTTGCTCCTTTTAAAGTGAATCAGTTACATAATTTGGGTTTCACAGATCAGGATCCCTTAACATAAAGTTCTGTTTCCTCTCAGTCATCCGTCTTGTTTCCCTTCACTCCGACCCAAACATAACCAGCAGGGCTTGTGGGGATGATGCTGGTGGGAAACGGATACCTTGTGGTTAGAAACCAGAGCAGGTCACAGAACACCGTGATAAAATTCCTGAATCTACATGGCAACTTTCCCTTTGCTTCCTCCAGTTTTCCACTCCCCTGCTGCCTCCCCGTCTCCTCTGCTTTCATTCCCCTCCACTTTCCCTTGATATCCGATCCAGCTGAGACACTCAGGTTACAGTTTTTACAGCTTTAGCCAGACCAGCGCTGTATAAATTCCTTCCTCCCCTTGTTTCTGAGCCCACTCTTCGGCCTCTCCGATCCCCTCCATGCCCACTCCTCCTTCTCCTGGATTACTCACTGAAGGCTTGTTTTACTGTGGCTCATATTAAGAAACGCTGTCAGACCGTTGGTTTGTTGGAGGATTCATCACAAGGGCACATTGTGTGTCTCCGTGTGTGTTTTTGTGTCTAAATTTGTTCTGAAGTGAACAAACGGATGCTGTTTTGTTTTAAGCAGAAGAGTGAGAAATCACTAAACTTCACTGGGTGAAGTCAGAATCACAGATCGTGGTTGTGTGCTTTCCTGTTTATTTAAATGGTTTTCATGTTTTTAGAACAGAAGTCTTACAGAGTTTGGAGTCACTTTCACTGCTCACAAAGTTACCTGAAAATGTAGGATGTGGTTCATCTGAACCTTCTTAAAGGACTTTTTAACAATTTAGAGGCAGTGATGTCTGGTTGTAGAGGTGATTTTGACAACAGTGTTGATTGTATGTGTGTTTTGTCCTGCCTTAATCTGGAGTGTTGTTTGCTTAGGGCACTCATTTTTAAAGAGTTTTTCCAGATTAAATAATAAAGACAAATGAAATGTATGGGTGAAGACTATTTGTCTTCAAAAAGAAGATCCAAAAATACAGACTTATGTTTGCAGGTCAAAGTGACCCAAATCTGACATTTGTCCATAATTTATGACCCAAATGTGACTTTATGAGTCTAAACAGCACAATGAGATGTTTTTTCTTCAAATCAGGACCAGGTCACTTTCATATGTGGTCCTAAATCAGATACTGATCCTGAAGTTTTTACAATGTCTAGTCACGTCACATTTCATTTGACTTGGATGCCGTTGAAATGTGACACAATTGTGCACCGAAGGAGATCTGAAGTGACAAGATCAAATGTAAATAATGGACCAGAAACACCTCCCTTTATCAGTCGGTCATCATTTTGTTAACTCTGACTGCATAACAACTTCTGACTCGATACACACACTATAGAGGTGTGTGGTGGTGGTGGTGGGGTGGGGGGCTTAAACTGCTTAGTGTCATGATATTTACCCCATATCAAAATCCAATATCCATTTAATATAGCATAACATTATTTTCAGATGGTCCAAACTGCCTTTCATAAAACATGGTGCTGCATGTGGCATCATGTCGGGTCACTTCAGGGCTGAGGCTGTTCACACTGGAGTCTGATGAGGTCACATTTATATTATAATGTGAGCAACCAATGCAAAAATAAATACGTCTCTGAAAATGATGGTAACTGTGCATTAAGACCTGCAGCGTGAACATTGTGTGGATGTAAAGTAATAAAGTGATAAACAAACATGAAAGTTTAAAATAAATAAATACACTGGAAATGTTGAGAAGCACTTTGTTCAAAAGTCAACAAAACAGGTTCACAACCAAAACTAAACTAGAATCTGACAGAAAGGGAAACGACATTTATACTGATGGAAGATTACGACTACAGGTGATGAAGTTAGCAAACTAGAAGTGTGATGGTAAACTAGACCTGGATATAAACTATACAAAATAAGGGCTCACACTGAAGGTCTTACAGTAAAGCTCAGTTTAGATCATTTTTTGCTGAGGTTTGATTTTTCTGTGTGGTTGTTCATGCTATAATTTAAACGTGATGTCCGTCAGACATCAGCCCTGAAGTGACGTCACACTCTGTGTGACTGTTCGTGTTGTACAGCGCTTTGGGGTGTTCTGCACTGTAGAAAGCGCTCTATAAATACAAGCCATTTACCATTTACCATTTACTCAGCACGCTGTGTTCACAGAAGCAAATACGCTACAGTTCTAAAGCTGTCGTGCAACCAGGGCTGACAAAGTTATGATGAAGTCTGTTATGTCCTTCCACCTTATTCCTGTGTCTCACCTCAGACTGCACACACTTTAGTGATGTCCTCCTAATGGGTTCAAATGAAGGCAACTGGACTTCTTTTATTACTTGAAGACATCTTGCTTCTCATCTGAGGAGCTTGTCTTCATTTGATGACCTGGCTGACTGAGAACCTTCACCAGAATATTTCAGTGATGTAAAAATCAGATGACCATTCAGACTAGGGTCAAATTTGTCTCCGATTTAGCACCACATATAAAAAGGGACCTGGTTGGGTTTGAAAACATCAAATTTGTGATGTTCAGATTGTCGTAAAAATTTTTGACTAGGGGTAAAAAAGTCAAATTTGGGACACTTTAGTCTGCAGTGTGAACGTAGTCTGAAACAAAGCAAACAGAATGATCAATCAAAGAAAGATGTGAGCGAATGGGACATAAGAAACCAATAAATCAAAATACAACACCTTCTGATGGAGTCACTTTGTCTTGTTGAGTGTAAATGGCAGCTTTGTGTCTGTGTGCGATGCAGCCACATGTCCAAGTTGCATAAAGAGCTACAATCAAACCCATTTAGTCATTTTAAAAGTGTTTCGACACCTTAACTGCATCTGCAACTTAGCCGCTGCCAGTTTAACCCTCACAGCTTTATGTTTTGCTTCTAAGTTTTCAAACTTTAAAATTATCTTGATCAAAAGTTCTCCAAATATTCTAAGGGTTTTATGAAGGTTTTTTTTTATTTTTATTTTATATACTTTGGATGCTTTTCCGTTGATTTTCAGTCCTTGTTGATCATTCACAGACTGATGTTTTTGATCATTTAAGCATTAAAGGCTCTTAAACTTGAGGAATAAACCAGAGCTGAGTCACACAAAGCAAAGTTGGATCTTAAGACTCTCTGTAATCAAAAGTCAGTCACAAAAACACAGTTTATTTAGCTGAATCTATCAAAATAATAATAATAATGGATTTATAAAGCACCTTTCTAGACACCCAAAGTGCTTTGACAGAAGTTCCATTATTCATTTACACACACATTTACACCGGTGGTGGTAAACTACGACAGACGTCTGTAGCCACAGCTGCCCTGGGGCAGTCTGACAGAAGCGAGGCTGCCATTCTGCGCCATCGGCCCTTCTGACCACCACCAACATTCACACACAGTCACACTCACAGTCACACAGGCAAGGTGGGTGAAGTGTCTTGCCCAAGGACACAACGACAATCTAACCCAGCCAGAGCTGGGGATCGAACTGGCAACCCTCCAGTTGCCAGACTGGCCACTCTACCAACTGAGCTAAATGCCACCCCCCAAAAATATATCAGATAACACAGTTGAGAGACAAAAATAATTCCCAAATAACTGTTAGCTAAAAATTTGAGGTATTTCACTATAATGAGCCTTTTTAAAATGAGAAAATTACAAGTGAAGGACCAAAACAATTCTGTTACATACAGTATCTGTAAACTGTCTACAAATAACATTAAACCTGAAAAGACCTGAGAGTAGCATCCTGCTCCCTAAAGGATCAAAAAGGCTTTTAATTGGTCATACAAGCAATTTTTATGGATGCACAAAAATCTTCACGCAAAAAAAACTCAAGACCAACCTGATGACAAATTACACAGCTTCCATCAAATGAGATCTTTAACTGACATGTCACCTCTTCAGAACATTTCATAAAAGATGTCAATTTAGTGAATTCTGGCCTGTGTCATAAATCTGTCATCTACCAGCAAAAAACCAGACCTGCAAATAAAACATCCTCTCTGAATGATGACTGGCATCGTGCAATTACATGGTGATGAATTATTATCAGACACGTTCAGCACTTGTTTTTTATTTATTTATAGATTCCAGCCTGCTCTAGCAAAGACAGAACTATAAAAATCAACCCTAGATGTTCTGCTCATGATGTTTTTGTCCTTTTTAAAAACAGATGTACTTGTTTAAAAAAAAAAAGTGACATTTATTCATGAAGGGAGCCTCCCCTTCAGGTCCACATCTCCTTTTTCTCGCATCAGGACCAGAAAAACAGAGGATGGATTAACTTTATGTCTTCTAAAGCTCAAAATAATCCAAAATGTTTTTTTTTATTTTTAACATAAACAATTGTTAACGCTGTGTTTTGTTAACAGGTAAGAATACTGAGACTGAAGGCATGCATATTTTAGCTTGATGCACTGAAATGTGATTTGTTGATATTAAATGCATCTGTGTGCAAATAAATTACAGATACAGCACCTACATGTGAACAAGTGCACATTTTTACAGTATATAAGAAAAACAAGGCTCACTGAAAACGATACACACACACGCACGCACGCACACACACAAAGCTTTTATTCTTGAGGCTGGTTTGAAGCCAGCAGCTTAAAAATCACAAATCCTGCCATTTTTTCTCTGATCACCTGCACATCCATCCCCAAACAGTAAAAACACCGGCTGCGTCTGCGTCTCCAGCCAAATGTGTACAAACAATGAGGAGATGCAGACAAAGCGGGCTGCCTCACACACACACAGACACACACACACACACACACACACGAGAGAGAGAGAGAGAGAGAGAGAGAGAGAGAGAGAGAGAGAGAGAGAGAGAGAGAGAGAGAGAGAGGGCGAGAGAGAAGAGGAAGACTTTCATTCTCTACAATGAACCGCACGGAGCTCAAATGTCACAAAAAGCCCACCAACAGAAACAACGTGTGTCTGAATTAGCAGGGAGGAAACGAACACAATGTGCTCCCGGTGAACGCGTAAAAAGCTCACAGCGCACATCTGGATCACACGCCTCTGGGCAGCTGGTCAACACACGCACGCACACACACACAGGAAAACACACGACTCAAAGGCAGACCCAGAAAAGCATCACCAATAGAGTCTTCCCCCATTGATTTACTAATTATGCGCACCGGCTGCGCGCCCCGCTCCACAGAGTAACTAGTATTAATAGTAATAGTAGACGCACTGTTGACGCCTTCACTGACGCACCGGATTTTCCATTAACTCTGCCATGAAAGGCTGAGCTTCACCGAACAGCCGCTCTCTGGGTTTTTATTTAACTTGTTCGAATTTGCGGCGCATCCTTTGTGCGCGTCGGCGCGCTGCGGAGCCCGCCGTGACAACAGAACTAAAATAATAAATGGAAGTTAGGTGTCCATGCAGCCCAACACGCACGCATGCACGCTGCTCACAATCACTCCACGCGTAATCACGCAGCTGGACACGGAGCCTCTTTACCTTCATCTCCTCATTTATCTCCCGTTTCACCGGGTGAGCTGGTTTGCGGCTCCTCTTATTTTCCGGAGGTCTGCCCTCTTTTTCCATCTCTGCCATGTTTTCTCTGTGATACTTCTGTCAATATTTGCGGTGAGGAGGGGAGAGGTGGTGGTGAGGGGGGGGGTGAGAGGAAGAGAGAGAGAGCGAGAGAGAGATAGAGAGAGGCAGCTGTTTACAGCCGCCACACGCCGGAGGTCTCGCAGCTTTTCAGCGGCCCGTGTGACGCCGGTGATGCCGCCGAGGGCTCGCGGTGCCCGGCTGAGTCAGCCATCTTCTGCCCGTATCCTCCACGGTCCGTGCGCCAGTGGTGATCCGCCTCTGTGAGTCAAAGGAGAGGTTGAGTGAGGGGAGAAAACGAGACAGGGGGAGGGGCGTCCGCTGAAACATTATATGACGCGCTGATGATCAGAGGATTTCTTCTCGGTTTCCCATGGAGCGCAATCAGAGCCTCGTCCACTCAGCGCTGCCGCCTCTCCGTGTGCGCAGCAAACAGGTGCCCGCACGCAGCCGCACCAGGACGCGCTGCAAACTTAACGTTTAACCATCACGCAGATTCAGACTTCATGCTCAGGAACACATAGGAAAAAAATCAGTTCGTTTCAACAATGTGGCACCAACTTCTGCAACCAGAACATGAGAGCAAAAGTTAGAACCAGAGGAGACAGAACTTTACAGACAGAGTTCTGTCCAGAACCCAATTCCTTCAAATCAACTGAAAAGAACGAAACGCTGAAAATATGCTGCCAGTTTATGTTACTTTTTCCTGTTTATTAGTTTTTAATTTGTGATCTGAGATCAACTGATGAGTTTCTTTAAACATTGCAAGATCCAAACTCAGGTGAGAGAGTTTAGTGGAAGAGTCTCTCCAACCTGAGAGTGACTCAGACCTCCGATCAGGACTGGTTTAAACCTTGGTTTTATGTTTTTATGTGATATTTAGAGTCAGTTATTTTAAATTTTGTACTAACTTTTAGCAACAAACTCTGATTTAAATGTGCTACAATATAAACCTATTTGATTGATTTATAGATGATTTAGTGATTATTGATTTTTTCCACATAGCCAACTTTTAAAGGTGCTAAAAAAGATGACAACAGTTCAGAAGTCTAGAGATGATTTATAAAGATTATTACTTTTTTCTTATGAAGTGACAAATTTGAGATTCTAACTTGAAACAAAGCTGCAGAGTAAAGTTTATTTGTCCTTCAGTTCCTTCATTTCTATTTTTCTTCATCCTTTTTCAAATAACTTATTTAATTTGGTTTCCAATTAGTACTGCACAACATTTAGTCATTATAAAATAACCTTTGCTCAGACTTTGATGTCGTTTTATTTAATGATTAAATGTAAATTTTGCATTTCATAACTGTTTGTGCACTGATTTCCACTATCTGTGCATGCAACATGATGTCACGTCACGTATTGTCAGAAGGAACAGAACCAGATATCTTTGTGCTTCGACTTTACCTGCTTGCAGCTTCCTGCTGAATCCCACTGAGGAAATCCTCTGAGATCCGGATGAGGCTGCTCATGGCAAAGTGACACCCATTGGAGCTGGAACATCAGCAGGAACGAGAGCTGTGAACCGTGATGCAGGGTCAGGCTGAGACGACTTGAGCTGCACCACCTGAATCATAAACTCCTTTCTTCAGTTTGCAGCAGCTGCATTTAGTGTAATTTAAATGTGATACTTTAGTCTGGTGTTAAACTGCAGGGAGGTGGAAACAAATGTAAACCTTTGTTAATACTGAGTTATATAATCAAGTGTTTTAAAGCTGAAATAAACACATTTAAATGTATTTAATCCTGGTTTTAAGAGTCATGACAAACTAAATAAGTCTTACTCTTCCAGTCATATTCTGAGAATGAACAGATCTAAAATTTCCTGAGTCATGAATGTGCAGTCCTGTGTTTTTCAGAGAAAGATGTTGAATCAGTTAAAGGTAGGGGTGTAACGATATCCAAATCCCACGATATGATATTGTCACGATATGAACCTCACGAGACGATATTTATTGCGATATTGTGGGAAGGCTCACAATAATAAGCTTCACAACATAAAATGCTTTGATCATTCATTGGTACAATTGTCATTAATTTTAATAATAATAATAATAATGCATCAGTTTTATATAGCACTTTTCTAGGTCACTCAAAGACGCTTTACAGAGTTGCACTATTCATTCACACAGTCATTCTCACTGGTGGTGGTAAACTACGACAGACGTCTGTAGTCACAGCTGCCCTGGGGCAGACTGACAGAAGCGAGGCTGCCATTCTGCGCCATCGGCCCTCCTGACCACCACCAACATTCACACACAGTCACACTCACAGTCACACAGGCAAGGTGGGTGAAGTGTCTTGCCCAAGGACACAACGACAATCTAACCCAGCCAGAGCTGGGGATTGAGCCGGTGACCCTCCGGTTACCAGACCGGCCACTCTCCCAACTGAGCTAGTGCCGCCCCAAATTACCAAATACCATTGTGACATTTTGAACAGCCTGAAAAGACATTCCTAAAGTGCAAAATTCAAGTAACAACCCAACATATAAAGAAAAGGCAAAACAGTTTATTTAGTAAATAAAAATAAGCAGTAAATACAAAACTGCCTCATCATTAATAGTCATAAACAAAACCACCTAGGCATGCAGGTGCTCCCATTGGCGCACTGGTTGATGATACAGAAGCAAAGGATCATGTCTATGTAGTTTAATTTGCTATACTCCGGTGACTGAAACGTGTAATTTTTACCTCAGGACGTACTGTTCAATATTGTGACAAGACCACGATGATATCGTGGCCATTTTACTATCACGATATTTCCAATACTCTTACACCCCTAGTTAAAGGAAATGAAAAATTAGACCGTCTGGTTTAATTTGGTATTTTCTAGTGATTTTTCTTGGCATCAAAAATTACAGCGTCAGGAAAAAAATGCTTTGATGGTTGTTTTAGTTTTTTGGCATTTCCCAAAATAAAAGCACAGAATTGAAAGATAACCAAGTTGACAAACATTTTATCTGTTTGCATTTTGGTTAATCTAATTTATCTAATAACACATTACATGAGCATTTGAGTAATTCAAAAAATGTATCGATTTTAACACTATTTCATTTTTGATTATCTGTATTATTTGTGTTCAAATATAAGTTAGCTTTTCTAACTCATAATTGACTTTTGAAGATAAATCAGATATAAAACAATATATTATTCTACTTTGAACAGAAATACTGCCGGTAACACCACATTATCACATGTATGAGTTTTCTGCTTTTAAACATGTTCTAGTTTATAAATTGTGAAGATAAAATGCTAAAAAAAAATTCTTTTTTTGGTTAACGTTTTAAAGCTTATTGTCTCTTGATCTTTATGCAAACTAGACAATAGCTTATTTGCAACTACAGCATGTACTTTTTTGCAAACATGTGACTATTTGTTTTTGTTATTTAAGTAATCATAACTATCATAGAAATTTATTATTTCCTTTAAACTGCATGATTTTAATAGAAAAATAAGATACAATCAATCTGGAGCTTTAAAAAGTTTTTTATTCAAATTGTTATTTTCCCTTTGTTGTATTTAGGCAGTAATTCAACGTAACGTGAGGAAAATGTACATAAAATGGAAAATATCAAATAAATTATTTTAATTTGAAAATCCTTTTGTTCCGCCGGAAGTGATAGTTTGACTTCACACGACAAAGATGGCGGCGCCCTGTCATGTCTTGTGAAAGTTTTTCCTCTATCATTTAAATGTTCCGTTTGCTTTAAGAAAAGCGGGCTTGTTGTCGAGTCGCAGCATGTACAGAACAAATAAAATGCTGCATTTTTAAATTTTCTGTTAAGTGTCATCGAGTTGCGGGTGTTTTAGAGGAGTTGGGAGTTGAGTAGAAAATGTTTTCGTGGTCGCGGCTGTCCTGTTTGTCTGCGTCCATCCGAGGATGGAGGACTCTGAGTCTGTTCTCCGGCCCCGGACCGTCCAACTGGAGCAAAGTGGTGTCGGATGCGGAGAAGCTTGTGGGTTATCCGACGTCCTTCCTGAGTCTGCGCTGCCTGCTGAGTGATGAGCTCAGTAATGTGGCCATGCTGCTCCGGAAGCTGGTGGGGACTCAGCACCCGCTGCTCAACACGGCCAGGTAGGAACATAGTCTATTTTATTGAAAGAGTTTGATCAGCCTTTACCTATTCCCTAGAGGAAAATGCAACTTTTGACACATCAGATCATTTTCTTTGCTTTTGCTCTAAAATGTTCCAGTCATTTTTGCTGGCAGGACTTTTTCTTTCCGTTCAGGTCAGTTCTCAGCAGCAACCCCACTACCATAAGGTGGCCATCAGAGTTCAGGTTTAGGTCCTCTCCTGTTTTCATTGTAAACCTCTTGAGTCAATCTTTTAGGTATACAATCTTCTTTCATTGCATTCCAAGCTGGCTTTATTCAACTTCTGGGCACTCAAAATGCTCCCATTTCTTACCTTTACTGGTTTCTCTGCATTGGCTCCCTGTTCAGTACTGTTCAGGTTCTGGTTTGGACTTTTAGGGCTCTGAGTGGTAACACACTCTCATACATGTCTGAGCTTTTACACCCTTATGACCTTCCTCTGAGGTCAGCTGATCAGGGATCTGCTGTCTGTCCCTAAATCAAAACAGAAAAGTAAAGGGGACAGAGTCTTTGCAGCTGTAGTCTCCACACTCTCTTACTTGATTGTTTTTTTTAGCATATTGTTTTATTTATATTAACTTGATGTGTTTTCTTTTTGTCTTTTCTGCTCGTGATGTGAAGCATTTTGTGATTTTTGTCTTGAAAGATGTCATATAAATGAAGTTTACTATAAAGCACTTTATAAACAGCAGGTACTGACCAAAATGTTGAATAAAGACATAAACCACATCAAAGGAAAGGATAAGATAAAGAACTTCAAGAAATTTATTGTCATATACACAGCAAACATTAGTTATACCAACCGGGCAATGAAATTCATACTTTGCAAGTTTGTTCCCACAACCAAAACAGACATTAGCTCAAATAGAATGAAAAGAACAGATTTAGCTCATAAATAGAAAGTAAAAAATAAATAAAGAGTAAAACTGAAAGTAGATTGAATGAATGAATGAATACTTTATTTACAGACTCAAGAATCCATTAAAAAACTACATAAAACTCATTAAAGACCACAGACACTAATTAAAAGGACAACTACTATCAAAAATACATAAAACCACATATTAAAACCACAAACATTAAAAAAAGACAGCTATACCGGTATCTCCACATGCTTGAATGATAGCGCACATGACTAAGCCCAGGATCAATCAGATGCTTAATGATGGAGTTACACAAAGCATCCATTCGGCACATAGAGAGAGTACTATGTTCTGCTTGAGTATGAATTGCAGGTAGTTTGTGAGAAAATCTTCATAGTTTTGGATTTTTGCAAACACCTGTATGTGTAAACATATGGAGTTTAAGTAGATGCCATGTTCTTGCAGCACAGGAGCTATGTTGCATTAATTGTTTGCTTTTCAAGTCATTACAGATGAAGGTATCAGGTCATCACTTTTCTTCAGTGTGTGATTTAGGAGCCTGATGGCCTGTGGGTAGAAGCTAGGGCTGGGCGATAAATCCAAAATAATCGAATATCGAATTTTATAACTTTAATCGATGTCATTTTGCCCATAATTGTATGTTCGATACTTAAAAAAATGAAAAGAAGTGAGTAGGTTCCGGATGTCTGTGTCCCTTTAAGAAGCTGTGACACGACTCAACTAGTCCGCGTCACATGCTAGTCACGTGACTCCTCCTCCTATACTCCTATACTTTGCGTTTGCAGGAAATTTTAGTCTGTGGAGCAATTATGCTGCTACAGCTCCATCTAGTGGACAACTTTTGTTTTTGAGCATACATATCGAGGTTAACTCCTCAATAAATTGTGATATTGATTTGAGGTAATATCGCCCAGCCTTAGTAGAAGCAGTTCCTTAGTCTGGTTGTCCTGGCTTTCACACTTGGTGTGAATAGTGTGTGTTGTGTGTGGGTGTTGTCCTTGGTGTTGTGTGCTTTATTTGTGACCTGGGCGGTGTAGCTGTGCTGCAGTAGGGAAAAGAAGAAGGAAGCCTCAAATATGAACTGCCATTATAATGACATGCTGGAAAGCCTTCCTGCCCTTAGCGGTGCAGTTTCTGTACCACACTGTGATGAAGGTGGTTAGGATGCTCTCTCCACTATGCTTTGTTGCTGAATAACCAGATTTCCTCATTTTCCTTTGGAAGAAGAGTTTCTGATCAGCCTTCTTGACATATACTTAAATAATATTAAATACAGAAATACAATAAAAACACAAATGGGCTAAAAGTGCACAATAAAACAAATAAAAGGCAATACAATCAAATAAAATTTACAACTCATACTTGCTTAAAAGCCAGAGAAAAGAAGTGGGTCTTTAACATTGATTTAAAGCTTTTAGCGAGGAGGCCTTTATAATGTGAGCTGGCAAGGAGTTTCATTATTTGGAAACAGCAACAGCAGAGTCTTTATCTTCTCTGAGTTTACCCTGTGTCCTCAGCACATCCAGGACCAGCTGGCCAGATGACCTGAGTGAGTGAGAAGGGAAATGCGTGTACAATAACTCATACAGGTAGGGCAGGGCAGGACTGTTTAAAGACTTCAAAACAAATAAAAATACTTTAAAATGAACCCTAAAGTGGACAGGCGGCCAGTTCAGTGAGGATAAAACAGGAGGGATGTGTTCTCTCCTCCACGTTCCAGTTAAAGCTGCACTCAGCAGCATTGTAAACCAGCTACGTATCGCTAGCTCTTTTACAGAAACACGTCTCAGAGCACTCACCCCGAGTTCCCGTCGGGTATAATCCATAGACCAGCCTTCCCGTGGACATGGGACCCTGCTTTGACACGGTAACAATGCAGAGTCTTACTCCAGCTGTAGAAACGTTCCCCCAGGTTTTTCTTCTTTTCACCTCCAAACGTTGTTAGTTTTCTGCTTGCTGAAAATGTGTTTTTTGGGGGGACTCTGGTATTTTTTCCTAAAATTGAAGCGCTAACAACCAGCTGTTTCTGTCCTCTCTCACTTCCAGGATGTTCTGCTGCAAAATGTACCCAGGCGGATTAATGGCAGATCCAAGCAGTGCGGAAGTGCGGCAGACAGACAGTCAGATTGTCCAATCCTGTTGTTCGGTCCGAACGATAGGATTGACTGAAGTTTTTAGAGAACTGCGGGACAACCACTTTATTGATTTCTTTCAGGGTATTTTTAAATCTCCATAATATATTTATAGCTGTACTATGTTAGAACGTTGTTAAGAGGCATTAAAAAACGTTAAAAGCTGCATTGTTTACCAAATGAACAAGTGCAGCTTTAAAAGCCATGCTGCTGACTTTTGTGCCAGCTGAAGGCGAAACAGTGAGGACTGGAAATACTTTCTCTTCATTTGACCTATTACTGAGGAGTCATGGGATGCCTTTTGTATGGCACATAGGAGGCAACTTAGGGATTCAGTATCTTTGTCCAAGAGTGCTCTGACATGTTGCCTGCCAGTGCTGGGGATTGAGCCCTGATTTCCAAATCAGTCGACAATGTCTCTTCCCTCTTGAGCCATGGTCGCCTTTATGCACCATTAGAACACGTGTCTTAACTGGAGGGCTGCTATCCAGCATGTTTGATTTGTTTCTCAGCTCCTGATCTGTAGAACCTGAGAAATGGTGAAGACATAATTTTAACAAAAGATTCAGGATAAATACTAAATCTTGTTGGACAGCAGCCCTCAAGGACCTGACTTTGACACCCCTGCCTTGAAAAATCTGACTTTGCAACAATTTACGATTTATTGCCAAGAAGCATTGTTGCAACAAATAATCAATCAACCAAAGACTCATTATCTTACTTTTTGTTCTAAAGCCTAGTTTATACTTCTCCGTCTGCGTTGGTACGGAGACACGCAACGCCATTATACGTCGACGCAAGAGCTCTCCGACATCTACGCAAGGACGGACGGAGTCGAGCTCACTTTTCTAAACATCCGTCGAACGAGACGGAGGGCGCACGTCTCTGATTGGTCGGCTCAACACCTCGTGATCATTTCCGGCTTGACGCTGGTATCAACAGAGTAGTAACAGTAAAATCTCGTGGAAGCAGATATGGATCAGCTCGAGAAACGTCTGGCAGAAGAAGTACAACATTTATATCATCCATCAGTGTCCCTAAAGGGTTAAACAAGAGCTACATATTCACTCGTCGTCTGCCTCGTCCTCACTGAACGGACGGACATTCAACAGACTCCTGTTGTAGTCTCCTCACTCCTGTTTAATTCTTTTTAACAACATTGTTTGTTCCTCGAGATCAATCTGTTCAAACTCAATCAGAATTCGCTCTCTGTCGGCCATTACTGAGCTGAAGTAAACAAACTTTGGTCGACCGAGGCATTACTGCAGAAAAGTTATGCGCCCTCTGCTGTCCTGGTGGAGAATTGCTTCACAACACTGACAGAGAAGTAAAAATCAAAAACGTCTCATTCAATACGTCTGCGTGTGAGTGCAAACGTGCTGTCGGAGAAGTATAAACTAGGCTTAAGTTTAGTTACAATATGAAAACATAAGGCTATGGTTTAAATGTTTATAAATTAACTTAAAGGTACAATAGGGAATTTGGTAAACAATGTGGCTTAAAACTTTTTTCATGCCTCTTAACAACGTTCTTCTAACATAGTATAGCTATAAACATATTGTGGAAATTTAAAAACAACAACAAAAGAAATCAATAAGGTTGTTCCCTCGCAATTCTCTAAAAACCATCAGCCACCTATTGGACAATCCGGCTGTCTGTCTCCCTGAAGCGCCTCACTTCCTCACTGCTTGGATCCTCCATTAATGCGTGCTGGAGCATTTTGCAGCAGAACATCTCAGAAGTGAGAGAAGGACAGAAACAGCCGCCAGCAGCTACCACTTCAATTTTAGGAAAAAATAATGGAGTCCCAATTAGAAAATCACCTTTTCAGCTAGCAGAAAACAAAAAACGTTTGGACATAGTAAGAGGAAAAACCTGGGTGAACATTAGCATAGCGTTTCACAGCTGGTGTTTTGCTCTCTATTGTTACTGTGACAATGTGCGGTCCCATGTCCGGAGGAGGCGCGGCATAAGGATTATACCCGATGAGAGCTCTGAGACGTGTTTGTGTAAAATAGCTAGCTCTACCTAGCTTGTTTGAAGACTACACAGTGCACCTTTAACGTAAATGTTTTTTATTATTTTGGTTATAAAGTTTAATGACAAATTGTTTATTTTTACAGTGTTGTCAGTTTTAACGCTGTGCTTTTTTGAGATGGAAATAAAGAAAAGTTTACTTTGATTTTCCAACTTCCTGTAGCATTTATTTGATTATTTTATAACTTTGTTTTATTTGGGAGGTAAACAGATCTGTAACTTTTATATTCAAGTGTAAACAATATATGTAATTTATTTTAAATTACAATATATATATTTAAATGTATTTTTTAGTAGTCTTTTTTTTAAACAAAATTATGACATAAAAATGGAGTATAAGGAATCAAACTTTTACCATACAGTAGAACACATGAATGTAGAAATATTCAGCGCTTCTGTATGTTTGTTCCTTCATTGTGGTCCTCGTGGCCATCATTAAACCTCTTTGTTGTAAAAAATAATTTATTTAGGCAAATAGTTTATAATACTCCTGTATGGCTGCTCTTATTGCGTGTTTATATTTGTTATGTCATAAAAGTCACTACTACAGTTGCACTTGACCCTACCTGCAGATCTATTGATAGGATCTTCTTTCATCTCCCTGTCTCCGTCAGGCTAAACAACGGTTCAACACAATCAATAGTTATTTGTTTGTTTTCTCTCAGTCAAACATCAGACGTTGCAGTTTGAATTTTACAGTTTTTAGATGATTTTATCTAAATGTTTGTTTTCTTTGCTCGAGTCTTGATTTCTGTGTCCAGGATGCTTTTTCTAAATCGATTATCAAATAGAAGGAGTTTTTCTGTTTGTCAAGGAGGGGATTTGAATCATGAAGGATTTTACTAAAATACCAGACGTTTAGATTCTAACTGGGGGGTTCAGTGGAGAAGTTCACAAACTTCTTGGCTTTGGATTCACAAAGTACAAGTCTCAGAGTCTCGTGACCGACAGCGATACAAATATCACTAATAACTAGTATCAACTATTATATATATATATATATATATATATATATATATATATATATATATATATATATATATATATATATATATATATATATATATATATATATATATATATATATATATATATATATATGTATATATATATACATATATATATGTATATATATATACATATATATATGTATATATATATATACATATATATATGTATATATATATGTTGAACTTATTTATGTTAGAGAACATTTATTTCAAAAATAATATCAAAATAATAAATATTGAGGGGAAAAATTGACTGAAGAAAAATGTTAATAGATTTCATGCAGTCCAAGCTAAATAATAAGTTAGTATGTTTAGCTGATTTTGAAACCACATGGTGTTACTGTTACACATCCGACCTACAGGGAAGTCCTGACCTCAACTTTGGAGACCACAGAATTATTTTATAGTTACCTGCTGTATTTTTAGGGTCTTACATAAATAGTGATTGCATAATAGTGATGTAGCAAATAAATCACGCTCTCGGGATGCTTTCCTTAGAATTTTTTTTTTTACCTTTAACTAATAAATAAAATGATAGTATTTTGTGTCTTTGTCACAAAATCAAATTAAAAATAGATCATTAGCCTGTTATGTGTCAACAGCACTGGTCTATCCATTGAGTTTAGGAGCTATTTAATGTCTGAATGGTTCCTTATTCAGAGTTAAAAAGTTTAACAGACATAAAAACATAACATTCCTCTGAAACTGAGTGAAAACCAGCAAAGAAAACATTTGACAGACTTTCAGAACATCAGGACTTTTGTCAGTGCTGTACCCCTAGAATATTCTCCTCTATGTAGTATGTGGGTGTCATGTTTCATGCTTTAAAATGTTATCACAGGAAAAAGTACAAGAACTATCATTTGTTTCTGTGATTTGTGTCTTTTGTTCTCTTGATTGAAAACCGAACTTAGACAGTTAGAAATAACCAGCACTGCATGCTCATTCCTAAAGTACCTGTACTCACAAAAGTAGTGAGAAATATTTCTGTGGTTCCTTGTTGAACCCCTTATCTTTGTGGTTAAAATAAAGGATGAAAGACCATCTGAAAATATCTTATCTGCATGAACAGAGGAAAGCAGTGAAGAGAAGCCAGAAAAGCTTCCAGGAATTACCCACCATTCCCAGTATGCTATGTGCAATTAAACTGTAATAAACCAGTAAGAGTATGAACACTTTAGTCAACATCTAAGAGCATTTTTGTAGCTTGAGTTGGTCAGAACATCCAAATTCAAAAGAATTGCTTGAGTTATTTTATGTTTTGCTTAAATGCATGACAAACTTAGAGAACTAAGCAAAGCGAACTGGAAGACAGAGTCCTCAAACTCAATCCTGCTAGTATGGAAAGAGGAACCCAAGGGTGTAATAACCTATACGCCTAAATCTGATATGACAATCCATTTGGGTGTTGTAGCAGCAGGGGATGGGGGCATCGCGGGGACGGAGGGGGGGCTGCAGCAGACCTCTTGACAGTCTGACTCCTCACTGTCAGCTCGGGTTGGCTGGTTCATATTTCCCTCTGTGTCTCGGCCTTAGACACACGGCAGATAAAAATATCCACAATAGCAGACAGGCAGACCCTCGTGGAGTTGGGTTTCGGTTTTTCCTTTCCTTTCATTCTCAAAAACTGCTGCTCAGCTAACTTTGCCCCAAAGTGTGGAGTTACAGCGAGGGGACTGCAGCCCGAGAGAGGAAACTTTTCTTACCTTAAGGACAATCCTCCAGAGTTCAACTTAGACTAGAATTTACTTCAACTGATGTCAACTCGTTTTTAAAATTTCATATGCAGCCATAAGGTTGACTCTTTTATCATCAGGAACATTCACTGTGCTCCTGCATTGGCATCTAAACTAAATCCAAGCCAGAGCTGATTTTTATGGCCTGACATAAGGAGGACTGGGACCATATTAAGTGGATTTTTGATTGAGGCCAAAGTCAAAAAAAGGGAGAAAAATGTATAAAGAAATGTTAAAAAGTCATCATTATCAGTGTGCAGCACTGGAATATCCAATCCACTTTATTTATAAAGCACATTTAAAAACAAAAAGCTCCTGTACTAACTTGATATTTTGAATAACTTAAAAATATATTTTATTATAGTAGTAGTAGTAAACTGTTTAAATTGTCAGATTATTTATAATTTTTTCCCACATTCAAGCTGAAAAAGTCTAATAACATAACCTTTTATTTTATAAAGAACAAGAGGTAATAATGTATCATATTTGTTTGACCTGTAAAAGTTATGTTAAGATGGTGTCTACTGGAAAAAGATTTTTAGTCCAAAGATAATTGTTGTTGTTTTGAGTCTAAATAGATAAATGAACGCAGTGTTTAAACAAAAATCTATTAAATTTACAGCATAGAGCAGCATTTTTTCTTACCATCAGAACTCTGAACATCTTACTTCCTGCTGAAAAAACCCTTAACAAGCTGATCTAACTAGCATTCAGGTTTCTTACTTTGAACTAAGAATAATTTTCTTCTAATATCTATTTTAAGAGTTGATGTTCCAAGTCCAGATTTATCTGTTTGATGAGCCGTTTTAATAATGTTGACGTATTGGTTTGGGTTGAGTTGCTCTTTTCACACACAGCATGAAGAACTTTAGTTTTGGGAGATGGTTTGTGTGGAGTGTTTATATGTCACCTGCAGGCAGTCACAGTCGGTGATGTCATTGTTTTAAAATAAACTCCCTGTGCAGGACGGTATATAAACAGAGCATCGTCTGCTGGTCTTTTAGGCAATTACTAACAAAATAGAGCACATCTTGAGATAATTTGTGTTTTACCATAAAAATATAATAATTTTAAAAAATTGTATTACATTTTTTTCACCTAATTACAATAAATTGCAAAAAACATCAGTTTTTTTGTACCACCACCATTTTAAAGTTTAGCTCAAATAAAGCTTTTTTGGGAAATTGACCAAAACAGCTTAAACTTCAGAAACAAAATGAACAATAATTTTTTTCCCAAGAAACCAAAGAGGATATATTGTTTTCAGGACGTCTACAGGCAGATGAATATTTTTACCCAGACTTTTACAGCAGAAAGATTTTTTGGAAACCTGAGAATCAAATCCTGGAAACTGGAAGAAAAACTGTTTGTCAGTAATCCTAATATCTCGTTTTTAACCCTGCCGCTGAGTGGAGTAGAGGCAGATGCATTGCGACGTGCAGACATATTGTTCATTTATTCATTTGTAACTCAGGTAAAGATGTCAGAGGATCGATGAACGTGAGGCTGGCCGTTTGCATGTTTTAACTGCAGCTCTGACACGCAGCAGCTTCAGTTCCTGAGTTTCTGATTGCAGAGTAGGAGGCGTGGTGACCCTTTCACAACCCTTTAAAATGACAGCAGCACATTTCTCTCTTTCTGCTGTAGCTCTTGCCATCTTTCTTCCTCCACATCTTCTTCATGCCCCCACCCCTTTGCAGGAGGGCGGCTGTGACTGATTGATGTGTGCTGGTGTGTGTAGTGACATAAATATTAATCACGAGGCTCTTTTGGGCCGCTGGCTCACCTGGACATCACAAGAAGAGAGCAGATTCACTGTTTTTTGCTTTCTGTTCTCTTTGTTGCTCTAACAACTATTTTCCTGTTGGGAACAAATTTAGAGTCAACATAAATATTTATTTTGAGCTGTGATGGAAAAAAAGACCAAATATGTTGTAGATGTTATTTTTTTGTGACAATTTTGTTTTAAAGCAGCTTGAATATTTTGGCAAAAGACATTTGAATTTGCATGATTGTGTGCTGTTCAGGTCCACTGTAAGTTGATACACAATGGTTAAACAAAAATAACTAGGAGAAAAAGACCAAATGCAAAAGAAAAAAAAAATCATAGGCTATCTTGAGCAAAATTAAGCAAAAAAAACAAAACAAAACAGATTCATTTCTGGTTTTGAAGGCCAAAACCAAATTCTGGTTTTTGTGCAGCTTTTTGCTGCAAAACAGATTTTATCTCAAAGATAATTCAACTTCTTAAATAACTTCTGATTAATTAGAACAATATGATTCTAGAAATTAAGACTTCCACATGGAGGATCTCTGTTGATTAGTGATGGTGAGTTCACAGACAAGGAAAAAGGTAGTTTAATTGCTGCTTGGTAGTGATGTGTTCACAAGCCAAAAAAAAGAAGCTTATTTTGGAGTTATGTTTGGCCGATCACCTCCCATTCACAAGATTCCAATCACAAGCTGGTTTTTTTGGTCCCTCTCTTAAAAAAAGAAAACTTTACACTGTCAGTGAGTCAACAATCATCAGGATTTACTCAGAACAAAAGTGATGTAGGAACATGTTTATTAACATCTGCAGAAAAACAGAAGGCCTCCCAATTCAAGATGGCTTCCACCGATATTTGAAAACAAACCCTAAAATAGCTCTATCTCAGTCAGCTTTAGCTACATTTTTATTTGGTTGAAGCTGAGAGTCAGTCACACAGGTTGCACACAATGTCATTAACATTTGACCAAAATGACTGTGACTACATCATTTTTAAACGTAGATGATCGTAGTTTAAATAGCATGAGTGTGACATGCATCCCTTCAAAGAATGATGGGACTTTAACAAACTTTAGTATTTAATGTAAAACATTGTGATTACTGATGGAGTTCCAGGTTTACATCGTAGTACTACTTGACTTATAATATATCACAATCATTTTGCTCAATATTAAAATCATAAATATTTAACATGAATACTCATTGGTTTAGGAAAAACTACTCAGAGTTCACGTTTTAAAACGTTAGGCAGATTTACATCAGCAGTTTGAAGAGTCTCTCTGTTCAGTGGTGATTGTTCCGATTGCTACGGGAGCCCGGAGGTCCAATCAGTAAAAAAAAAAAAAAAAAGATCAGTTTTTAGTAGTGTCGGTGCCT
>SSNR01000177.1:413681-466375 GCA_006937965.1 Callopanchax toddi
GGGGGGGGGGGGGGGGGGGGGCATGCTGCCAGTGTGTTTTGCCCTCTTTCTATTGTCTTTACTTGCTCTAAGTTTTTTAGATGCCACAGGATTTCCAAAAGATAAACTGTTTTATCAAACCATTTAGTCAAACAAGAATGTTTTCTCACAGATTTTCATAAAAGTTGGATACAATCACAATGATGTAATCACAACTTTTTAGTTTATTTTTGATTTGAATGAATTCATAGACTCATTCATTCTCTAACATGTTTACAGATAAAAGGTTCTGTCTCAGGTGATCGTTGAACCATGAATAGAGATTCATGGTTCAGACCTCGTCCACACCTTAGGGTTACGTCTTTGGACAGGACGGTGAAGTTCCTCCCAGTGGCAGCACCTTGTATGTCCACAAATATTTTTTTCATCATATTATATATATTTATATGATCTTTTGATTTTTATCTTAAATGGGAAACTTATTTTACTAAATGATCCTCACGTTGACTTTAACCCTCTGATCAAGGCTAAAAACTCAGATTTGTTTCCACTTGATTCTTCCTGAACTTTCTCTCTTCTGTGTGGTTTTAAATGTTGTTTACAGCCTAATAATAAAATACTGTAAATTCAACATTTTAGATGTGAAATGTGGTCCAAAGACAGATAGAGATATGTGGACATTTGAGTCTGGAAAGCTGAATTTTGAAACAACAGTAAAGAAGATGTGTTGACCATGACTGTGTCTGAGGAGCAGAAACTCTTCATCTGAGCACATTCATGAAAAATTGATGAACTGATAAATACTCAGAAGCTGCAGCCTCAGAATCACTTCTATATTTCTTCGGTCAGATTTTTGTGAATACCCATTTCTTCCTCCTCTTTGCATCCAGCCTGTGTCGGGTTCCTCCTCCCCCTTTTGCGGCGCAGGGGTGGGTCAGAGATGGTTGGCGGTGGGCTGTAGAGGCCCGCGTCTGGGCATCGAGCGGAGGGGGGGGGGCGTGACCGCTTGTCTCCTCTGGAGCTCCTAACGAGAGTGTGATTCATGGCACGAGGGGCTCCCAGAGGGACGGGATTAGAGGTGCTGTGTGTAACTGCTCCCCAGGGAGAGGAGAAAGATATTTAATCTGCCCACCATCCAGGCAGCTACCGCTGGGCTCCGTGTGTGTGCTCCTGTGATTCTGTCAGAAGGCTGTTGGCAAGGGGGGCGGGAATACCCCCCCAAACTGTCTTTAAACCTTAGAAAACTACAGTCCTGCTGCAAAACAGATCAATTATTTTTTCTAGGGAGCACAATAAGTTAAGCAGACCTAGATGATTATTTTTTGTAATTTTCACATTTGAGTGGAGCTGATTTTAAAAAACAAACAATTGCTGAAAGATTTGAATGTGTCTGTTTTCCCTGTCTTGTGTGAACATCATTTTTTGTTTACACAGTTATGAAGAAAGAAAAAGAATGACTAAAAGCTCCAATAATCAATTTTCTCTACAGACGACACAAAGACTCTGTTTTCTTCACTCTGCACGCAACAAATGGACCTAACACCATTTAAAATCATTGTGTTTGACTTTAATTGGTCAAAGTTATATTTTGATTATTTGAACTCGTCTGGACAAACATATTAATCCATGATTCTTATAAAGAAGGCTTTTAGAAATACAGGAACAAAATAAAATGTTCAGACACAAAAAGCAGGTGTCATTAGATGCACCAATAAAAGTTTTTTTTTTAACCAATTCCAACATCTAATTTTTGTAAAACATTGATTACTTTAGCCAATTTCTATTGTAAGAGGATAAATATATAAAATATATTTTCTGAAGTTTTGTTTAGGTACACAATACTTTGTCAGAATAATGGAAATTTAAGAATCAACTACTTCTGATTACTTGGCAAAGAAAAACAAATACAATCTATCTGAGAATAAATGAATAAACCAAACTACACACTCTTAACTCTAGTTTTTACACACCTTAAAACATGAAGGCATGAAGTTAATGTCAGGGTTAGTTGTTTGTTAGCCTCAACGGTAACTTCTTGGTTACAATATCATAAGTCGCTTTGGATAAAAGCGTCTGCTAAATACATAAACATAAGTTCCTATACAACCACAGAGCATCTTTTTATTCAATTTTTTTTATCCTCTTATGCCTCTTGATGTTTTGGGATTTTTTAAAACTTTTTTTGGTTTCCTCATAAAGAAGATATTTTACTAACTCACTAACCTGTTTTGTTGTGGTGTGTTTACTGACCACAACAAAAAACAGGATTTTAGAGAAACTCTTCACTGTTTGAACTAATCAAGCTGATAGTCAGCTGATTCAGGTTGAGCTCGAATGATCTGTGCATCGCTAACTAAAACATGTAAACTCGATCAGTCAACCGTCAAGTTTCAGAACAATAAAAATCTATTTAATCAAGCTATTTTTTATACAGTTGGATAAAAATGGTTAAGAAAAACTAATGGGTGGATTTGAATAAAACTCTTAGGAAGTAATTAAGATGTTCATCTACAACTGATTTACTTTTGGAGTCAACTCATTCAAGATGGCTGCCACAGCTAATGGACATTATTAACCACAAATAGGTATGACTCTGTCATTGTAGAGATACTGAAGTTACAGCTGAGAGTGGAGGAAGGACGAGGTCACCAACTCCAGCCCTTGAGGGTCACCGTCCAGCAAGTTTTATGTTTTCTGCTCCAGCAAACCAGAATCGAATGATTTAATCACCATCATGTTGAGTTCTGCTGGAGCCTGTTAATTACTCACTGATTTAAATCAGGTGCGCTGGAGCTGGAAACAGCTAAAACATGCAGGATGGGGCCCCGAGGACTGGAGCTGGTGGCCCCTGCTCTAAGGGCTAAAATCTGCTCAGGATTTGAAGAGATTGTACATAAAAATGTTTTACTGATGTACCTTTATGTTGCGAAATGATAAAGTTAAGAGAATCTTAATTTAAGCACCTGTCAGTCAACATCTATCAGTCTAGAGTTTCTACAAGTATCAGCTTCCTGGTGATTAAAATATAATAAACTTGCGTCCAATATGCTGTGTTTTTATTCTTACATGTGTTTTTATTGCTCTTGATTGAACTCTAATATCCTGGTGGTGCCTCTTTGCAGAGGATTCGTCTACGACAGTAAGAACAATCTTCAGATGAGAGGACTGATCGTCCTGCTGCTGTCCAAAGCTGCAGGGCCGAGTCACACCGCTTCCGATCTGCTGCCTCAGGACATGGTCAGCGGCATCTACCCCAGGTAGATCTCACATCCATAAAACGTGTTTGTTTCTAGAAAAGTCATCTCAAGATACAATATGAAAACAGCAAATGGGTCAAAATCAAATCCAGTTACACACAGTCCAATATAATCCAGGGTTTTTTAAGTCAAAATCAGTAAATTGGGGTTGATTTAATTATCCAATTCAACTAAGTACAAGCTAATTTGAGTCAGCAAGGTCTCTCAAGAGTGAAGGGTGGTGCAGTTGGTGATAAATCAATCAAAACCTCGTATATTGTTTCCTAACGTTCATGAAAACACAAACAAAATGCATCAATGAAAACCTGAGGCATACATCTACAACATGTGTTGATCTGTTCTACATGTTTAAAGTATTTTCTGAAGGTAAAGCTGTTCAAAGCTTCAGATAGCTCTCCGGTATAATCAGGCCTCTTCACACACATCAGCTGCCAGCTCCGAACAGGGATGTGGGTGTGTGCCAAGTGGTTTCCAGAAGTGACTGCTGTGTTTGGCGTGGCTGAGCTCTGGCTGCCTGAAAGGCTTCTTTCTTCCTGCGAGTGTGGTGCAGCCACGTCTGTGCAGAAGCATTTTAATACCAGAGCCGATCGGAACAAACCGGACACCGTGGAGGAGCTCAGACCCAGAAACTGAGCTGTTTGGTCAGGTGGCGTTCCTGCTACCTGGCACAAACATCACTGTAACATCGGATCACTGAATCCAACATTCCCTCAGTCGTGAGATGGATGGTCCAAATCCAAACACGCACACACACACACACACACACACACACACACACACACACACACACACTTGAACACACACACAGCTTGACTTGATCACCTCATTTGCACTATTTTGCTCCCTCTCTGCCTCTGCCTCCACCTCTCCTGGGCTCATTAGCACCTCGGATGATGGCGAGATGGAAGGATGGAGGAAGTCGGGGTGGGGCGGGTTTTTTGGGGGGGGGTGATTGAAACCTCCGGGGGATGGTCTCCTCCCTTCTGACAGGGAGCATTTGTAAAACATTTCCCACTCTGCTGCCTGACACTGATGATTCACCAAAGCACCACCATGATGGATGGATGGATGGATAGACGGATAGATGGAAACACAGACACACTTGCAGATCGTCCAACTTGTAGCCACCACACCTTTTAATTTCTGGTGTTTAGTTGGATCCATGTCACATCACAGAGGCTGTCTGATGGACAGGACACCTCTTTAAAAGGCACACAGATTTTTAAGTCTGTGTTTGAAGGCGAGGCAGACTGCAGAGGGAGGAAAATGGAACAGAACAGTCAGGACAAGGGGCGTGGTGAAGGGGCGTTACACCTCAGCAAGATGGCATTGGTTGCTATGCAACTGGGAACCAAAGCTATTTATACACCGGCCCCCTTGTCCCCCTTTTTCCTCCCCAAGCTTCACTGCTGCTGATCAGGACTGCCAGATTGGAGGCTTTGGATTGTGTACAGTCTGGGCTTCAGCTGATGGGTTTTTACATTGTGGGTTTCCTTCGTTTTTCTCATTTCATGACAACAGAATCATATAAAGTATCCAACTAAAATCCAGACTGCTGACGTTCTGAACTCCACATTCAATATGTGGCTTAAAATTTGGTGATTGGATGACACTTATTGTTTTAAGTTGCTGTTGCTATCAAAATCTTTTTAAATAATAATCTGCTTGTTTTTTTGTTGTTTGAGATACATTAAAATGAGTCAAATTCAGCAGATGAGCTGTACAAGATTCAGTCGATGCATCTCTGGTTATGTTTTTATTGGATAGTAAAGAATTCCTTTGCTGCATCACTTTGTATTACACTGAATCTCACTGTTGAGTCAAACTCATCCTACTGTGTATCTAATTGTGTTTTTCTGCTCATGTATCATTTATGAATTGGATATTTGGCCCTGAACTGAGATACACATCATGTCAGCCACAGACTAGACATGTGTGGCCCTAGCTGACTGTGATGCATGAACCTGAAAAATCAAGATCCACTGTTTCCAGAGCTCCAGTTTGATCATGTTGAAAACTGACTGGTTCTGGTCACCTGCTGCATTCCCGAGCTCCAACAACACATAGCCAGTTTGTAAATTCTAGTAATCTTCTCATCTGGTGAAAATAAAAATAAGTCCATGAGATAATAAGACATGCATTGTTCATGTTTCAGAATAGAGTTTAATGAGTGAGTTGTGATCAGTAAGGAATGACTGAACCCTGGCTGTCTGTTTGGGGTTATTTGTCTCTGTTTCAGTATCAGTTTGGTGATCATTTAGTGAAAATGCCTGTTTGACTTGTTTTTCCCACACAGATGAATCCTAAGCACAATCATAAGTGTAGTCTGAAATAGTCACTCCTAATATTAGAATTCCAAACTTCTATGACCCAAAATCACGATGTTTTGTTCCTCTCGTCGTAACAATTCATTCTCCTCTTGAAGCGTGGCCATCACTCCGAGGCACACTGAGAACACGCGGCTGTCAATCTGTTAATTTGCTCTTATTTGAGCCCTGAACTTATTAACTCTCATTCGGGGCGACGGTGTTGTTGCTGTGCGTCACCGAGCAGCGAAACCGACCAGACAATGGGTGTGATTGAGAGGCAAAATAGATGACATTATTGAGTTTTAATCACATCTTTTCGTCGCCGACGCGGAGAATGGCAATTACCTGGCTGCGAGTGTGAGTGTGTATACAGGCAGGAGCTGGAGGCAGACGAGCGGCTCATCAGGTTTTCACAGCGGCTGAAAGAAGGTCGTAAGTGGCTATCAGTGCAGCCGACCCTGTCTGGATGGATCCCTCCTGTCGCAGCGTGGCGAGCTCCTTCCATATGGAGGGAGGCCTAATTATCCCCCACCGATGACTGAATCAACATTTGATTATATCCTCCCTTCAGGCTGCTCTGAAAGACTCTATTCAAATACCGATGTCTTTTTTTTTTTCCTGCTCATAATCAAGAATGGCTGTTATCTTCTAATGATAAGTTTAATTTCTTGTTTTTTAATGCAACCCCAGACACTCTGTGTGGTGAGATGTCTGACATATGTGTTGGTTTTATGCCCTCGAGGACTCTGGTTGTGTTTTTTTAAGCTTTTATTCAACTTGTTGATTTTGAAAATGTTTGTCCTCTTGTGTAAATGAACTGTACGTTTATCTAATGAAAAGCAGGTATTTTCAGTTTAATGGAGTAAATGGTTGGTTTTTGTTTTGTTTTTAATTATAAGTTTACAAAAAAGTGATATTTTACAAGTTTATGTTAAAAACTTCAATTTGCCAAGCCCCAGGAACTCATCTTTCAAAAGTAAGACATTAAAACTGTATTTTAAATATTATTTATTCACTTTTTTTTGTAGTCAAAGGAACCTGGCAGAAATCACAGAGCTGATCCACACAGCATTCCTGGTGCATCGTGGGATTGTAAATCTGAAGGAGTGGACGCTTTCAGATGGTCCGATGAAGGACATGGAGTTTGGGAATAAGATGGCCATCCTAAGCGGTGACTTCCTGTTGGCGAACGCTTGTACGGGATTGGCCCAGCTCAACGACACTAAGGTGATTCATTAAAAGAGAAAACATCTAAACTAAATAAGTAGGGTTTTATTTATGTTTTACAGACAAAATAATTATCTTTATACAAATTTGTCAACATTTTATCTTTTACTTCTTAAGTGAAAAGCTCCTTTTCAACTGGATTTCTTCTTTAATTCTTGTAGAAGTTTGGTTTCTCATCAAAGGAGGAAGCTTATTTCTTTTTTTTTTCTTTTTTGGAGTTTTTTTCTATTAGAATTTATAAACAACAAATTGTCTGTTAGCAAAATACCTCATGAGCCACTGGAACAACTTTCAGAATGTCTTTATAGGATGCCCATCTACAACAGTTTGACTCAGTGCAATTCAAGATGTGTTCATTTTAAAGGTTGAATTAGTGATTTTAGTCGAGTCACCCGGTTCTTTAGGTAGTTTCCTAAACGCTCAAACCTTTGATCTCCCTGCAGGTCGTACAATTAGTTAAGTGAAGTTGTCAGAAGACATGCGGCACATTCACGCAGTGAGAATCCTTCTTGTTGAGTTTTCAGGTTGGGGCGTCTGTAATCTTGTTGTTGGACCACAGATCATATCTGTCGCCTCGATGGTAACCTGTCGCTGACAGATGCTGTCACCATGCCACTCTGTCAGAATGAATCAACATAACTTCCACACATATGCCGCCTGTAATCTGCTTCCAAGCTGCCTGGTTTTATTTCTTCCCTGAGTCTAGTCTGGGTTTGTGTGTGCTTCACGACAGCCAGAAAAAGATCTCCAAAAATATGATGCAAGCAGCATTCAAGCTGTCTTGTGGATTTCAGATTATTCTTTCCTGAGGATCTCTTTCTCTCTCTAACAACGGCTTTAATAACAATTAAATAATAGAGATCTGCTGATTATTTGCTCTCACCAGGTGACTGAACATTTAAAGCATCTTCTGCTTCAGTGTGGTTTATTTTCAAGGTGAGAATATTCAGTCTCACCACACAGCATTGCTTGTTTTTCCCCTCAAACAAACCTGCAGTGCTGTTTATGAGCAGTGTGAACGAAATCCGAAGCAACCACAGGAAGCGTCCCCACAGTGGAAGTTTTTAATGGACATCTGATAGCTGCCAGTTACTCATGTTTGAAAAGGTTAGCAAAACAAAGTGAACTGAGGAGAAACCGCACCACTGTGCGCACTGATGCTCATAATTTCAGCTAAGTTTTTTTTTTATGTTAAACACTTCTTAAATTTTAAAAATACTTTATTGTTATTTTTGCTAACAACTTGAAATAAAACTATGAAAGTGCATTTGAGTTAAGAAGCATTAAAATGTTTGGAAATCTAGTAGAGATGCACTGATTTTGGTTTTGAGGGTCAATACCAATTTCATATTTTTGTACAGGTTTGTTCTGCCGATCATTTTGGGTAAATTCTGAATTTTCTCAACTTTTATTAACCAAACACAACATTTTCAACTTTCTAATTGAAAATTCTGATTCTTGAAGTAAAAAAAATATTTTATTGTTAGCATGAACTAGCTCCTAATAATGGTGAGTTCACAGACCTGGAAAAAAGTTGGATTTTTCATTGCTGCTTGACAGTGGTCGTATTCATGGAACAAAGTAAAAAGAAAAGTCAGGTCTTTGTGTTTCAGATTGGTTAATCTCCGATTTGTTTGACCATGCTGAACATTGGCAGGTTGTGATCACACATTTTTTTGTGGATCTCTGTTTTTTATAACTGGCTAAAAAGTTATATTAACCTGAAAGTCTGGATTTAAGTGTTAATCTGCTCATGAATATGGTGTCATGTGATTGAAAACATCAGAACAAGCAGAAACTTCTCTTTTTATTATTTGCAGCATCATCATCATCATCAAACTCTGACAGAAAACTTAAAGGATTTAATAGATTTTTACTGTTATTCAACTTCTTGAGATTTTAACATCAAAATTCAGGTTTAGAAGTTGCACAGTGAGTCCAAATTATTTAAGGTCCAGCTTTAAGAGTATACACTAGGTCTTAGCAGCGCTGAACTGGAGATGAGTGAATGAGCTGTACATCCATCAGTACATCCATCAGGTGTGTGAGTTTTTGTAACAGGTGGAAGAAATCGTTGTAGAAACTTCTCAGGTGCTTCTCACTAACAGATTGGATCAATAAACTTCCAGTTTCTATAAAATTACATTGAAACAAGAGAATGTTTTGTCTGTACCTGATTAATTTCAGGACTATGATATAAAAGTACTGAATTTGATCTTTTTAAAACTATATTAAAAGCTTATTGTAATTTAAATGATATTAAAACATAATCCTGCCTCATTGGGTTATGATTGGGTTATTACCACAATATTGTCACCTTATCATTAGGTTTCTATATCAAAAATATATATCAGTTCATTTTTTAATCAGTTTCCCATATCATCAAAAATATTACTGCTTTTAAATAAATAATCAAACTTTATAGTTTTAAAAATTCTCTCTTCATTTTTTCATTTTGTATTTGAGTTTTTCTTTTTTGTTGTTATTTTGTAATTAATTACATTATTAAAACTTTAATAACCAACTCTTAATGCAGTGTTACCATCTTCTTACAGAGTTTAAATGTAGAGTGCTACCTAGGACTAAGGAAAACTAATATAGTTCAAGTTATTCTGGTCAATATTGAAATCACAACCATTTACCATGATTAGTATTAGTATCAGTATCACTTTATTATTGGTGGCAAAGTTCTGTCTTTGTTACCTTTCTGTTCTGAAACACTATCCAGAGTTCACATTATAGGAATTCTGCAGGCACTGAATTACATCATCAGGTAGAAGAGTTGCTCTGTTTAGTGATTAAAACTCATTTTATTATACTGAAATTCATGTAAAGAATTTTAAAACTCACAAAACTGATTATAAGAAATGTGTCAAAAAATGTTTAAACTCGAAGACAGTAGTTAAGCATCTCATATCTCATACAGCTCATTAAGTGTAATCTTCTTCCTGATCAATCACACAGAGATATAAAAGTGGAGAAGAGCTGCAGGCGGGGGGGGGGGTCTGTGCAGATTAAAATGTGGGTTACTTTGGTGTCTACTGACTTAGAAATAGAACTGTATTGAAAAGTATTACTGTAACAGAGCATGTGGGGTCACAACTAAAAATAAGTTGAGAATAATATGGCACAGATCATATGCAGCCGGTGTGTCTTTCCCTCGTTCTGCCATTGTGCTGACTTTAAAATCACCACCATGTAATGTGCTTGAGTTTAACCCTCTGAAGGGAAGGATGTGCACGTCATTCAGAAGGCAAGACAAAATAAAAGCATGCTCGCAAAATGGAATGTGGCAACAAAAATAAAAATTTGTTTGATTGTTTTTGTTTTTTAACACTGAAATTCAAATTGTATTATATCTACAGCCCAAGTTTTATTTATTACCTCAGTTTATTAGTATTAAATTTAATCTTTTCTCAAAGATTGATTATTTTTCAGTGAAAACATTACTTTTAAATCTAAGAAAGGAAAAACACATTTTAAACATATTTTTTACTATAAAATAATTTTCTAATAATTAGGTTTATGCACTAAAAATACTGATGTAATAATCTCCTTTTAGACAGAGCTTTATTATACAGTATGATTGCATGCCTTTAAGCAACAGTTATATGAAACAACTGAGGTTAATTCCATGTATATTTTTGATCTCTAACATTCAGATCGAACCTTGAGCTTTCAGGTGTGTCTGTGAATCATCTGACGTGTGACAGCAGATCATTATTTGTGGGTGAGAGGCACCGCTGTCCGTCGAAGCATCTGACTGGACACCTGTCAGTGCATCCTCTCCAATTATTTCCCGAATTCTCAGGTCCATTTGTGAAACCGTCACCTCCTTCTGTCCTCCTCCAGTTGTCATTACAGAGATGAGGCCTGTGTGGGTGAAAAAACTCAAACCTTTGGGACATGGGCTTTATGAAAGCCAATAATGATACTCAAAATACTCTTTAAGTTGAAGGATGAAAAACTCAAGGACTCAAAACGGAAAGCCAGGTGCAGCTCTTCAAGTTTACTGAGTTCAAACAAAGTGCAGCAAATTAAATGTGGTAATGATGTAGTCATTTGTTTATTTAGGAATTAATTATACCCGTTTAAGTGTTTTTAGGACCCAAAAAAAAAAAGAAATGAAAAGTTTTCTGAATGCTTTTATTTTGAAATAAAGGAAGTAAATGTCATGTAATTTTAAATTGGATAAAAAAGATATATATATATATATATATATATATATATATATATATATATATATATATATATATATATATATATATATATATATATACATATATATATATATATATATATATATATAGATATATATATGGAAGAAGACATTGATTTTAAATAGTGGAACATGCTCAAGTGTATTAACAAAGGCAGTGTTCCACTATAAAGATGCTCTGCTGTATGCAGAAATGGAATGCAGCCCTCTATGAAATAGCTCATTTTTTATTAGAGATACTAAAAAATCAGCTGGCCAGTGGAAATGGCCAAAATTCAGCATGATCAACTTAATCAGATATCTGCCAATCTGAAACTAAACCATCAGATTCACGCTAGCAATAACAGATTTTTATAAAGATTTACTTACAAAATCTACATTTTTCATTTTAATCAGGAATCGGAAAATGATTATTTTGTCAGTTATAGTTCTCTAAAATAATTGGAATCAGCCAATTCGCGATACAGAAATCAGTTCCTGCCCTATGTGGAGTTTTTTTTACTACAAGAATTATACATTTCAATGCTAATAGAAAACTGACAGGAACATTGTGTTTTGTTGATTTTAGTTGAGGGAAAAAACTGAATTTACCAAAATTGGTATCAGCAGGTCAGAGCTGTACTAAAATCAGAAATTGGTATTGGCCCTCAAAACCAGAACTGGTGCATCTCTACTAGATTTACCAGGGTTTTGATGCTCTAACACACTTTCTGATTTCTGATTATTTCACACAATAAACAAAATAAAACATTTGCTTTAAAACACTCACAAGAGTGAAAGAAATTAGCAATTTTGTTTTCAAAGTTTAAAAAACTGTCTGAAATGACATGACATTTAATATATAACATTTGATCATTTGGTGTTATTATTGGCTTTAAAAATTGACTTAAAGTTACTTCACACTTTTCTTGTTTTACTTTGACTACAGCGTGGGTAAGTATATCGGCTAAACAGAAAGTAGTCAGACAAACCTAACCACAATCACTTTACATTTAAAAAATGAAAAAGGCTGAAAGGTTTTTAAAAATGAAGAAAAAGTAGATGTTTTTTTGTGTGTTTTGTTGTTTAAAAAAAGATAACGTTGTGTTATATATCATGAATGGCACGTTTAATTTGACAACTTTTCCATTTTTAAACTTTACTAGTAAATTAAATGCAGGCTTTTTTGCTTGTTTTTGAACCTCAACCCTAACATCTCAATTTGTTCTTTTTTTAACCTTAAATCTTTGTAATGAATGTAAAAATTACTTTGAAAACTTCCTTTAACCTGGTTTAGCACCCCATTTTAACATCATATTAAGTGCTAAACCACAGACAGCCTAAAATGCAATAAAATCAAAGTATTTTAGACTTATTTTCTTAAGTGAACTAATTTACTTGTCTGCTATTTATAAGTCTGACATCTAAATATTATGGATTATTATCAAAAAAAAGCTGGTCTGCTTATCCAGTGATCGTATTCATTTCCCTGCTCTGCATCTTTTTAATAAAAGCGATGACAGATGAGCAGATTTGGACGTTTTTCTCATAAACCAGGGTTTATTTTTTTCCTGTGAAAGCGATGGAGATTATATGTCGTGGCCTTGAGAAGAAACCTATGCTGCTACTTGTATAAACTGTAAAATAATCTCACCATGCTGCTCCGGTTTCACCGCCTCTCTCTCAGTTCTGTCGGCAAAACACGATCTGGCTAGATTTGGGAATGGAGTAAGGGGGAGAGTTAATCTGATACTTTCCAAAAAAAGCCCCCGCCCCTCCCTGGCCCCCACTTCCCAAGGCAGACCAAGCAGAGACACCACATCTGGTAATACTGTAAGCACATTGTCCTTCCAGGTCTGTGGGCGAAGCTCGGGTTTCCTCAATATTTTCCCCTGGTGGATTCAGTTACCCAAAGGGCACTGCGAGGCTGACGGAGCAGCCGGCGTCACCGGAGCTTTCTGACGAACCAAGGATGTCTGGGATGAGCTGAAGGAGCCCTCATTCATCAGAGGAGTCCAGGCGTGACCTCGTCTCTTCTGTGATTGTGAATGAAGCCTGGAGAGATCCACTTTTCTCATTTTTACTCATCCAATTGATCCAGACGTAAATAATCACTAAGAGCGTGCCACCTCTCATTAGTTGGCTGAAGTGTAAAAGGAAATGTGCAACTTTAGCCCTTAACAGGGAGGAAAACCTCAGGCACAAGATGCTTAGAGGCAGCTTGTAGCTTCATTTTGAAGCCTTTAAATATTTTAAAATGTTTGTACATCTGGAGACTTTTGATTACTGATTGGTTTATTAACCAACTTTTGTCACCAGTTCTCCAGAAACTGATAAACATCACCCTAAAAAATGAGTGAAATTAATTTAAAGAGGTGACAGTTTGTGGAAAAGAAGCCACTTTGTAACTTTGTAAGTCCCTCTGATTAAACATCAACTTATTTGTATCACTGTCTGCCTTTGAGCTTCATTTCAGCTCCTCAGACTGGACAGATACCTGATCCGGTTCTCGCAGCCGGACTTATCTATAAATACAAAATCTAATGAATGAAGGCGAGTCTAGATGTGCTTCATGAAATCACCAGGGTCCCACCCCCATGGATCAGTAATGAGCAGCAGTTCACCTGACTTCCAACACCTCAGATTAATCCTCCAAACCAGCTGTTCAGATGCTCCAATCAGACGATTTAATTACGAATGTTACGGATGACATGATTAGCGTATCGTGTTGATCGACCTCATTTATATCAGCGTTTTAGTTTAATCTGTTCTGTTAGATTGGTTTGTAATGAGGGAGTTTCTCAGCAGTTCAGTGCCCCAAACATGTTGACTGTAGTGCAGATCTAACGTGTGACCTTTACAATTTCATCTTTAAAGATCACATGCAGCATTGCTTTAATATAGTGAAACAACTCCTAGAGACTGGAGATGTTTTAGCTTGTTATCCTGCTGAATATGGCCTCACAAACAAAAAGTCACCATCACACTCCACATTTCTTCTTGCATCATGTCCATTTATGTCGGCGCATTTTTATTTCAGCTCAAGCTTCATAATAATGGCTTTTATCAGGATGTTTCCTTCTAATTGATGCAAACATTGAACATGATGCGTAACAGAACCAGACACAAATACAAAGTAAAACAATCGATCAGGTATTGGTGTAGAATTTAAAAGATATGGAGAAGGTTTGGTATTTGTATGTGAGTGTTTGTGTATGTGTATTTAACCTTAGTCATTAAAATTACAAATTCAACCAATAAATGAACAAGCAAGCAAAGAAAACAACCAACTAATTCCAAACCAAGCAGCCCAATTCAGCCCCACACCAATGTAAACTAAATCAACTAACCAGTTTAACCCAAACCAAATCAGTACAGTACTCAAACCATTTCAGCAAACTAGTACCGTAAATTCTGGACAATTGAATATAAGCCATAAAGGTACACATATAGGCCACATTGTAACAAGAGATATTTACACAGAAAGATTTTTTTAACTTAACTAAATATGTTCCGGTAATATACACAAATACCATAAACGCTTCTTCTGAAAAATGCCTCAACACAGCTGGTTAAAAAAATCAGGAAAGGTCATTCATCACCATCTTCATCTTCCTCCTGCGCATAAACCACTAAAGTCGTCTTCTTCAGCGTTGGAATTGAACAGCCTCATAATTACTTTGTCACACACTTCCTCAGTCTCTCTCTCGTTGTTGCTGTCAGTGTCACTTTGGTCCAGAGGCAAATTTTTCCTTGAACTTACGCTGTCCTCTTCATCAGGTGAGGGTGGAGACTTTGACACTGCTCCACGCTGTCAAGATGGAAGACTTGAGCAAAACTTGCTCTTCACATATGGCCAGTTTTGGTAAAAGATTTTTCACAGAGCATGAAGCTTGTTATCCCAAACAAATCCATAAGTTATGTTGGCCGCATCGTTGTTTAAACTGCAGTGTTCAAAGCATGTGGAAAAAAGTAGTGGCTTATAATCCGGATATTATGGTAACTAAATCAAACCAACCAACCAGTTCAATACACACCACTTAAACCAAATGGGATCAAATCTCACAAAAATAACCAACTTCATCAAATGAACAAACCAAACCTAAACAATACCTAACTAATCCATCAAAACCAATGAACTCTACCCAAACCAAACACTCAAATCCAGCCCAATCAATGAAAATAAACCCAAACCAACTCAAATCAATTTATTAAGCAAGCTAACTTCATCTAAACCAAACAGAGTGAAATATTAAACCTCGCCTCGCCTTCCTCCGCTTATCCCAGTCCGGGTCGTGGGGGCAGCATCCCAAGTCGGGCATCCCAGGCCATCCTGTCCCCAGCCAGGTCCACCAGCTCCTCAGCTGGGACGCCCAGACGTTCCAGGCCAACCTGAATATGTATTTCCTCCAGCTTGTCCTGGGTTGACCCGGGGGCCTCCCGCCGTCAGGACATGCCCAGAACACCTCCCGAGGGAGGCGTCCAGGAGGCATCCTGACCAAATGCCCGAACCACCTCAACTGGCTGCTTTCGACGTGGAGGAGCAGCGGCTCTACTCAGAGTCCCTCACGGATGTCCGAGCTTCTTACGCTATCCTTAAGGCTGAACCCGGCCACCCTGCGCAGGAAACTCATTTCAGCCGCTTGTATCCGCGATCTCGTTCTTTTGGTCATTAACCAAAGCTCATGACCATAGGTGAGGATTGGGACGTAGACCGACCGGTAAGTCGAGAGCCTTGCTTTCAGGCTCAGCTCCTTCTTCACTACAACCAATCAGTTCAGCGTCCGCATCACTGCAGACGCTGCCCCAATCCGCCTGTCGATCTCCCGCTCCCTCTTTCTCGCACTTGTGAACAAGACCCTGAGATACTTAATCTCCTCCACCTGGGGTAGGACCTCTCTCCCGACCCGGAGTTGACAATTCACCCTTTTCCGTTCAAGAACCATGGCCTCAGACTTGGAGGTGCTGATCCTCATCCCAGCCGCTTCACACTCGGTTGCAAACCTCCCCAGCAAGAGCTGAAGGTCAGAGCTCGATGAAGCTAGGAGGACCACATCATCCGCAAAAAGCAGAGATCAGATTTTCCTGTCACCAAACTCCACCCCCTCCACACCACGGCTGTGCCTAGAAATCCTGTCCATAAAGGTTATGAACAGGACCGGTGACAAAGGGCAGCCCTGGCGGAGTCCAACCCTCACTGGGAACAGGTCCGACTTACTGCCGGCTATGCGGACCAGACTCGCACTCCTCTGGTACAGGGACTGAATGGCCCTTAACAAAAGACCATCAACCCCATACTCCTGGAGCGCCCCCCACAGGGTGTCCCTGGGAACACGGTCATAAGCCTTCTCCATATCCACAAAACACATGTGGATTGGTTGGGCAAACTCCCATGACCCCTCCATCACCCTAGCGAGGGTAAAGAGCTGGTCCACAGTTCCACAACCAGGACGAAAACCACATTGCTCCTCTTCAATCCGAGATTCAACCATCGACCGGAACCTCCTCTCCAGTACCCTGGAGTAGACCTTTCCAGGGAGGCTGAGGAGTGTGATCCCCCTATAGTTGGAACACACCCTCTGGTCCCCCTTCTTAAAAATGGGAACCACCACCCCGGTTTGCCACTCCACAGGAACTGCCCCCGATGACAATGTTGCAGAGACGTGTCAACCACGACAGTCCTACAACATCCATCGCCTTGAGATACCCAAGTCGGCTCTCATCCACCCCTGGGGCTCCGCCGCTGTGTAGTTGTTTGACTACCTCAGCGACTTCTGCCCCAGAGATTGGACAGTCCATCCCCAGTTCTCCCAGCTCTGGTTCCTCCTCGGAATGCGTGTCGGTGGGATTGAGGAGCTCCTCAAAGTATTCCTTCCACCGTCCGACTATAGCCCCAGTTGACATCAGCAGCTCCCCGTCCCCACTGTAAACAGTGTGAGCGAGTTGCTGCCTTCCTCCCCTGAGGCGCCGAATGGTTTGCCAGAACCTTTTTGAATATTAAACCAGCCAATAAAAACTAACCAATTCAACCCAAACTGACTCAACCCTAACCAGACAACTCATAACCAACTCAAAACTAGACTAAACCAGCCGAACTGAATGAAGTCTTGCCAACCAACCCAACCCAACAAACCCAAACCAGTAACAGCAGCACATTAACACGATGAGTTTAGAAATAAACTGAATCATTAGTCTTTGTTTTGTGTCCAGCTGTAAAGATAGAAGTCATTTTTTGTATAAACATTTTCAAATATCTTAAAATGTACTTTTATTTAATTTAACCTACATTTACAGTTAATACGTAGATCAGATGTTGACACCACTTTTGTTGTTTTTTGGTTTGTTACTGTGCAACCAGGTCAACCAGGTTATATAAATTGACTGTTCTAGGATTATCCTGGTATCAAAAATATTTCTAACCGCTTTTCCTTCTTTTTCTGTTTGTCAGGTGGTTGAAATGATCTCCAGTGCCATTGGGGATTTAGTTCAAGGAATCTATTATGAGAATTCCTACAATGTTGAGGTAAATTATTTATTTACTCTTCTTCTGCAATCCAACTTTGATGAAATCCTCACTGGAACTGCAAACTTTTGTTAACCCTCTGCTGATGTCAGACAGACCCTTCATGGGTCACGTTTCCTAAAAGCTGCTGTTGAGAAACTAAAGCTTCTCAGGAATTTGAATATAAACCTGTTTTAGATGTTTTTGAATCTTCATAAAGAGGATGGTGTTAAAATTAAACTCTAAAGTGAAAAAGACAAACCTAAAACACACATTTTATCTCTCTTTTTAAGTAACATTAGTGTTTTTAAATGGATGACTCTGAAGTAGAATTAAATCAGAGTTTTTAGAAAAATAAAGTGTGGGTGAGTTAAGATCATAAAACCAGCTCTGGCTGTGAGCTAAGCAGAAGGTGAATGTTTCTCTGTGATTGGATCTGACAGTAGGCGCTACGAGCTGACTATAAATGAGAAGAAAACCAGAAGACCTCCTGATAAATAATGAATTAAGAGACGCGGTGCTGTCAGGTACCAGTGAGCAAGAGTTTCCTTTAATTACTCTGTTTTGGGTTTTGCTGTGAGTTCACAAATACTTCATTTATAACAGGAAAAACTGGAAAAATGGTCAGCACAGTGCAGATTGTCCCAATAAACAAAATCTTTAGAGCAGATTTATCAAAGTAAAGTCAATGTTGGTGTTTTTCTGCTCTGTGTGGTTCGCCTCTATTAGTTTCCTTCTCTTTGACTAAGCTGCTGTGATGAACATTAAAGTAAAAGTTGAGTCATGTTTGCTCTGCAGGACGGTCTCGCTGATGGCGTCGATGTGGCGTCATGGGAGGAGCAGACGTTCCTGTCCCACGGGTCGCTGCTAGCCAAGAGCTGTCAGGCCGCCATGCAGCTCGCTAAACACGACAGAGAGGCCCAAAGACTGGCATACCTGTACGGGAAGCACCTGTCGCTGGGCCACAAGGTGAGTCAGAACCACCCTAACAGGTGGCACACACCTGGAAGGTTCTTGTTTAACTTTTTTAAAGAAATTCGTTGAATTTTAGAGATAATTAAGTCTATCAGCAAAATGTTCAAAGACGAACCGAACTGAAGAAAAATCTAAATCAAGTTTTCTGCGTCTTTGATATTTTTTTCTTTATAAAAACAGTGTCCTGCCTGATTGATGCACTTTATTTTCATTACTGTGATCAAGTTAAATCAGAGTAAAGGAATAAATCTGCACCGAGCAGGTCACTGATCCTCGTGGAGTAATTGGCCCTTCTTAAGTTTGACTTTCTCTGTGTGTATTCATCAAATGCTCCAGGGAGAAAAAAACTGTTGAAAAGGGGCAGAAAGTCTGATACATGTGTTTTTAAAGAAGTAAAGATGAAATGCAAAAAAAAAATAACTTTAAAAAGTGGAACCAAAAGTTGTTTTGTGCTGAATTGAAATGTCATTAGGGTTTAACCTTCATGGACCAGATTTGTTTAGATTCAGAGGTTTTGAGCGGAGTCTTTTTGGTGAAGTCATTCGTAATGATCCCGTTCACTGAGCTGCAGTAGTCCGTCCTCCCCTGCCGAGGCTCCCTGCAGCTGCCTGTCTGCAGGCCTCAGCAGCTGCAGGGAATCTCAGCATGCACGTAGCAGAAATGAGCTCTTTGAAGGAGAACGGACCTCATCAGTCCAGTTGTCTCGCACCAAACTGTCCACCTCACTGCTCATTAGCAGGACCTCTCCCAGTGCAGACTGGCAGAATGTGGCCTCGACCCTTTTTTAACCACTGAGCTGGTTTAATTTGTTACCTGAAAGTTACAGACAACTATCAGTGACTCTGTGCTCTTTTCTGTAGCTGAACTCTGACCTGCAGCCGTTTGTGAAGAGAGGGCTGGGAGAGCCGACATTGTTCAGTCTGAGCTCTGCCCCGGTGGTTTTCCACCGTCAGATCATCGGCAAGGAGAGGTGGCATCAGCAGGTCCAGCAGGTACCGTCCGAAGAGCAGTTATACCTCTGGATTTACTGTTTATCAGGAGATTACTGGTTATTTTTAATACTTTATACACAATCGAGACACGATGAAGCAAAATATTTGTTCTGATCTGAGATTTTATTAAACGCACAGCTCATTCAAGTCTGCGTAAACTGAAAGAGTTCATGTTTAAATAAATTCTAGGTTTCTGCAGGGTCCTAACATTTACAGATCTAATCATCTCAATTTAAGACCTTTAAAAAATCATGCAAATGTCCAAATTTCCAATGCTAGGCCTTATTAGTTTTATTTTTAATTATTTTGTTTGTTCACTCATTTCAGACACTTTTTTCCACCTTTTTGAGAAATGTACTAACATTATTCATTCATTCATGTGTTGTAGTCCTGTTAGAGGGTTTTGGGTGAAAAAACTACAAGGCCCATGATGCAGCAGGGCTGCAGTCAAAAAGAGCGGACGTTCAGATTCACAGTGAAATAATTTGGTTGCTCTGTTTGTTTTAGTTTGTTCAGGGAATTAAAATATTTTGTATCTGTTGTCCACTACCAGCTTCTTCATCATGAAGAAGTGTGTGTGAGAGAGAGGGCGTTGGATTACAAAAGGTTATTTTAGCTAGACTAAAACAAACAAACAAAACTGTAGATGAATAAAATTTGAGTATTTAAACATGACCAGATTTTTTATATATAATTTTGGGAATTGTTTGCTATTTTGAATGAAAAGTGATCAAATTTGTTACTTTGTTAATCGATCATGACCTTTCAGTTCAATCACAAATAGAAAACCATGTCTGACACCAGGTTTCATTTATGGGAATAAATGATGTTTTTCTCTGAAGGAAAGGAAACACTTCATCCCTGCAACCTTTCTACGGTTGTTAGATTATGCTGACTCAGTCTTTATGAGTGCACCTGATAAATGGCTGAAGAAACTGGACCCAGTGGATCACTAGGTCTTATCACTGGTTTGGGTCATCGTGTAGATCAGTGTGCTCACAGATTTACTCTCTGATGTCTCTCCCTGGTCTGACTGTATATATTTGTGTAATGGTCAAAACTGTCAGGGTCTGCACTCCAGTGCTACCCTCCAAATGTTGATCCCAAGAATCAGAGCTGATTTGCGTAGAAGAGATTTTAATTATGCTAACCCTACAGAGGGAAGTAAAGATTTGATTGGGTGAATTTAAATCACTTTTAAAGGATGGAGAAAATGGCTGCAAACGTAGCTGCTTTAGTTATTGAACTCTGGTAACTGTTAAATTTACATAAAGGTTTTCATGTCTGTATTCGAGGACTTTGGAGGATTCACCACCATCAATAAACCATTTATGCATTTAGAATGATTAAATATTCAGCAGTTAAGTGATTTAATTAATCAGATGTACAGAGGAGTATCGTTTTTAATATTTTATTACAATTTAATTTTAATAATAATGTTTTTAATCATTGTTGACGTTCATGGTTTCAGTTGGTTGCTGTTTCCAACTTGTGCCACTAGATGTCACTACAACAAACATACAGATACTTTAAACTGACTCAGTAAATGTAATTTACATGGGTTGGGTGAGGTTACATCCCCAGAACCTAAAATATTTTTATGTGATAATTGGTCACAGATTTGATGTTTGAATATTTTAAATAGATTGAAATATATTATTTATTGTGAAAATATTTCTTATGAAATGAACCATCAGAACTGAAGTAATTCAACTAATTATCTCCTTTCTGTTGTTTTCATCAAGGCTAAAACGTTGAGGAACCAGTTCGATTACTCCAAGGTGAGTTAAGTTTTCCTCATCTTTCTCACCAAGTTGTTTTCCTTGTTTTGTTTCATTTTTCACCTTTTTGTTCTCGGGCTCAGAATCTGTCAGAGGGAAACAGGATGTCTTCTGACTGTAACTTATATCAAAGTTGAGAAATAAGCTTTCCAAAGTCGGCGTGTGACGGGACGGATCGGGGTGCAGAGAGACACTGAAGCTACAGAGGAGGGGGTCTGGTAGTGTTGGGACGCAGGGGGAGGGAGGGCGGTTATCTGGTCCCGTCTGAAACCAGAGCAGGAAGGATTAGTTACCGAGGCCTATTTGTGGAGGAGACACTGAGGCTCTGAGACAGTGGCATTGTGAGAGAATCTCCTTCAGACGAAGAGGGGAGAGAAGTTTTTAAGGGGACCAAGAGGTGACGGGACACAAGGAGGATTATTAAATCTCAGGGAGGAACAAAGCAGAAAAGTTTGCTTTTATTTAACACGATGATTTAGACGCTCATCACGAATCCACAACTTGTTTTTAAAGGGAAAATCCAGGAATTAATGTTTTTCTTCTCATGATTGATTGTAAAATATTAAAAACCACTTTATTGTCAAAATAATTCAACCAGCAACAAAAACAATTTGAGAAATTATTTGTAGCAACCTTTATATTTATGGCTGACAAAATCTTATTTTATGACAACAAAATAGAAACAATGACTTAACCCTGACCTCCTGAGCAGTGGCGGCTGGTGAAATTTTTTTTGGGTGGGGCGCATTTTTGCTAGTCAGTTTTCAGATGCGCAAAAAAAAAAATTCACATATCACCACTAGGGCAGGGAATGATGCAAAATATTTTCATCTGACTGAATATTTTTCTGGTAAAAATCCCTGGTACCACCAGTTCTCTAGAAATGTGGAGCTGTTAGGTCTAATTCTACACATCAAACAGTAAAGAAATCATAAAGTCTTCATAAGGAGACCTTAGAATAATATCAATATAATTAGATACAAATAAAAATAAAAAACAACCACAATGTGGTCACAACAGAAGTTGTAAAAGTTTCAAGGAAAAAACAACCTGGCAAAGTCAAAAACATTACTTAATATTCACAATTATCTTTCTACTGACACCACAAACACATAAATCCATCTCTAACTAATACAGTCAGATAATTAATGTTACAATTCAGACAACAACCACTAACCAAGCAAGTCATGACAATCAGCTCAACTAATGAAGTGAATTAACAACAAAATAAAGTCACATCCACTGATAAGTCACATCAAACCCAGTCAGACCAAACTTCCTTAAAACGCCATAATAATTTAATGAAAAGTAGAGAAAACGCATGAAAAACGGGCTAAACTACATAAACCAACGTATTCAATCAGCAGTATCTGTATTTCTCTGACATTCGGCAGACACCTCAACAAACACATGTCGCTATTTAAGGTATAAATTCACTCATCAGGACTTAGCACTGCTAGCCGCGGCTAGCTCCGCCTATGGGGTTTTTGAATGGGAAAATCCGTGACAGACACATAGTCATTAAGAAAAAGAAACAAACAAATGAAGTCACTCACCATTGAGTTGATGAAATCAGGACAAATGGAATCATTCAGCTTGTTTTCACAAGCAGGAAAGAAGGATTCTTTGAATAAATATCCATTTTCTACCCTCCATTAAAAAGAGAGCAAGAACTTCCGGTTTCGGTCTGAGCAACACTCCAGACTCCTGCTGTTGTGCGCATGTCACACAGGGACGCTGAAGACCTGCGTCCCGAGTGATCTCCTATTTTTTGCACTCAGTGCGCATGCGTCAGGAGCAGAAAACAATGCGCTATGTTGGGACGGCGTCCCGTCCAGACATGCGCAGTAGAACCCAAAGAAACACGACCTATTGGTCCAGTAAAAAATAGTAAGAAAACCTTTCTAAACTACACCTAAATGCAGATTATACACAGCACTTATTGTATACAGTGGGGCAAAAAAGTATTTGGTCAGCCACCGATTGTGCAAGTTATCCCACTTAAAATGATGGCAGAGGTCAGTAATTTTCATCATAGGTACACTTCAACTGTGAGAGACAGAATGTGAAAAAAAAAAAAAAATCCATGAATTCACATGGTAGGATTTTTAAAGAATTTATTTGTAAATTAGGGTGGAAAATAAGTATTTGGTCAATAACAAAAATTCAACTCAATACTTTGTAACATAACCTTTGTTGTCAATAACAGAGGTCAAACGATTACTATAGGTCTTTACCAGGTTTGCACACACAGTAGCTGGTATTTTGGCCCATTCCTCCATGCAGATCTTCTCGAGAGCAGTGATGTTTTGGGGCTGTCGCCGAGCAACACGGACTTTCAACTCCCTCCACAGATTTTCTATGGGGTTGAGGTCTGGAGACTGGCTAGGCCACTCCAGGACTTTCAAATGCTTCTTACGGAGCCACTCCTTTGTTGCCCGGGCAGTGTGTTTGGGATCATTGTCATGTTGGAAGACCCAGCCACGTTTCATCTTCAAAGCTCTCACTGATGGAAGGAGGTTTTGGCTCAAAATCTCACGATACATGGCCCCATTCATTCTTTCCTTAACACGGATCAGTCGTCCTGTCCCCTTAGCAGAAAAACAGCCCCAAAGCATGATGTTCCCCCCCCATGCTTCACAGTAGGTATGGTGTTCTTGGGATGCAGCTCAGTATTCTTCTTCCTCCAAACACGACGAGTTGAGTTTAGACCAAAAAGTTCTACTTTGGTTTCATCTGACCACATGACATTCTCCCAATCCTCTGCTGTATCATCCATGTGCTCTCTGGCAAACTTCAGACGGGCCTGGACATGCACTGGCTTCAGCAGCGGAACACGTCTGGCACTGCAGGATTTGATTCCCTGCCGTTGTAGTGTGTTACTGATGGTGACCTTTGTTACTTTGGTCCCAGCTCTCTGCAGGTCATTCACCAGGTCCCCCCGTGTGGTTCTGGGATTTTTGCTCACCGTTCTCATGATCATTTTGACCCCACGGGATGAGATCTTGCGTGGAGCCCCAGATCGAGGGAGATTATCAGTGGTCTTGTATGTCTTCCATTTTCTGATAATTGCTCCCACAGTTGATTTTTTCACACCAAGCTGCTTGCCTATTGTAGATTCACTCTTCCCAGTCTGGTGCAGGTCTACAATTCTTTTCCTGGTGTCCTTCGAAAGCTCTTTGGTCTTGGCCATAGTGGAGTTTGGAGTCTGACTGTTTGAGGCTGTGGACAGGTGTCTTTTATACAGATAATGAGTTCAAACAGGTGCCATTAATACAGGTAACGAGTGGAGGACAGAAAAGCTTCTTAAAGAAGACGTTACAGGTCTGTGAGAGCCAGAGATTTTCCTTGTTTGAAGTGACCAAATACTTATTTTCCACCCTAATTTACAAATAAATTCTTTAAAAATCCTACCATGTGAATTCATGGATTTTTTTTTCACATTCTGTCTCTCACAGTTGAAGTGTACCTATGATGAAAATTACTGACCTCTGCCATCATTTTAAGCGGGAGAACTTGCACAATCGGTGGCTGACCAAATACTTTTTTGCCCCACTGTATATAATGGATGGCTCGTTTAGTTTTATTTTTATGTTAGTTTTTTATATTTTGTGATCCTATTTCTCTTCTTCTTCCTCTTGGGACTGGTGGGGCGGCGCCCGAACGCCCCCTATGGACGGGCCGCCACTGCTCCTGAGACTTACAACCGCCTGACACAGTTGTGGCAAAAATGTTCACACACAAAAAAAAAAACTATAAAATCATCATAACACCCCCATAAACCACTTAATCAACAACAGCCTGCTCAACACTACTAACATTCAGTCATTTTCAGGATTTTAACCTTTTACTTATTTGAAATCATTAATTATTACAGACACACATTAAAATGTATGTTTATTTTTAAACAGATGATAGTAGCACGAGGCTTTGGGTGTGATTAGAGTCTTGGATGAGGAACATGTATTTTTGACTGCTTCTTATTTTTTACAGTGTTCTGAAAATGATTGAATGTTTAGTAGTTTTGAGCAGGGCTGAAGTTGATTAAGTTATTTATGAGAATAAAGCAAAAAAAAAAAAAAGATTTATGATAGTTTAATTTAGACTTTTTTTGCATGTACATTTTTAACCATAAAAGTGTACAGAGGGAGTATCTGACAAAATAAAAATGCAATTACATCAATTCTGCTGCTTATCTTTGATAAATCCAGGCCTCTTATCACCACCAAAACTCCACCCCCCTATTATTTATTATATGGAAAATAATTATTATTTGTGTGTGTGTTTTTGTAATAAATAATGAAATATTTCACATAATTAAAATGACATTTCAAGCGTTAAGTCCTGAAAATGATTAAATGTTTGGACGTTTTGAGTGTGGCTGACATTTATTAAGTGATTTGTGGGGAAAAACAGCCAAAAATGTTTTTATAACACTTATTTTTTGTGCATTTATGCCACAAAGATGTCCAGAAATAGACCACAGAGTTTAGATTTCAGAAACTTTACAGAAAGAAAATTTCTTGCAAAAATGTATACCACAAGCTGTAATGGCCAAAGTGATCATCTCATTAAAAAAAAGTACTAAAAAGGTCAAAGTTCATCTTCTTCTGGTTTGGCTCAAACTCACATCTTATGTAATGTTTATGGAACAAATCAGACCTGATTATAAAGTTTTCCTTATTTTCCCTTGTTATTACCAGCTAAACAGAGCAACGTTATGCTTTTAGAAAGCATTTTGACTTTGCAGAATCAGAGGCAGTGTTCGTTAATCACTGTTCGATTTGACTTTCTGAATGCCTCTGATTTCTGTCCTCATTTAGTTCTGATTGTCGTACGGAGAAGTGGAACTCAGAAATCCTAGAAAGGACAAAAGGAAAGTGAACACATCATGTGTTGTAGGATTATTTATCCTGTTTGACTGAGGGTCATCATTTCAATCAGGATTTTTTAGACACATTGTCCTTCTTCCTGCCATCTCTTATTTCACAGTCAGCCACAACTTCAGCACATTTAAACACAAACTACTGTTTGCTGTTAGTTTTTTTACAGAACTCCCTCTGCTCCCCTTAGTTGTCTTTCTGCAACAGTTTACATCTAATGAGATCACTGAGCTACATTTCTAACTCGGTTCTTTGAATGAGTTGTCAGATATAATAACAGTGCTGTGATGCAGATGAAACATTTCTAATTCTGTTTAGTGGTTGCTGATATTTCACAACACTGGTGAGAGAGTGCAAACTTTAAAGCCTTCCAGAAATGTTCACCAAAATACAAGATAAATCTTAAATGTATTGTTATTGAAGTACAGTGTTAATCTTCAAGAAGCCCCTGAAGACCCAGCTCTTCAGAGAACATCTTCCAGACTGGCTCCTACCTTCCCTACTCCTCTGTTCTCTCTTCATGCACTTCACTCTATGCTGTGCTCTTTTTTCCTCTCACAGTCACCTTAGAGACTAGTGTTAGACCATCTCAGTAGTTTGTTAGGGTTAGTTGTTTGTTAGTGTCAATGGTAACTTCTTGGTTACAATATCATTTGTAAGTCACTTTTGAATTAAAGTGTCTGCTAAGTACATAAACATAAATATACATGAAATGAATTTTCCATTTTGATTTCACACCATAGAATTAAAACAAAAACAACCCTAAAATTAGAACATTTATAAAAAACAGGAACATTTGAATTTAAGTAAAAAGCTCCTAAAACCTCTCCAAGTCAAAAAACTAATAAATAGAAATAAATGAACAAACAGGAAAATAAACAGAGAACAAAAACATAGCAATAAGGAAGGAAGGAATAATGGATGGGGAGGAAAGAGAGACACAGAATTAAATAATAGAATAAAAAGGAGGAAAGAAAGCAAAGGGAGGAAGGAATAGAGAGAAGGAAAGGAATAGAAAGAGTGAAAGTAGGAATTAAGGCAAAAAGAAAGAAAAAGAAATAAAAAGAGCAAAGATAGGAATGAACAAAGACTAAAAATGAGGAGCAAAGCGAGGAAGGACAGAAAATACCTCTAAATTGGTAAATGGAGCATTTCCATGCTAATTCATTCTATATGTATTTATGGGGGAGGTTTTTAATTCCTGAATCATAATTTTCAAGTTAATTAATTTTTTAAAATGTATCAGAATTCAGATAAAACAGAATTGGCCAAATGTCATATCGGCCATCAAAACCAGAATATAAGCTTCTTAATCTGCTTATTGATTTGATCTTATTATAAGAGAGTATGACTTGATAAGTTAAGTCAAGACTTATTTAGAAACATACAGCTCATTTAACTGCCTAAACTGAAAGAGTATAAAAAATACATAAATCTATAAAAACAACACAATCAGACTTCCATTAAAATAAAATAAATGAGGCATTTAAGACAAAATGTATGTTAAAACGATATGCTAGAAAGGACAGTTAAATCAAGTTCAGATCCGAGGGCAGGGATTCAGTTTTATTAGATATAAAGCGGATGAGCCACGACCTGCTGACCAGACTGATCTAAAACGGGTTACACCACTCTGATCTACTCAGACTCCTCTATTATGATCATTAGAATAAAATGAGTGGATGTGTTTATAATAATCCCAAAGGAAATGTCCTGTGTGTTTGAAAAGGCCTGCTGGGAATCTGGAGGGTTGTGATTGGCTGGAAGGTGAGAACAGTTACAGGTGAAAAGCTACAACAAAAGAAAAGTTCAGAATGGACTTTTATTAAAATCTAACATTTCAACACATTAAATCAGATTTATTGGTCTTTATTTACACATTTTTATATTCAGATTTCAGAATTTTCTTTCTGATTTTAGTTTTTGTTAAAATGCTTCCCTCAGTCATTTTCCTCAGGTGCATCACCTGCATATTGATGAGTGGAGGATGCACTCGGGGACTCTGGTGTAGAAGAACAGGATGTGGACCTTTAGTGCAAACAGGCGTGTGTTGGGAATAAAAACATCAGGGAGCTGCTGCAGAACGAACAGTCAGCAGACAGGGTCGTGTGAAATTCATGAGGAAAAATAATCTTTTTGTAAATAAATAAGCAGGCAGAATGTTTCAGAGTTTGACACTTGCAGTCTATTTTTTATTTAATTTTCCCCTTATCTTGAAGGAAGGCCTACGGGGCTTTCCACCTCCAGAATTCATGAGGCAAAACGCCCTCAGCTAAAGAAGCGGTCCCAGCAGGAACGCACATGGAGGCTCTCAAACTGTAAACTTAAAGCTGCAGATTCGACTTGAACTCTTCGTGTTTGAATTAACGTGATGTGTAAAGTCAAAGCTGATCATTTATTCCAACAAGATCGAATTGTTCACTAATTCAAGGAGCGGCAATGAAATATAAAGTACAGAGACTCATCATTAACTCATTGTGCCTTTATTTGTCAGCCTAAAACACAGAACAGCTGAGAGCTTTTTCTGTAGAAATGTCAGATTTTTTAAAACTCTGATATCAATCAGAAATTTTTCACTTGTAGTGATGTGGAAACCTGCCTTTGGTGGTACCAGAAGCATCTTTTTTTTGTAATTCAGAGCCCTTTGTCCCCGTTTTCACTGTGACTTTAAGCTTTAACTTTCTCCGACTCAGTTTGTTACGCTGACAGCTGGACGGCGGCGCGGCTGACACAAACATGACGAACTAATGTGTGTTTTCATCCCTCCACAGCTTTTGGCAGCAGTTAAGTCGGAGAAAGGCGTGAGCTCGGCGGTGGACTTGTGCTGTTACCATAGCAACAAGGCTCTGGAGGCCATCCAGGCTTTCCCCTCCTCGGAGGCTCGATCCGCCTTGGAGAACATCGCCTCCGCTGTCACCAAATTTTGACCTGAACACACACACACAGACACACACACTCTGCTTTGCAGCGTGTGTGTGTCTCCAGGAGCAGCATTCCTGAGATGAACTCCTTCTGATGCTGGCTCATGGTTCCCGGACGAACCGTGGTGACAAGTTTGCATCAGAAATGCTAAATCTGTAATTTGTCTCCTGAAAACACACTTCTGGAGCGTGGTGCCAAACGTTGTGTGTGTGTGTGTGTGTGTGTGTGTGTGTGTGTGTGTGTGTGTGTGTGTGTGTGTGTGTGTGTGTGTGTGTGTGTGTGTGTGTGTGTGTGTGTGTGTGTGTGTGTGTGTGTGTGTGTGTGTGTGTGTGTGTGTGTGTGTGTGTGTGTGTGTCTGTGTGTGTGTGTGTGTGTGTGTGATACTCCTCCTCTCCTGCGTGGAGGAAGCATCACGCCAGGCTGCGTCCTAAAACCCGGCTGTTTATTGTCACCTTGCTTATCAGTGCAGCCACATAGCAGGCAGAACATAATTTAAGATGTTTTGAAGAATTGTTATTGTCATCTGGAAAATGTGCCATGAACAGCAAATGATGCACTGAGCAGGACTCGCTCTTAAGACATATTTTATTTTTAAAGAACCATTCATCCTGCTTCTTTCTGCAGGGACGATGCTGGAGCTGCTGGATGTTTGCCAAATTGAAACGTTTCACCAAAGCAGCTGTAAAAATGTCCCAAAGTCCCGTTCTAACAGATTTCTGCTGTTACTGATAAGCACAGATGGAGCTTTTAATGCAGTTTGGTGAGATTGTCTGCAGAATCAGGAGGAATGTCGTTTGTTATGTGTGTCCCCTCGCCTGTGTGTGTGTGATTCAAGTCAACCCAGGGGCGGGGAAAGGTCACCCAGCCTCTCCCCTTGGCCCAGCCAGCGAGCGCATTGAAGCTCCGCCAAGCAGTAATTATTAATGAAGAGACCTGAGCAAATGGACAGGAAATGCAGAGGTATTGATTGGGCCGGCTGCCCTGCTCTAAGCCGTGCGGGCTGGCGCCAGCCTGGTGGCCTGTGGTTTCCCAGGCTGCTGTCTGCAGAGGGCGGGGGGCACAGCCAAGGTGTGAAACCACCGGGCCGCCGCTGGCAGCTGTCCATCACGTCCAGGATGCACCTGAAGGACGGAGACGGGACGGGAAATGCACAGAACCATCCAAATCAGAACCATCTGCAATCACTGATTTAAAAAATATTAAAGAATCAAACTGAGATTGTTGCATTGTTTCCTATTTTAACACTTTTTATTCCTTTAGCACATTTTAGTCAAGGGGTGTCCAAAGTGTGGTCCGTGGGCCATGTGTAGCCCTCAACTAAAATTGAAGGATGTAGAATGTTGTCCCGTCAGCACAGGCTGCTGAATATTTATTAGGCTCAGATTTCTGTGAATACTAATCAATTAAAACCTTAACGTGAAACATGTTGAATACTATATAAAATATTTCTTCTTTAAGTTGTTTTGCTTTGGATTTCCTGATAAATAGAACCACAAACCCTCACTGACGTTTACTTAATCTAGATCAACACATCAAAGTGAGTGGTCTTGTAGCTGTTGGACAAATGTATTTTCTAGACAAAGAAACTAGAAAACAATTGACCAATCGAATCCAAGGAATTTGATTGTTTTCCCTTTCAAAACAAAAGCACAACACCCTTTTTTGTCTTGTTTTGTCTTTTGTCTTGATTTTTGTAATCTAAAAAATGCGTGGCCCACAAGTACTGTCAGCTGGAGTAAAAATCAAATAGAAACCGTTTTAGTGAAGCTTGCATGGAAAAAACAGCAAATAAAAAAGGAAGCTAAAAAATATAGAAATGCTTAAATAAAACACTGACAATGATGATGTTGATAATTATCAAAAAAAAAACTTGCTTTCAGTTGATCAGTTTGTTAGTTTTCCACACTAAGCCTACTGGATCTGGTTGAAGTTTGGAGGACCCAGGTCCAGATACAGCAGCAGGAACTACACCTGATCGCATCAGGCCGTAGGTCCTGATGTTACCCCCCCCCCCCCCCCCCCCCCCCCCCCCCCCCCCCCCCCCCCCCCAGCTGTCCGGCATCCTGCAGCACATCTTTAATCTCAACCTGCTGCAGGAAAAGGTGCTGGCACTTTGGAAAACAGTGCCAGAACCAAAGAACGCCACCCTGTCTGGCCCCAGAGACTTCTGACCAGTTGCCCTGATGCCACATGTCATAAAGGTTCTGGAGGGGCTGGTCCTGAATCCTGTTGGTCCTCTGGTGACTACTGCTCTGGGTCCTATGCAGTGATGCTATCTGCTGCAGCTCAGTCACACCTGGGTGGTGTTGGGGGCTCTATTAGAATCATGGTCTTTGATTTCCAGTCTTCCTTACTGAGGGACAAGCTGCTGGGATGAATGTCGATACGTTCACCGTCTCCTGGGTTGCTGATTATCTGACAGATGGGCCTCAGTTTGTGAGGCTGGGAGATCTCTGTCTGAGCACGGGAGCACCACAGGGAACTGTCCTGTGTCCCCATTCAGCTCTGAGTCACGCCACCTGCAGAAGTACTTTGATAACTCTGTGGATGTGGGGTGTATCAGTGGATGGGAATCATCTGCTCCCGAACGTTGACACAACAAAGGTGATTTCAGGAGGGAAAAATTCAACAACCAGGACCATCAACATCATGGTGGAGGTTGTGGACATTTATAAGTACTTGAGCATGTATCTGAACACAGGCTGGGCTGGAGCCCCCACACCAGAAGGCACAGTGCAGAACGTATTTCCTGAGGAAGCTCAGATCCTTCAACATGTGCAGTAAGGTGCATCTTCTATCAGAGACTGGAGCCCTCTGCTGTGGTCTGCTGGGGGAGAGACGTCAGCACCAGGGAGGCCAGCAGCTCAGTAAACTCATTAATAAGCTGAGAAAATAGTTGGACAGAACATGGAGATGTTTGAGTCGGGCCTCAGTTTTTATAACTTTAGACATTTTCTAAAGTATGTTTTGCAAGTTTTGAAACACTATGAATTTTGGGGTTTTTTTAATGTTTCCTTCTCCATCAGAGTTTCTATGTGTTTTTTGAGGAATTATATTTTTAACATTTCATACGGATGACGTGACACCTCTCAGCTGTCAATTAGTTTTAAAGCTAATTTATAAAAATAATCATGCATTCTAAAGATGAACAGCTTCAGCCTTTATGATTAAATCCATGCAGTTCTTCCTCTGTAAAATCTGTTTAGTTTCTCTGTATTTTTGTGTTCAGTGACAAAACTTTGCAGCCAAAATTTACAATTTAAGTTGTGAAGAAAACTGTAATTTAGCCCTGTCTTGTCTTGTGGAAAATCCTACAAAGAGCTTTTTATTGTGAGTCTGAAAAATCCCTTGTTAGATTTAATTATATGATCAGAACACAAAGGGCAGAGCTGATTCAGTGGATGAAAGTTGGAGTGAGCGTGACGACGAAGCAGAGATGACAGGGATGAGGGGGTGAAAGAAGAACTGTTTCAAAAACAAGCTCCTGTCTGTTGCTGGGTCCACTTCCTCCTCTGTTTCTGGTTTCCTGGGTACAGCAAGGTGCTCCACGGGCCAGGGAAAGCCTCAGGCTCCTCATGAAATATTCATCCTTGCCGTGAGGGGACATGAGGAAAGTTACATGGAAAATTAAAAGGACCAAACAAGGAGAGAAGCTGGGACACCGCCAGAATGACAAATATAGTTACTAAACAAAACTTTCTCAGTAGTTGAAGCTATGAAACTGTTGTAGTGCCAAAAAGAATTTAATAGGATGAGTTTTGAGTCAAACTTCAAGAGGAAACATACAGAAATCATATCCTATTTTCCTTCCCAGCAACACTCTGCTGCCAGCATTCATCCACCTGATATCTCCTGTGAAGCTCAAATTGAGAGCAGGATGATAAAAAGGAGAAGTTTGTCAGTTTTTATTCGCCGCGCAGCAGAAACGTGACTCTGTTTGCTCACAGTTTCCAGTTTGAGAGTCTTGGGTATCATGAAAGTTGGCAAAAGCTCTAAGTTTACATCCCAAACATCAGGAGGGCCTCAGTGAGGCGGGTCGGCCCAGACGATGAGCGCTGGAATTACAGCCGATTCCATTACACACTCATGTAAACACTGCTGGGGACACAGAGGCTGTTTCACACAAATTATTACATTTTTAGCTTCAGTTTAAAGCTGGGGTTTTTATATTTGGTGCCTCCTTTGTGGTGATTTTCTATAAATACGACCAGTTTCACATGAAGCTGCTGAAGCCACATCAGAGAGTTTCCAGGGAAACGGCACAGAGATGATCAAAACTTTACCCTGATATAATAATTTATTACATTAAAAATCTAATTCTGTCCAGTTTTTATCTAATATGGGGAGAAATCTTAAATCATAACCATGATGGAGCGTTTCTGATTTTAAATCTTTGTCTTGTTTATTTAAACATTCAAACACATGTTTAAATTTAATATTCACCTGTAACAAAATATACTAGGTCCTATATGAGTTATTTATTAGGCTGTACTGGTTATAGTAGTTTAGCTAATCTAAACATATAGCTCAAAGTGTTAAAGTCAAAATACTTTTATTTTACTTTGAATACATTTTTGTGGGTATCTGTGTCATTTCTGACTAAAACAATACTGTAACAAAAACTTTAAAACCATGTGGAGTAAATAAAGGGTTAAAAAAGCTTGTAAAGAAACAAAACTTCTGTATAAATTATCTCTGGGGTTTTTTTTTTGTTTTTTTTTTTTGTAGCAACTAATACATGAAAAGGCTGGATTTTACTGGAACACAAACAAAAAGTGTTTGATTTACAAACTTTGTTTAAAACTTTCTTTAATATTTTAAATAAAAATAGTCATTTATCAAGTTTTAAATCTGTGCTGACTTACAAACTATAATTTCTACAATATTTTTAGGATTTATGTGTGTTTTTTATTTGCAATATATCTAGAATTTTTATTCTGAAACAAATTAACAGGTTTTTGTTCCTAAAAAACCACCTGCATGCTTGAAGATGCACAAAAACCCAAAAGAGTTTTATGAAATGCAAGACAACCGTTATTAACACCATAAATAATTTACATTTTGAGTGGTCAATTCTTGATATTAAAAATAATAATAATGAAAAGAAAACACAGGTCTGTTAAATGAGGCAGGAAATGTTTAATAAAAATGAATGGACTGAAATGTCTGATGTGAAGGAGCCTTAAGAAAATGTTTCTTTAATATTTACATTTTTAGAAAGATAAGGGATTAGTTTTCAGTTTATTAAATCAGCACTAAAAGTTTTTCTGCCCCTGAGTTTATATTTGATATTTCCACCTGTAAACGACTGTTTTTGGTATTTAGAGTAGATCAACTGAAAGGCAACTATCTTGATTTGCAGATTTTTCTGGTTGTGAGATTTAGATCATGATTAAAAGACTCAGATCCTCAATCCAAGTGAGCTTCCTCTAGAGTGGCTGGGCTCAGCCTTAGAGGTGAGGAGGAGCTGTAGAGCTGCTCCTCCTCATCAAAACATCTAACAGGATGCCCCCTGGTTGCCTTTCTTTGGAGGATCTCCAGGCACTGACAAAAGACCCAGAACTCACTGGAGGAAATATTGCACTCACTGGCCACTTTATTGGGTACACCTGTCCAACAGCTCGTTAACGCATATTACTAATCAGCCAAACACATGGTGGCTACTCAATGCATTCTTGCATGTAGAAATGGTCAAGATGATTGGCTGCAGTTCAAACCGAGCTTCAGGATGGGAAGACATGTGATTTAAGTGACTTTGAACGTGGCATGGTTGTTGTTGCCAGACGGGCTGGTCTGAGTATTTCAGAAACTGCTGATCTTCTGGGATTTTCACAGACAACCATCTCTAGGGTTTATAGAGAATGGTCCGAAAAAAGGAAAACATCCAGTGAGCTGCAGTTCTGTGGGTGATAATGCCTTATTGATGCCAGAGGTCAGAGGAGAATGGTCAGACTGGTTCGATCTAATAGAAAGGCAACAGTAACTCAGATAACCACTGGTTGCAGCCAAGGTCTGCAGAAGAGCATCTCTGAACGCACAACACGTCGAACCTTGAGGCAGATGGGCTCCAGCAGCAGAAGACCACACCAGGAGCCACTCCTCTCAGCTAAGAACAGGAAACTGAGGCTACAGTTCACATATTCCCACCAAAATTGGACAACAGAAGATTGGAAAAATGTTTCCTGGTCTGATGAGTCTCGATTTCTGCTGCAACATTTAGATGGTAGGGTCAGAATATGGCATCAACAACATGAAAGCATGGATCCATCCTGCCTTCTATCAACAGTTCAGGCTGCTGGTGGTGTAATGGTGTGGGGGATGTCATGCTATCATGTCAATATGGACCAAAATCTCTGAGGAACGTTTCCAGTACCTTGTTGATTCTATGCCACGAAGGATTAAGGCAGTTCTGAAAGCAAACAGGGATCCAACCCAGTAATAGCAAGGTGTACCCAATAAAGTGGCCAGTGAGTGTACATCCTTTCTGGTTTGGGAACTCCATGGGATCATTCAGGAGGAACTGGAGAGAGGGGTGAATGGATGCATTACTGTTCATAAAATGTGTCAAAATCCAGGTCTGAAGCATCCTAAATGCTTTAGACTCCATCACTGTCTGTGTTGATCTGACTCTATTTTATTTTTTAAACATCTTGTCTTGCTTTTTAAAGCTCATTTTCACTCAGAGACCTAAACATGTTTGCATTCTCTGCAGGTTTTTATGCTCTAAAACCTTTTTTGAAAGGTTTCAGTTTGCTCACTGTCCTTTAGGAACATATCTGCTGCAGCCTCTTTCTTTTGGCCCCATTAGGAAGAAGACTGTATGTGAAATGACTCAGAGAATAAGAGCATGGAGGGACGTTAGGATCTCCATTCGTCTTCCTCTGAATGGCCTATCAGTAAACACCTGCTAATATCATCATAGAGCCGACAGTGATGGATGAAAGTCATTCTCCTGAGATGGGAACAGTATGGCTGATTGGCCTCTTCGACACCGACGAGCATATTGGCCAAAAACGACACTTTAACGAGCTCCTTCCTCGTGTTAAGTGCTGCACGCCGGCCCCTCATCCCATGCCGCCGCCTGGTTGACCCCGGGCCACATCAAGCCCCCCCTCCTCGCCCAGAACCTGCTCGCTTCATTGGCTGACAGATCAGACTGCCATGGAGACAGCTCATTAGCCAAATAATGAGAGCCACACGTTGTCTTGTTACACCATCGACATATTTGTGGCTGGAGACAGAACAGCGGCTGCATGGAGTGGCCAATGATTAACACAGAATTATGGTTTGGGGAGGTTTTCTGGCATCAGAGGAATTCAAGCTCAGCTCAAGTCCTGTTTAATGGCCTCTCCTTCCTGCAAATCAAAAATCCCTCATGCAACAGTGTGATGACGAGTCGTTAGTTTCTGCTCTCTAATAATTTCTCCAAAACAAAAGAGCTGCTGTCAGATTCAGAAACACTTCAGAATCTGGACTCAGTGAACTTTAAAGTTTCATGTTTTGATTTGATTTCTGATGCAGAACCAGTGGCTTTAATTTGATCTGCAGTGAATGGATGAGCACAGAAAATCATTTTATTTACAGTTTTTATTTTCTTAAATAAAAGCTTCATCAAATATTCCCTCAAAATAAGAAGTTATAAGTTAATAACAATTACATATCAGCCTTTAGGCAAGGAGGAAGTCGACATCATGCAAAAAACACAAAACATTTTTATTCAATAAACTATTGTCCCTTGCAGACTCCCACACTCCCAGGTGTGTCAGATTAAAACCCACATGTAGTGTCAGTTATTGTGCACGTGGGGGTGCTGTTGTCCAAATAATTGTGCTCTGTTGTTCTGACAAATCCTCTAAAGATGCATCACTGGGTACAAAAAACAAGGATCAACTGTCCAGCAAGATCAAAACATGACAACAAACTCCAGATCTATCAGTGTCAAGGAGGAAATGTTTAAAAAGTCAAATCAAAACACTGTGCAGCTCAAATGATCTTCAAAAGCATAAACTGCTGGAATGGTAGAGTATTAAACCATCATATTAAATATATGTAAATCTGTTTAAATTACTGCAGTACAAAAGACAAAGTTGCTCCTGAAAAGAGTAAAATAAACTGGAAAACTGGAAAAATATAACATATTTAATTTCTAAGAAACTCAAATACCATCAAATTGTGTTAAAATGAAGATAACTTGTGATTGTTTTAATTATTTGGAGCTTATATTACCCTGGTTAGACAGAATGTCTGGCGCTCTGATGATGTAAATTGCAGGATGTCTCATTTTGTCTGCTGCTCAGTTGCTATCTGAAAAGTTTGTGCTGAATCTGGAGTTCTTTGTTCTGAACTTCTACGCTGCTCAGATGATCCCAGGACTGATATCCAAAGATGAGTCAGTGTTTTCCTTGTGTTCCCAGAAGTAAATATCTCTTCATGCTCAGATTCTGAACCCTACGTTTCTGAAGGAGAACTAGACCCCTCAGGCCCTGGCAGAATACAGTCTTTAGTCCTGAGGTCCTCTCGTGCTCAGATTCTGGAGTCATAATGTCCAGAGAGGTGCTTGATTTCTGCTGCTCAGACCCTCATGCTTACTGAGCATAAACATGTCCCTTCTGTGCTCGCTTTGCTCAGCCTCTCAGGAGAAAGTCTGGTTCTGAATATGAGATGGCTTAGTGTTCAAACATCAACTTTTCTCAAGACTTCAGTTCATGTTCTGTAAAGGATCACACAGAGGTCTTCATCCAACCCAAAACTAAGAGACACACTTTAAAATGATTTCATCTGTTAACTCATTTTAATTTACAAAATTCCTAAATGTGAAATAGATATGAAGAGATGAAGGTCTTCCGTTGGATTTCAGGTGTAGCATCAGGTGCTTGAGTGGAGGATGGTTACTGCTCAGATAACCTCTGCTGATGAACATGACAGAAGCACATCAGTGGATGAATTCAATTCAAATGACCATGTTATTTTTGAGTCAGCTGCTGTGAAACTGTCTCTCAAAAAGTACCTGTCTGATAATGCAAATGGTTTAGTGGCAGTAGGAACCAGTGCAGACCTCACAGAGCAGAACACACACACATCGGATCAAGCTGCACGGTGTTTCTGCTGAGGTTAATTCTCAGCCTCATCAGTGTGTTTCACTCCAGTTCTGACCTGTGTGCTTTCTCTCCTGGGGACATCATCATTGGAGGACTTGTTCCTCTTCACCTACAGACCAACAGGAGTGAACGGCCTGAAGACTTCGTCTGTACGGAGTAAGTATGATCTCACTGAAATGACATCATGACTGGAAATCAAACCTTTCTGGAATTTCATGTTTTCTGTTGATTTCTTACAGCTATAATTTCCAAATGTTCCTGCGTAGTCAAGTGATGATATACGTAAATTGAAAATTAAGACAACATAGCTTAAAACTGATGAGGTAGTTCACTGTAGATATTTACTTGCTATTTTTATGCGTTCAAGTTGGACAAAAGAAATGATGAAACAACAGGGAAAATAACCTTAAATACACCTGTGTAGAACATCTTTGAAATGGATAAAACACAAACTGTACATGTACATTTGTCCCATATTTGAATAAAACAAAAGTTTGTTCTAAAATAACAATAAATAAATCAATAAATATATCAAATAATTTAAAACATAAATCAGTCTGTTGGTTGTTTATATATATAGTTTTTTTATTTCCCCACAAAAGGGCTGAGGATCTCATCTGTTAAATGCACCAGGCTTTTTTTTTTAAGGGATGATGTCTTGATTTTAAATTATTATAGTTTAGCTTTTATGAAACATGACAGTCTATGAGAGCCCTAGAAGTTTGTAAAAGTGTACTTTTGTATGGAATTATAACATTTGCATGGACTGTGCTGAAAACCTCTGGGAGGTTTAGAGCCAGGCTGCAGCACAGTTGTAATGTGTGTCTAGTTGTGTAACATACTGTACACAGATGTAGCTGCTTCTTTTTTCTGGTTCATACTAGAAGAAGAATAAAAACTAATGACATTATTATTTATTTATTTATTGGAAAAACATCCTTAAAAAACAAAACCTTTTCAGAATGTGTACATACTTAATGACTGTGTGATGTTATTAAAAAAAATTTTAATATGTGCAATTTGTTTAGGATTGCTTTATTTATATTTTTGCAGTACAGAAACAATTAAAAACAAATTTTTTAGATTTTCTTTCACTTTCAATATGGACCAAAGAATGTGTGATGACTGTTCTCAGGAGCAGCTCTGGTCATTTGCAGAGCTCTGACGATTACAATACTCCAGAACATGATTTATTTATTCAATATTGTGAGTTCGCATAAGGAATGATCAGGTAATAATGACACTTAAAAATTTACACAATAATACAAAAAACTATTAGTTGTCCCAATCTCTTCTTAAATTATTAAATTAAAGGAACAAAACCTTGTTGAATGTTCACTGTAACAATATAAATGTCTCAACTTTAACTAAGAAATGCTCTGAGACTTTAATTATTTTTAAATTCAAACAAATCAAACTATAAAGAGCAAGCAAAGTACCTGACATTGAAGGAGTTTTTAATTATTATGATTCATGTCTGCTTACAAATGTATCCTGCTTGTAACCTTTTAATTTTCAGCATCAGCTTTCGATGCACGGACTAAGGGTTTTGAACAATCAAAACACATTCCATTCTTGTGAGGAATCAGCAGAACTTTGTTTTGAATCAGCAACATCAACGGAAAAAGTTATTAGTTAGCTACCTGTGAACAGTAATAAACCAACAGCAGCAGATTCTTATCTTTTTGTCATGAATGCAATCATGTGATGTTGTGCAACCTGTGTTCTAATAAATACTGAGCTGAGAAAAGATCCCTCAGAGTTCCACTCCGATGCCTAACCAGCAGACGGGTGGTCTCTCATCCACAATGCTCAAAAAACTTAAACTGTCTGGTCTGATTCTGTTCCTTAGATCTTGGGGTTCTAAGAGTAAAATCTCTAACAGACATTATTGTCAAAGAGTGGCAGTGAAGAAAAATATGTGTACTATTATCAGTATAGAATATTCCTTCTAGATGTGTTGAGTAAATGTTAATAAGGTCATGTCCAACATTGCAGGTGTGGTCTGTTAGAGCTGTTAATGCACAACTCAGCCACCAGATGGGGCTCTTGAGATGTTTGCGCCTATTGTTTATTGAAATCTGAATAAATGAGTTTATTAGACATGCCAGAGGAAAAAGAAAAATGTTATTTTATTACAACTCTAACTGAAAGAACCATAACAAATCTTTATTTTGCAATTTCTCTTAAAAGGGTCGCCCTGTAGAGACTGAGAATGTCCCTGTTATGTACTGCTGTGTTTAGATTTATTAGTAGTTTTCCTCCGTCTTCCTGTTTGTTGCCCCTCTAGTCTGTAGGTTTTAGTTTTTCCGTGTTCCTCCTCAGCCTCCATGCACTCATTCCCTCCAGGTGTCCCTCGTCTCCCTAATTAGCTCCCTCCCTATTTAGACCGTTCAGTTCCTTTCATTCACTGTTGGTTCCTACTGTGTTGTCTTCCTCTTCTGCCATCTTTTGGAATAAATCATTGTTTTGGATTACTTTCCTGCGTCCACTGCTGCATCATCTTCTCATCGTGCACCTTGGGTCCTTCATACAAACCTAAACCTAACAGTTCTGCAGTATACAGACATTATCTAGATATGGCATAGTCTATATTAATCAGCTTGCAATATATTCTTTTATCATACCAACATTTCTGAAAACCTCTGCATCATTATCAGTGTTTTTATCAGTTGCGTATCAATGCATATGCTGCCTTTGTGAGCTTTAATGTGTGAGCATAAAAGCACAGATTGTAACTAGGTAGGTGATATTTTTCTGTTAAGGTGTTTTATATTAAACTCAAACTTATAAAACAGTGAGAATGTTACTGGCTCTACACCTTAAAGGGTTTGAATGAAGAATTAATTGTGAATATATAAAATCTATAAAAAAAAGCACCTTTACCTCAGTGTAGCTGCATTCTACAAATGACAATAGGGGTTCTGCTTTTATTGATTGGAAGCATTCTTTTTCCTAAATGTGTTTTTGTAAAGTGTTTTGATTAGCCACTTCCTGATTAAGGTGGAAGTGGAATGAGGAACACCATTTGTGCATCCTGTTTAATAATGTGCAGGAGTGGCACGTTGATTCAGACAGCTTTCTGTGACTAACGTTACTCTATGACCACCTTACACTTTGCTGTGCAACTCATCTTGTTCCTGGGTGGTTAGCTCTAGTGCTTAGCTGCTAACTAGCTATTGCTAATTAAGCTAACACACACACTCTAGGCTGATTGATCAAAACTTACAGTATAGCATCATCCATCCATCCACTTTCTGAAGCTGGTTTATCCTCCACAGAGGGTCACGGGTCATAGCATCATTAACAATGTTTTTTTGTTTTTAATTCCTGTGTGGCTGGCTGCGAAGGGACAGAAGATGGAAATTAGCCCTGGCTATAATCTTGCACATTTACATATGTATAACGATACATCTCTTCACAGATAAATAAACCCAACCCCACATCTAAACACAATAGAGAACCAATCAGCAGACTGACCTGGTCTTAATGTGCTGGAAAGTTTATACTTAACAGCAATGTTACACTACTTAGAAAAACTAATCATTTTAAATTGATAAAAGTATCTTTAGTCTGTTTAAGTCAGAACTCTGGTTACAATCACATCAGCTGATTCTGTGGCAGCTCCTTTATCTAATGTTATTTGAAGTTTATGTCGGTAAATGAAGTGAGAGTTTTATAAATGTAGCCGCAAGAAACAACATTAAAGGTTCACTGAGGAATCTTCAAACAAGCTAGGTATGGCAAGCTATGTTACACAAACACGTCTCAGAGCTCTCACACCTCCCGTTGGGTATTATTTCTAGGTAAGAAGCATTGGCCAATCACATCATCCTCATTGAACTTGGTCCATCCAAAAATATCAGGTTGGGGTTCAGAGATCAATGAAAATGTCCGGTTTTATTGTTCTTCACTGGAAATAGGCATGTACTCAAAGTAACTGGTGTGAATAAGCAGTCCGTGTTGCGTGTGACGTCCCTCTCACAGACACAACAAACAGCGGTTCAGTGTTTCTTTTGCTAAAACTTTAATACTATTTTAAAAGATTTTCCTGTATAATCTGTCAGGTTGTGGTAGTGTAATGGTTAAAGTGTCAGTCTGTCAGCGCTGTGGTTTAGGTTTGAATCCAGCTCCTGCAGGGTTTTCACATTTTAACTTTTGTACTTGTTGATTTTTGAATGCCGATCTTGTTAATTAACTATTCTTCAAAACCACACAAGGACTACATACTTTAAATAGGTTTAAGTCTTCTTTAAAGTGATAATATGCAGTTTTGCTTGTTTTGGACACCCTCTGGTGTCCGTTTTAAATCACTGCATTAAAAATTTACCAGATCGTTTCAGCTTCTAAACGCCAATATCTACCTGTTGAAATGTCTCCTCAGCCTTCATAGTTTTCTACAGGAGCGGTTATTTACTCTTTCAAAGAAATCAGCTGTGTTCAAGCAGGGAGAGATTGAAAAAAAGCAGGAATCATGAGATAAAAACACTCCAGTGCTAGCATAACAGCTAACGACATTGGGTTAGCCTAACCCTCGTGAGACACGTGACTTCCTGGGTACCGTGACGGCGACGGAGATCTTGCAATAGCCTCTGTGCACGCATCAGTTCCGTGTTTGGCGTGAGGATGGTACGAGACTTCCGTCTCTGTGCTAACGATGGGAGGTGGGAATTTAATCTTGTTGATACTGTACAGAATGGCACACAGCAGTGGTGGTTAGACCTGCTATCAGTATGTTGTTGAAACGCACATTTTGTCAGTGTACATGTCATGTTTAGGACATGAACATATAAAAGCTTGACATAGAAAGCCACGCACAAAAAAAGAAGAAAGATTTACAAAAAAAAGAAAGATTTACAAACTCCCGAAAGGAAACTAGCAAACACAGTATGGGCTTCCAGCGGCTACCGGAAGTTTACGTCCATCCTGACCTTCTACCGGAAATTACGTCACGTAGCTGCGTGCACAGAGCCCATCCTGGTATTCCGGATCTAATCACCAGATGGGGCTAAGTGACTTTTCATTAACTCTGTAAAGGGTCATATTAGCACATACTGGCTCAAGGAAAATATTTAAAAATATGAAAAAGTTGCATATTATCACTTTAAATAAACAGTATCAAAATGATCACCCCTAGATAAGTAAGAGCGTTGTCTCTACATCCACATTCCTGTTTGTAAAGAAAGGCCAAGGCTTGTTTCCACGCATTAGTAACCCGTGGCCACGACTTAAAGCGGCTCTCTGGATTATTTTTCTCTGTATCAAAGTTTTCTAAATGTTTTAAATGATATTTCAGGTCTAAACTATGATCTATGGGTTGAGTTCCACAACATCTGTCATTTTGATGAAGACCCTCCTTCCTCCTAGAGACCCCTTTCCATTATTTCTTGCCGCCGACATTTTTCAGCCAATGAAATTCAAATGTCTGCATTCTCTCAACATGCACGCGCATCGACCAAACCTGTACCAGTAGGGGGCGCTGTCGTACAGGATGCTCCGTGTGTTTCTCTGCCGTCTCAGCCGTTCACTGAGGACTCACAGCTCATTTCTACTAAAAACCTACCCATTCTCCAGATAAAGATGGATTTATTTTTATTTTTAAACCTTTCACCTCACAGAATGGCAAGGCTTGACAGGATTATGCGTTTATTTTGGTCAGAAAGTTCATCCAGGGCCGAGTCAAGTTCAGCTTCAGAGTCCAGCAGCAGCTCTCTGCTAACAGAGCTAATATCAGAAGCAGCAGGGACAGAGAGGGCTCATCAGACCCTCGTAGTGTTGTTGGAATAAGATTGTGAACTGTGAGTGATTAAACCCTACACATTGAGCTGTACAGCTTATGCCCGAAGTATATGCGCCGCGTGCACGCGCGCACACGCGACCGGACGCGCGTGTCGAGATGTTTTGAGGAGGAGCCTTTGGATGCTAGATTTAAAAACTGCTTTCCTGATGAAATCCTCCGGAGTGCTGCATTAACTATCTCGTTCCCACTGTTATGCCCCTCTGCAGTTTCTCTGGCCATTGTGTGATGGTGCAGCAATCTGCATGGTCTGATTGCTAATTGGGCTGCACCTGGGAGAGCAGGCATAAAGCCTGCTGGGAGCAGCCTGAGGAGGAGCAACACTGAAGCAGCCACCAGCCTGGTAGAGGCTGGAGATTTAGGAAGGATGGTTCCTTTTTAATAAAAATCTTTTAGAAAATTCTCCTGTGTTCAGTCTCCATTTTATGTTGTGGCCCAATGTGCCAGGTCGTAACACCCACGACTTAACTATCTCGTTCCCACGCATTAGTAACGGGTGGCCACGAGCCGGGTTGTAACATAAATGGGGACTTGTCTGGGATTTGAACCCCAGACCTCTCGCACCCCAAGAGAGAATCATAATCCCAGACTTGGCTGAGTCTTGTAAATCAGTTGATTTAAAAAAAAAAAAAAGGTTGTGTAGTGGTGGCTCATTGTTTGGTCCTAAATTTGTAACTGGTGATTTTGACTGTGGCTCAGGTGAGTGGTCTGGGCCCATTTAGAACATGTTTTCCACCCTTCCCTTTTTGTTTTCTTAGATTCCTAAGGTGACCAGACCAAAACAGAGGGGTTCAAGTTTTTCTGGTGGGATCCTCCAGCATGGTCTGATTGCTAATTGGGCTGCACCTGGGAGAGCAGGCATAAAGCCTGCTGGGAGAGGCCTGAGGAGGAGCACCACTGGTGAGGCTGGAGATTTGAGGAGACATGGCTCCTTTTTAATAAAAAACCTTTTAGAAAATTCTCCTATGTGTTCAGTCTCCATTTTATGTTGTGGCCCAATGTGCCGGGCCGTAACACCCACAACTTAAAGCAGCACTCCGGAGGATTTCATCAGGAGAGCAGTTTTTGAATCTAGCATCCAAAGGCTCCTCCTCAAAACATCTCGACACGCGCGTCCGGTCGCGTGTGCACGCGGCGCATATACTTCGGACATGAACTGTACAGCTCAATGTGTAGGGTTTAATCACTCACAGTTCACAACTCTTATTCCAACACTATGAGGGTCTGAAGAGCCCTCTCTGTCCCTGCTGCTTCTGATATTAGCTCTGTTAGCAGAGAGCTGCTGCTGGACTCTGAAGCTGAACTCGACTCGGCCCTGGATGAACTTTCTGACCAAAATAAACGCATAATCCTGTCAAGCCTTGCCATTCTGTGAGGTGAAAGGTTTAAAAATAAAAACAAATCCATCTTTAGCTGGAGAATGGGTAGGTTTTTAGTAGAAATGAGCCGTGAGTCCTCAGTGAACGGCTGAGACGGCAGAGAAACACACGGAGCGTCCTGTACGACAGCGCCCCCTACTGGTACAGGTTTGGTCGATGCACGTGCATGTTGAGAGAATGCAGACATTTGAATTTCATTGGCTGAAAAATGTCGGCGGCAAGAAATAATGGAAAGGGGTCTCTAGGAGGAAGGAGGGTCTTCATCAGAATGACAGATGTTGTGGAACTCAACCCATAGATCATAGTTTAGACCTGAAATATCATTTAAAACATTTAGAAAACTTTGATACAGAGAAAAATGCTCCAGAGAGCTGCTTTAACTATCTCGTTCCCACGCATTAGTAACGGGTGGCCACGAATTAAATATCTTGGAACAAGTTATTTATTTTTCTGTTAATGTCACCAGACGGACTCGGTATATATATATATAATGGATGGATTGTTTAGTTTTATTTTCATGTTTGTTTTTTTATATTTTGTGATTCATATCCTCTTCTTCTCTTCTTCTTGGACTGGTGGGGCAGCGCCCTAGCGCCCCCTATGGACGGGCCGCCACTGGGTCAATTCTTATTCCTAATCATATGGCTGATCAGTGAAAATGTATCAGAATAGAATTTGTTCTCTGTTTTAAAGGTTTTTACATCTAGGTAGGAAATACAAATTGCATAACTAAAAGAGCGGTCGGACACAGAGACCTTTTGTTGTCAAAACCGGTTCCTCACCTGAACTTTGGTAACTGACAAGAGATGAGAAATTATGCATAACTGAAAGAAACTGTCTCTTTGTGTGATTCAGGTCAGGTCAGGTACTTTGAGGATGTCAGTAAGAGGATATCAATGTACAGTATATGAACATGATCTATCACTTGAGAATACAATTATGAGAAGTGTAGTGCACGAACCAGTTCACACACTGGTGAGCAGGATACAATGCATGCATGCGATCAACCTGCGTGTTTGCATGATGTTGCTGTTGAGGCTACTTGTAACTTTTATGAGTGGGTTCGATTCATGTTTAGGAGACAATGCTGTTCTGCATGCGTTCTCTCCCGGGGACATCATCATTGGAGGACTTTTGCCTCTTCACTCACATATTGACAGAAGCACAGGGCCCAGAGACTTCTTCTGTAGTGAGTAAGTATGTTATCAATGAAAAGCCACTTCATGGATGCATGTAAATCAAATCTTTTTGGACTTTTGTGTTTTTGGTCAAATTTTGCAGCTACAATTGCCAATCGTTCTTGCACAGTCAAGTGATGATATACGCCATTGAAGAAATAAACCAGCGCACGCCAAGGCTGCTACCCAACCTCACTCTAGGTTACGACATCTATGATACTTGTGCAGATGTCAGCCTGGCCATCAGAGCAACTCTGCAGCTGATGAAGAACCAGTCAGACTCTCAGAGCTGTCTGGTTCCTGAAAGCATTGATTCCTATTTACCTGAACCCCAAACAAAGGTGGTGATTGGTGAGCAGTACTCTGAAGTGTCTACAGCTGTTGCACGGATTCTTGCTCTGACATCAGTCACCCAGGTTTGTCTTCTATTGTGTTTGACTTACTTATGTCAGAATCCAGATTTTTTCCTGGGATCAGTAAAACATTTTTTCATCTATTCATGTTTTGATGCAGATTTCTTTGTTTTCATTTGTACAGATTAGTTTTGCATCAACCAGCGAGCTGCTCAGCAAGAAATTCAAGTACCCCACTTTCTTCCGGACTGTTCCAAGTGATGAATTTCAAACTAAAGCCATTTACAAACTGGTCAATGAATTTAACTGGAAAACTGTGGCCATTGTGGGGAGTGATGATGAGTATGGGAAGTATGGCAGTGATAGCCTTCAGAACATCTTCAATGAAAATAACATCTGTGTTGAATTTGTTGAGATTCTGTCTGGTGACTTCAACCAAAATCTGAACTACACTCAAGAAACAATGGTGAACCTGACAATGAAAATTAAAAGCTCTAAAGCCGAGGCCATCATCATCTTCACCAAAAGCACCAATGTTGAAACAATAGTGAAACAACTAATTGAAAACAACTTGAACAGAACCTGGATTGCAAGTGATTCTTGGTCCACCTCACCTACAATTTCTACAATGGCAGGAATTGAAAAGATCGGTCAGATTTTTGGATTCATCTTTAAGAGGAACGAGGTTCCTGGTTTTAGAGACTACGTCCGCCAGATGTTCAGTGGGACTGAGAACAACAACAACTTTCTTAAATATCACCTGAGTCATTTTCCACCCTGCTCAAATCTAACTGAGAACACCAGTTGCAGTTACTCAATGAATTGTTCCGATCCAAACTGCTTGGCCTCTCTTGTTGACCAGGATAAATCTTACAGCATCTATCTGGCTGTGCAGGTCATCGCTGAAGGTCTCAGACGTCTGCTAAAGTGTGACAACCACAGCTGTGAGCGCACAACATTTACAGCCTTTGAGGTACAGTGATAGTGTATATAAATGACTTAAACTGTTGTTATTGTGAATTTTTTTATTTAACGAAACAAAATGTTTTAATATTTAGTTTGCTTGATAAAAATGTGACTTTTGTTCTTGTAAATTTAATGTTTCCTGCAGATAATTACAGCTAATCTTCTTTAGGAGTGACAACTTTAACTGGTTTATGTGTAGGTTAAACAAATGCATCAAAAACAAGTTATTCATTTGATATCAAAAGACCTGCAAATGTGTTATTAATTTTATTATTAATATTGTTTTGCTGCCGGATGTATTTTTGGATTACCTGACCAAGATAATAAAAAGTAAATTCTTTAGATTTTAATATTTTATGACTTGGGTAAAGTTTATCAGGCAATTATTTTTGCATTTAGTCCATGGACAAAATAGCACAGTGATCACAACTATTAATTATAGTAGTTCATCATATAATGTTTTAACAAAGTATTTTCACCATTCACCACTAACATTACACCAAAAGGATCATTTCAATCCAATCTCGCTACTACGTGTTGGATAATTAGTTTAGATAGATGAAAATGAAGGTATATTGTCTCAAACTAACATCAAATTTCACAAAAATGAAAATTTTCACATACTAAAAAAGTTCATATCTAACAAAACATTGATTTTATGTTTTTGTTTGTTTGTTTGTTTTTGATTCTCCTTAGCTTCTTGAGGAAATCCCAAACATCAACATCACCATAAACAGCACAAATTTATACTTTGAAGGTGGCGATCCCAGTTTAGGATACGATATTGTTTACTGGAACAAGTCGGTGTCTAAAAAGACTCTGGAAATCCAAACCATCGGAGAGTACTGGCCAAGTGGGATCATTGCACTTCCAAAATTTCCTGGCGATCTCCTCAAACAGATGAAATCTGCAAATGTGAGATAAAATCATGTTCATTTATTCTTATTCCAAGGAGTCCTACGAATCTAGTGCTAATTAAATTATGTTTCAAAGGTGACTGATTTCAGCTGCTTCAAAATGTGTGAACCAGGACAGATGCTGCAAATAAAAGACCAAAAATGCTGCCATGAATGTGTTAAATGTGAAGATGGAGCTGTTTCAAATGGTCAGTGATACTTAATATTTACATAACAGTTTGCATATGTATGTACTTCATTATGTTGGGGTGTTTTTCTTGCATCCCATCTCTGCATCCTGTCGGAGCAGAGCAGGGAGGCCTGTTTTATCTCCCTCATTCCTGTGATCTGAATCTATAATTGGATTCTAGTTTTGGTGTTCTTGCTCATATAAAGACATTTTTTAATGTTCTGTGTGTATTTTCCTACCTCTGTAGGTACAACATGTGAACAATGTAAATATTGGGAGTATTCCAATGAGCTTGGGAACAAGTGTGTGAACAAAACTCAAGACTTTCTCGACTGGACAGAACCCATCTCCATCACTCTATGCTTTTTTGCAGTCCTTGCAATAATTATGGTGATTGTGTTTGCTGTTGTGATCAGAATAAATGTTGGAACCCCGATAGTGAAGGCAGTTGGAGGTTACTTGTGTTTCTTAGAGCTGCTTTGCCTGCTGTTTAGTTTCTGCCTTAGCTTCACCTTCCTGGGAAAACCCACAGAGCGATCCTGTGTAGGGATTCCCCTTTTTGGAGTTGCTTTTTCCCTATGCATGTCCTGCATTTTGTCCAACTTGCTTCAGATTCTGCTGGGCTTTAAGTTTGACGTGAAGGTTCGTTCCAGGATCAAGAAGCTTAATCAGCCAGCAGTTGTAGTTTTAATCACCTCTGGGATTCAGTTGAGTGTATCTGTATCGTGGCTGATTGTATTTCCACCAAATCTTAGTGTGGAACAAAAAAATACAACCATCTCATACCAGTGTCAGATGTGTGAAGACTCTACAAAGTTTTTCATAGCCACAATAGCCTACAATGCTTTCTTGGGCTTCATTTGTTTCATCTTTGCATTCAAAGGGAGACAGTTGCCTGATTTGTACAAAAACGCAGCATTAATCACTGTCAGCATGGTGCTGTTTTTGATCATTTGGATCATCTTCCTTCCACTCTTTCTCACTTTGGAAGGAAGGTACAGACCAGCTACGAACAGCGCAGCCATTCTTATTTCTAGCTACAGCATCCTTGGTTGTCACTTGGCCCCCAAGTGTTACATTATGGTGTTCAGGAAGGAGCTGAACAATGAGAACGCCATTACTGAGTACATCAGGAAGCATTATGAGAGGAACGGCTTGGATGTGGTTACATAAATTGAACATGCACGTTCAAATCCTTCTTGCAAAAATTACCTGCAGAATAATGTTATTCTGTTATACAAAATTGAAAAGGTATGGCCAATAAATATATTTTATTTGATGCCTTACAATCAAGTAATTATCTGTTGGTGTGCAAAACTGCATTTTTTTTTCTCTTCTGCAAATTAGCCTTGAATGTACTAAAAAAAATCCTTAGTCTTTGGTAGATTTTGGAAACAGGCACTAGTGTAGTGTAGGATATTCATCAACAGGATCACAGCTTAACTGTTTCACTGACTTCTATACTGAAAAACAATGATTTGTAATGATTTTTAACTTGTGTTGCACTGGAATGATGGAAATATATTTGGAAATCTCATGTACACTAAAAGTGCAGGAAACTCCATATACTATACTGAGCACAACTGGAAGGGAAAACTGCAGATCTCCTGTTTCCATATTTAACACAACCTTTGTTTATTTGCATGCTACATTCATTTCAAGCTACAAAGACGGGCTGCAGTGCAATTTACTGGTCAAGTTAAAGGCACACTATGTAACTTTTTCATATTTTTAAATCTTTTTCTTGAGCCAGTATGTGCTAATATGACCCTTTACAGGGTTAATGAAAAGTCACTCAGCCCCATCTGCTGCTTGTGTCCAGAATACCACGTTTGCAACATCTGAGTCTCCGGTCCGGTGCCCTGAAGTCTCACAAAGTCACATATCTTGGCGAGGGTTAGGCTAACCCAATGTGGCTAGTTGTTATGCTAGCCCCGAAGTGTTTTTAGCTCATGCTTCCTGCTTCTTCTTTTTTTTATCTCTCCCTGTTTGAATACAGCTGATTTCTTTGAATGAGTGATGAATCACTCCAGTAGAAAGCGCTCAGAATATTTTAGATTATTCTGTGGTACAAGACAGGGCTGTCCTTTGAGCCCTCTACTCTTTGCACTAGCCATTGAGCCTCTTGCTATTGCAATTCGGGGCAGTAGGGAGATACAGGGCATCTTGAGAGGCGGGCTTGAGCATAAAGTTTCGCTTTAAGCAGATGACCTGGTTTTATATATCTCTGATCCGCTCAGGTCTTTGCCAGTAGCTCTTAAAGTATTGGATAATTTTGGCAGATTTTCTGGGTATAAACTTAATTTAAATAAAAGCGAGCTTTTTTTGATTAATGAGGAGGCCATTTGTCTTAACTATGGAAGTTTCCCTTTAAAAGTAGACTCTGAAAAATTTAAGTACCTGGGTGTGTGTGTCACTAGAAAGTTCTGTGATTTGTTCAAGAGTAACTTCCTCCCATTGTTTGATCAGTCAGTTCAACTTCTATCTAAATGGTCTCCTCTGTTACTATCTTTTATTGGTAGAATAAATTCTGTGAAAATGTTGTTGCTCCCTAAATTTCTATATCTCTTTCAGTGCCTCCCTGTTATGATTCCAAAATAATTTTTTAAGTCATTAGACTCTTTAATTCTCTCTTTTATCTGGAATGGCAAACATCCCAGACTAAGAAAAGCCTTCCTCCAGCGGCCTAGGCAGGTGGGTGGATTGGCTTTGCCTAATTTTCAGCATTACTATTGGGCCGCAAATATTAGGTGTATGTTATATTGGATGTATTTTCATTTGAACACCTCATGTCCAATATGGGTCACCATGAAGGCTTATGCAGTTGGTGCAGCAGTTTCTCTACCTGCACTCCTGGGGGCACCCCTCCCACTCACCCGCTTTACTGCCGCTGGCAGCCCAGTGGTTCAGCAATCCTTGAAAATTTGGTCTCAATTTAGAAAATCTTCGGGTCTCCAGACTTTTTCACTCTCAAGTCCAATTGCAGTTAATCACTTATTTGCTCCATCAGTGGTTGATGTTGCTTTTCATAGTTGGCATAAAAAAGGTTTAAAATGCTTCACAGACTTATATTCAGATAATCTTTTTTCCAGTTTTGCACAGTTGACCACAAAATTTGGAATTGCTTCTACTCAACTTTTTAGGTATTTGCAGATTAGACATTTTGTGCAGACTGTGACACCACAATTTCCAAATAAACCCCAGGAGAATCCATTAGACAATTTTTTATCAGTAAACCCTACAGTGCAAGGTGTGATATCCAGGCTTTATAATTTAATTGCTAAATTACATTGCCCTTCATTGGTTGTGATTAAGACTATCTGGGAACAAGATCTTAACTACACCATCTCTGAAGGGGTGTGGGACTCTATTTTAGCTCAGGTTCACTCCTCTTCAATGTGTGCTAGGCATGCACTCTTACAATTTAAAGTGGTCCACCGAGTCCATTTCTCTAAGGTCAAACTGGCACGCATTTACCCAAACGTGGACCCAACCTGTGAAAAATGTAGGGGGGCACCTGCTTCATTACTGCACATGTACTGGTCCTGTCCTTCCCTGGCTGTCTTTTGGAAATCAGTCTTTCTTATGCTTTCGGATGTCTTGAATTGTCAAATTGAACCAAACCCTGTCCTTGCTATTTTTGGAGTGGCCCCAGATCTGGATCTACCACATTTCAAATTAAAAATGTTATCCTTCTCAACCTTAATTGCTAGAAGAGCGGTTTTACTAAAGTGGAGGGGTCCTGTCTCTCCACCTCACACCCACTGGATAAAAGACATGATGCTCTGTATGGACTTGGAGAAGATTAGATA